>OY293303.1:48206329-48679919 GCA_958502075.1 Orchestes rusci | reverse complement strand
TAATGTTTTGATAGTTTAAATATACTTACGTAAGAACGGTTCAGGGATATTATCCAATAATCACAGCACACAGCTTTGACAAGAAAAATTACCACGCAACGTTGCACAGGCCACACCACAAGAACGCACCTACTACAGTCCCGTCAAAGCGTCAACGTCAACCAGTCTTTCATTCGGTTTGACAAGCCAATCAGATCATTCGACTAAACCACGATTTTGTTTAATTTAAAAGTATTGATTACTTTTTAGCTCTTTTTCAATTGAATTTATTGTATTGTTATCGTTTCTTGACAAGTGTCCAAAGTTTTGAATCAATCTGGGTATTTGAAGTAATTAAAAATCGAGTTCCAAGTGTTTTTTGGTATTAAAGATCTCTTTGTCATTCTCACTACGTTATATCTTTTTTTCTCTCTCTGTAACGAAATCTCAAAAAAAGGAGCTTTGAGAAACACTGATCTGATCATTCGATGTGTGTTTTGTGTCTTTTCATTAACGTGGGATAAACAACAGCTGATGATCGGGTTAATCGGATCAGTGTTTCCGAAAGCATCTTAAAACGTTACATTTTAGTTCCAATTCCCTCCCCATTGTCGAACAAATATCAGAACGCCGCAAAAAAAATCAGTTCAAAAAGGAAAAAAAACGCCGTTCTCAGTTGATCTTATTATAGTCCTAGAGGCAGTGACGATTTTTGGTACTCATTTTCACAGTCAGCAAACATGGATAGAAGCGTCGATTGGTGATTCTAAGCAAAATTCATCAGTATTTAGGGGGAGAGGTTTCCGATTGGTTGAGGCGGGGAATGCGTCAAAACATACTAATACACTGCACTTATTTCCCAGTTATAAATATGATTCTAGTAGTTGAATAAAAAAAATTGTCTGGCTAATCACTCCACTTTTTTCCACAGTCATGAACATTTTTCGGATGATGGCCTATAATATAATATGATAACAACTCAAAAGACTCGTCTTGATCATCAGGCGCGTTCGAATTCGGCAAGTTCAATAATACAGGTGTTCTTTTTTGTGAGCAGATTGAAGAATTGATCACAAATATTTGCCTAAATACAATATTATAGTACAGAATTATGAGCCCCATGATATATCTGTACTTGAAAAGTATTTTAATTATACTTATTTTTATTTTTGGCAAGACCTTCCTGATTGTAAATGTCAGCCAGACGTGTATTTTCTATGATATTATAGTTTATTTTTCCATTTTGAAGATGCTTCGTTAATCAGTCAGACTTATTATTTCATTATTGTATCAATGTATGTACTTAGTTTCAAGCCTGAAAAAATAAGTGCTACGGATCCGTAGAATCGGTCAAATTTTTGAATCCCTAAATTTTCAGCCATACTCACTTTCCACCATCTGAGATACGCCATACTGCTGTTTTCAAAAACTATATGTTGAGCTATAATACTTGAGTAAATATGGAATATTCATGACAGGGAAAATAAGTGAACTTGTAACGTATTTTTATTTTTTGAATACATTTTTGAATTTTGGCCAGACTCAAAAATTCTTTTTTTTGTCACCGATTAATTCAATAAGTCAAAAAAAAAATCACTGCCTCCTGGACTATCAGTTGAACCGATGAATTATTTTCATATTCAAAATGAGACCACCGCTAAACAAGCTTTGGCCAATTTGACGAAATCATTTCCGGACAGTGGATTGACTAGGAAAGTAGGACTATCACTACCAGGTTGGATGAGTGTTGTAGTTCGGTTGAAGAATATGTGAACCATATTGTCACGATTCCTCATAAATTAACCTCAATAGGTTTGACAGTAGATGATAAGTGGATTGGTACAATCTTACTTACATTATAAAAAAGACGGGAGAAAAGAGCTTATGAAAGCACCGACAAAACTAACTCAAACCAATACGCACAAAAAAGAAAGTGCAAAAAAGATCAAGTCGTAGCAATGCATATTAGTCCGGTATTATTGGAATAATAGTATTTTATTCAACGAGCGGGAAATGGTGGATATTACTCACTAGGATGAAGTTTGCGTAATCATCTGAGTGAGTAATATCCATTTCCCGCGAGTAGAATACTATACTTTTTCTATGATTATTCAATAATTGAGGCCAACCTTGAAATATTCAATTTCATATGGCAGCACTTTTTGACTAGTTAACTTAAACTGAGGTTATGCGCCTAATATGTTATTTTCCTGAAATCGCTATGCTGTATCAGCGTTTTTTACGTTATCTACATAACGTATATACGTTATGTTCGAATGTTATTCATCGAAATAACAGGCTTCGTATAACGTGTGTAGTTAACATGCTGTTATGAGATGACGTATGGAAACTTGAAGCGTTTTTGGAGCTAAGTGGGTGACAAGCTAAACAGTTTGACGATACAAATTCGTCAGAAAGGCACCAGTATGGATTTTAGTGTAGTTTTGCGTTTAACTATTGCAAAAGAATAAATTGGAGAAAGGGATTGGGGAGTCAACGAGTTTAGGGGGTAGAAGGAATCAAAAAGTGAGGTTATATACAGCGTATCCCAGTAACTTCTTACCAAATGAGAAAAATGTTTATCATTGATTTTACGGAAAGAAGTGGGTTTTCATAAAAAATCCTGCTTCACAAGAAAATAAAGTTCCAGTCTGGAAAAATCAACTAGGATATACAGGGAGGCTCAAAAATCAAATATAGTATTTTTTCATAACGATCCCATTTAAAATGGTATTTTTACGACTATGGCTGTTGTGTAAGACTACTAAATTATTTTTTAATCAGTTCTTTTCGTACGTAATGGTATACACAGTGACTAAAATTGATTTATACGTCAAAAGTATTAAGTGATGAATAACCTAATTCAAGTCATATGGATATGGAGAATCGTGTATGTTCTAGATAAAAATGAAATTTACTCACCCCGAATTTTGATATGTTGGAAAAAATGCTTAAAAATAATTTAGTGCTCCCACACAACAATCATAGTCGTAAAATCACCATTTCAAATAGGGTTGTTTTATGAAAAATTGATTATTTTTGAGCCTCCCTGTATATCCTAGACAATTTTTTAGGACTGGAACTTCATTTTCTCACGAAGCAGAACTTTTAATGAATTTAAAAATTTCTCCATAAAATCAATAATAAACATTTTTTTCATTTGGTAAGAATTTACTGCGACACGCTGTATAAAATAATTGATTAATGATGATGATAATCATCCAATCCGCACATCTAAGAGCCCCTGCATGTGTATAGGTATCTTACAAAGCACCTGTCCATGTTTTTTGTTAGACATCAGATCTCTACGATTTTCAATGTAGACTTCCAGTGAATGATGATGTGATATCCTCTGCCATCATTGTTTTACTGTGTCGCTCAGTCAAGAGAACTACGAAGCATTTTTAACGGGATAGTAGTGATGATTTTCAGTTGAAGAAAAGCAAGTTTTTTCAGAAAGCTGATATTCCACCAGTCCCATGTATATTACACTATTTGACTTAGGTACCTTTCTTCATCATTCCTCATTTTTTTGCGGCCTATTGGCCTCTTGAATTTTTTGAATTTGCGAAAATGTTCCCCATAAAATACTGGAGTTTTGGCGCTTTCAACGGCTTCATTTTTCCGTTAAGAGTAACTTTGTTCTCTTCACCGAACTCCAAAAGATCCTCGTATTGTTTTCCTTTTACATTTTTTCAATCTCTACATTTTGGCACGCAGAGTTGTGATCAACAGAAACAGTGAATTCAAACTAAACCGTTAAAACCGGACGCATGCGATCGATGGGCTGCTAAATTATTTTATCGTTTTCTAACTTGTACCCTTTGCGCTTCGCGCTATCTCTTTTACTGGTTGAAAAACTTGTTTCATTTTTAACGGTCACGATATAACGTACAAGATAACATAGATGTAGAATCCGTGATACAGCATAGCATTTCCGGCATCTTACGTTATCCTTAGCTGTTATATTCGGATAACGTGTATATGTTAAATATAACGTAAATGATACAGCATGAGGCTGATTGACTTTAAAACAAGTATGGACAGTCAAATGGGCTGTTTCAATATGATGTATTTGAAGGTTGACCTTTTGTCGAATGTTTTGATTGGCTCTAAAACAGTGGAGTAATGACAATAGATCATTTCAATGGTTAAAAACAATTGAGTAATGAAAGAAAAGTCACTGGTATGAGTAACGAGTTACATTAACCAATAGAAAGTGGATGTATAATACATCTATTATTGAATGGTCATAAAAAAATATTTTACTTTGGACAAACTAAAATCCATGTTTTGTTATATTTCAGTTTATTGATCAAAGATAATATACTTTTCTAATGCAAAAAGAAGTAATATAACATTAGCAGCACATTGAAGATGAAAAAACCACAATATCTATGTTATCGGCTCATTTGGCTGCTGGTTTGATACATTTTACTTCAATCTTCTTTGACTATCATGAATATGGTAAAGCTATACCCAAATTAATTATCTGTGGAGGCGACAATACTCCATTTATGTCTGATGCAGTGAAAACAGGATTGCTACAAGACATTTCTATTGTGAAATCGGACTCCGGTGATAATTTAAATTCTGCTATGTGTGGTAATAGTTCCAGTTCCAAATACAAAGGATCGAATCAGGGAACGAACGCCAGACACCGCAATGCGGGGGTCCCGCAGCCACAGGGGGGGGGCCAAGTGGATTCATAAAAAATAAAAAATAATATAACTAGCAAAATGTGCTATTTGAAGGGTCGATCAACGTTGACAAACACGGTGTTTCATTATTATTGCGAAAAAATTCGCGATGAGTTCTCCGCCTTTAAATAAGAACAAAACTTCCTTTAAACATGTATCCGGAAATGCTTCTTACAGAGCCACAGGATGTTGAAGTTTTATTTTAATTTTTGTTCTGTTTCCTATTCTTTTCTTCAATTATTATTCTTCAATATTTTCCGGTTTATCGAAGTAGACTCTGGATAACAAATAACACCATAAATAAAAATATAATATGGTCAGATCTGGCAGTGGCGTGCAACCAATAAAAGCGAAAAAGCAATGTGTATCCTAAAACAATTATGTATGGTGTGGCATCCACCATAACCAAATCATTGGTCCCTTCTTTTTTGATGAACATTTATCGGGTCGCAACTATTTGAATTTCTTGCGTGAAGAAATGCCTCTGCTACTTGAAGATATCAATTTAGTCGAACGGACAAATATGTGGCTGCAACAGGATGGTGCACCTCCACATTACCATCGTGATGTACGGGCATTTTTGGATATGCAATTCCCAGGAAAATGGATAGGACGTGGAGGTTCTATTCCGTGGCCACCGAGATCATGCGACTTAACTCCCCTCGATTTTTTTTATGGGGATTCATAAAAGACCGAGTATACTTTACCAAGCCAACCAGCATGGAAGATATGAAAAATAGAATACGGGACGTTTGTCATTCAGTGACGCCTTTGATGTTATCAGAAGTCAGGCTGAATCTTCAAAGAAGACTGAATCTGTGTATTCAACAGGGAGGTCACTTTTTTGAACATATATTAAGACAAAATATCGATTAAAAATTTGAATATTAGTATTACCTTTGAATAATAACTTGAAACTTGGCATAGTTTATCGTTTTATTGCAAAACACAAGGTAGCGATTTAGAAAATTCGGAATTTCTCGATAACCATGAAAGATAGGTATAGGACATTTTCTGCAAAAATGATAGGTTTTCAAATACTCAATCCACTACCGTAATAATAAAAGGGGTGTATCATTTGAAAAAAATGATTTTTTTTATTTTGAAAATCGGAAAGTTTGAACTATAGTAAAAAACACCCTGTATAACAAATAGCGAAAATCTCCGGTTCAAGCATTGATATGACACTAGTCCTTATCCCTACCAAATCTCAAGAGTGTAATATCTTAAATAACGGAGAAAACTATCATTTTTCAATATCATTAAAATGCAAAATTTTTTCGTTAAATTCGAATAATTCAAAAACTGTCAAATTTAGACCCATATATTATATAACAAAAAATGTTCATAGTGACACATAGAATCCAGAAATAAAATCAAAAACAGGGCATTCTATTTAAAAAAATCATACTTTTTCGTGCCATATTTTTGTGAAGCACCCTGTTTGTTTCCAAATATTTTCAGAATGTGCGCTATTTACACCCCTAACCTGTGACGCATATTGATATTGATATTTTTCATATCCTATATGATAAAACCTACTTTACTCTATCGTTGGGACACCCTGTACAGGGTGATTCATTTTCAGAGTCAGGGTGCCAGTTCTCGTAAACTATTCATCGTAGAGGCTTGCGGCAAAAAATTCTATTACTAAAACGGCCAAGAGAAAAACCTGAAAAAAATTTTCAAGTTTCTGAAATGGTCGCTAGGGGGCGTAACAACCAACACCAAGTAGAAAAATATGATTTTTATAGAATTTTGTCATATGAAAATATATTGATGAGCTCATTTTCGGATTTACTGGCTATTTACCTACACTTTTTGTCCAGAACGTTTTTTTCTATCTATCATAATAAAGTGGTGGGGGAAGTTCAATTGTTTTATTAAACAAACGTCGATCTCTCTTATTTCGCTTGACCGATTTAAACGAGCTTGGGCTCATATGAAAGAGCATGATCTGCACTTCAGAAAACCTTTTTTGGTTTTGAATTTTTGATTTTCGCCGTCGCCGCTAGATGGCGTTAACTGAAATGGTAGCATGTTTTTGCGTTTTTTCCAAAAAAATCAAATGTGATGGTATATTCATTTTTATATATTTTAAAAGGGGAAACATTTTCCTAAAAAAAAAACAAAAAAATTAATGATTTTTTTTTGTTTTTTTTTAATTTTTTTTTTGTTTTTTTTTATTTAATCTCCGTTTGTTTAATAAAACAATTGAACTTCCCCCACCACTTTATTATGATGGATAGAAAAAAACGTTTTGGACAAAAAGTGTAGGTAAATAGTCAGTTAATCCGAAAATGAGCTCATCGATATATTTTCATTGGACAAAATTCCATAAAAATCATATTTTTCTACTTGGTGTTGGTTGTCACGCCCCCTAGCGACCATTTCAGAAACTTGAAAATATTTTCCAGGTTTTTCTCTTGGCCGTTTTAGTAATAAAATATTTTGCCGCAAGCCTCTACGATGAATAGTTTTTGAGAACTGGCACCCTGGTCTGAAAATGAATCACCCTGTACACACGTGAAGATAAAATCGTCAAAAATAGCTATTAATGCTGAGTACCTTTTTGGAAATTTCGAGGACACCGAGGAATATAAAATGAGAAAATTCGTATACATGAACTTCCATAAAATATAACAAATAGAACATAATGATCAAAATGTCTTCAAATGAATATTTGTGTTGATCTAATCAATGGAGGAGAAAATAACCTCGGAAATAACACGATCAAACATCTACTAAAGACAAAAACGTATACAAATAACCTTTTATAATGAAATATAAACAAACAAATATTATGTACATTCAAGACAACTAATAAATACTTATCAATTTTTTAAGATTTTCAATTTGGGATGTTCTTTATTCTTTCTAGAGGTTCTTAGTGTTGAATTTGCAAGTTTTAACGAATCTTATCGTTTCGCACTCTAGTATAAGGATAGCAGGTATTCCCATGGGAAGCTTGGGCAAGGGTGGGAGAATGCAATAGAATTGAATTCATTCTCACACTTAAATGCTCGCATGAATCATTAACATTTTCAATCGAGCTTTCAGTGAATATATTTTTTAAAGAAATCAGATATTCACTGTAACTTTTTGGAGGAATTGTCAGTTTTCCAAGCCGTCCCTGCAGTACCTTCATAAACTTCTTCTTCACAGAATGATGTGGATTGGTCACATTATTTTAAGATATTGTGCTTGAAGCTGTGATTGCTTGAAAATTGATTTGACAGAACTAATGATTCTGATTGGATCACTTGTATGTATGCATCAACAACGACGCTTTGCTAAATAGATTCACCATCCCCGTATTCGCCTCTCGTATACTGTCAAATGACAAGCAAAAACAGGTGTTGCTCATGATTCACGACATTTCGCAAAAAATGTCGGTATTTTCAGACGGATGAAAGGAGTGACCGGACTTATTGGAATATATAGACTTTCGTTCAAAGAAACATAGTGGAGTAGAAAAGCGGTAAAAATGTTTCGTTTTTTTTTTGACTTCGAACCAGGTGAAACCTTACCCAAATCATCATATAGTTAGATTATTGTACATACGAAATGGGCAATTACGACTTTTCTCAGTGGTAGGTACCGAGTTTTGTAAAATCGGAAAAAGGTGTAAAAATGTGGAAATTCAAATAAAACTACTTTCTATCATTCACCATCCAATAACTCCGAAACTATTCAACATATCCGAATGATTTTTTTTTACTTGAAGTGCATACATAAGCGATGATCATTGAGGCAATATAGATTTTGTTATTTTCAATTTTTCTTAAAAGCTCAAAAATGAAAATTGAATTTTTTGTATTGACATTTTCAGTAAGCGGAAAAGTCTTTTGTTCGAAACATTTTTATGCTATATGCTGCGAAGAAATGTAGTGGAATAAATAAGGATGTTTTCAAAAAAGATCGCAGCCTTTTATCTGTGACAGTTTTCGAAATTAATTATATAATTTTTTGAAACGCAACAACACAACCCCGATGCGACGCATTCCTCATTGTCTAAAGTGGACGCGCGCAGACTGAAAAAATTTATTTGACAGATGACAAAATCCAAGGCGTTTTTTATTGTGCTTTGTACTTTGTACTGTGTTACACTGCTACGTTGATTTTGTGAACTTTTTTTTATTAAACGTGTTTTCTGTTTGGCGTATTTGGCTCAACCTATCATAAGAATGACGATGGAGTATCTTTTATATGAGCGATCAAATAAAAGTGCTCCCTTATTGAAAAAGCCAACTCAAAACCCTAGTTCATATAGTACTCGAAAAGCTCTATCTTTTCATTAAAAAAAATGGCATCTGCTATCTCCATGGCCCCTTATGATCAATATTGGGCATTTTTTAAATTCAAGGATAGCGTTTTTGAATTTTTAATATCCAAAAACCCCTATAACGATAATTTTGTATTACAAATTTTACACAAAATTTTCAAAAAATTGGGTCAAATAAACTGCTGGACACTCGAACCTATACATGCACATTATTGGGTCAAATTCAAAAGCCAATATCGTCAACGAGAATAGAGATATTTCAATGCGGTTTGCGGATTTTCGAAGCTAGTTTCGTCCGGATTGAGATGCATAGAATGGATCTCTTGTAGAAACAAAAAATCATGATATACAGGGTGATTCATGAAGTCATGCGAAAAAACAAAATTTCTGTGAGTATGTCATATTAGTGAGCATTGAATTCAGGCGATACAATATGGTATGTTACTATGATGATGTTAATATCTCCAGAGTAGTAAGAGCTGTGGCGGTTCTAGACCAAATTTGCTATGAAATGGTGAATGCGCGAGATGTGACGTCATCCGTCGTCGGCGTGTTGTGTGGGGGTTGGGGTGGGGTGTGGGGGTCTTCGCGACCTCTGGACCATTTCCCAAAATGCCCGCTAGGTGGCGCCACGATAGCGCGACCGTCACCACGTGCGCGTGACGTCATCCGTCGTCGGCGTGTTGTGTGGGGGTTGGGGTGGGGTGTGGGGGTCTTCGCGACCTCTGGACCATTTCCCAAAATGCCCGCTAGGTGGCGCCACGATAGCGCGACCGTCACCACGTGCGCGTGACGTCATCCGTCGTTGGCGTGTTGTGTGGGGGTTGAGGTGGGGTGTGGGGGTCTTTGCGACCACGTGCGCGTGACGTCATCCGTCGGTGGGCGGTGTGACCGTTGGTGGGGGTGGGGGTGGGGGGTGGGGGGATGGGTTGTGTGAGTTCTCAGTAGGTTGCGGTGGAGGAGTTGACTATAGTTCATCATCCAAGATGTTCTGTTGTGAGAAAAAATGTTTTATCGCTCCAAGTTTACAAGTTGATGGCTTAGCCTGCTCCGAATGTGAGTCATATAGTTATTGTTGCTGTGAATGTGTTTCACACATACCATCTAAAAGTCACATTGAAATAACCATCAATGCAGTTCGTATCAATGGTAATTTGCGATGGATTGTAAAACGTTACTGCCACTCTACAAAATCAGACATGGGTGAATTTATCTGCGAAAAAAATCCAATGATTCATCCAGAGATGTTGGGCACCACCACCAAAGTGGGGCAGGTGGATCAGTTGTGTTCGAGGCGATGGACAAAACGGATGCAGAAAAAATTGCAGAATTCTGTAGACGATTGGAACAGCTAAAGAATGACATTACATTTTATGAACAAAAAAAGTTCATGATTCAAGCCTTGAAGAAATTGAATATTGCGGGTAAGTGTTATCATCATTCAGTTCTAAATTTAGCTTGAATGCACGGTTTTCTTATCAGTAACGAGTCTCAGCCTGCAGTTTTCTTATCACAAGTAGACAGCACGTGGGTTTCCTATCACACTCCTCTTATCAACAGTTCTAAATTTAGCTCAAATGCAGTGTTCTTATCAGTAACATGTGTCAGCCTGTGGTTTTTTCTCGACTATAAATTGATTCACCTAGTTGAAATTAGTTCACTTGTTAGTAGCTGCTGCATCGGTAAGTCGACTCTTCATTACTCATTCAACTAGTGCTGTGACCATTATAATTTTTTTAGAAAATGGATCTTGCACAAATAAATTTTTCATGCAAAGCTCTTCTTAAAAAAACAATCAAAATATCGGAACTAACACCAAATGTAAAATATCCCATTATGGAGATGCGTATAGTTCCATCCAAATATGGTGATGTACCTTTGATTGAACTAAAGGAAAATATGGTTTTTCTTCCACAACGATACACTCAACCAATTCTAGCCAACCTAGAACACTTTGAACCATATAAATATGCGATACTTTTTAAGTCGGTGGTGCAGCTATCTAATAATAAAACAACATCTGATTTTGAAATAGTTGATAATGAGTCGACGTTGCAGGGACTACAATAGTTGTAGGTTAGTATCATCATTTTTCACAAAATTATCTCATTTCATTTTTTTTATTTTCTTTCCAGAACCAATCCACCATGAAAATCATCGCAATAGACATGCAGGGCTTCAATTTGGTACAAGATTTCAAAATCAAGGAGCTGTCAATCACAAATGGTCTTCAATCTAGTCATTTTCTCTTCAAACCAGATGTCCCATTCCATTCATTATCATATGGGGATAGAAGAAGAGTGGATAAGGCAACCAACAATCATGGTATTGTCTATACATCTGGATATGTGAATTATGAAGATCTACCCAAGATCATCCGGACACACTTATGCTTTGTTGACCGAGTATATGTTCGAGGCCCCCTACAAAAGACTCTTCTCACAAACATCCTTTGGGATTGCACATCAGCACACCACCCTGAAATTATTGATGCAGATGAAGACCTTGGACTACAGCTTCCTCCCACATATCAAAAGGATGTTCCAGTCTGCTTCAACCATTTGAGTGATAATTTTTATATGTGTAGTCTGCGCAACTGTAAGATTCTTCATGGTGCCTACTGCATAATCATCCATGATTGTGTTATGGAGTACCTTCCTCTAAGTGAAATTGTGAGAAAATTGAATTAGTATGATGGAGACGCTTGAAGAGCTTGATTTTGATCATCATTATGGAATAGTACATGACATAGATACTGATAAATTCTATTTGGGGACCACACTTAAATTTGTAGAAATTATTGGAAAAAATGTGAAAGTAGACGGAAAAATTTATGATGGTACAAAAGGATTGTATGAATTACTATTTAAAAAATATCCTAAAGACTATGAAACATTCTGTTATTGGAATGAAACCTATACAAGTATCTAAGGAACATGAGATGTTAAAAAGGCGCTCAGAAACAATACTTTTGCATATCAACCAATCATAATGACTCTTGACCATCAAACTGAGAAAAATTAATTGTTAATAATGGATTGATTGGCTAAAAATGTGGGGTGTGGGGGTCTTCGCGACCTCTGGACCATTTCCCAAAATGGCTGCTAGGTGGCGCCACGTGCGCGTGACGTCATCCGTCGTCGGCGTGTTGTGTGGGGGTTGGGGTGGGGTGTGGGGGTCTTTGCGACCACGTGCGCGTGACGTCATCCGTCGGTGGGCGGTGTGACCGTTGGTGGGGGTGGGGGTGGGGGGTTTGGGATGACATTACATTTTATGAACAAAAAAAGTTCATGATTCAAGCCTTGAAGAAATTGAATATTGCGGGTAAGTGTTATCATCATTCAGTTCTAAATTTAGCTCGAATGCACGGTTTTCTTATCAGTAACAAACGAGTCTCAGCACGCGGTATTCTGATCACCAGTAGACAGCATGTGGTTTTCACGTCACACTCCTCTTATCAACAGTTCTAAATTTAGCTCGTTGCGCGGTGTTCTTATCAATAACTGACGCCTCATGGTCTGCAGGAAACTATAGTTTGATATTTATCCATGTAAAATTATCTCATTTCAATTTTATTCATTTTTTCAGAACCAATCCATCAGTACGAAAATTCAATGCAAATAATTGTGGACAATTGTCAATCGAATTTCTATATAATAATATGACATGATCGAGAACCATCAGTAACGTTGAGAGTGTCATCATGACTAGAACTATAACAATAACGGGAAATACTTCTGTGTTGAAAGCAGAATTCAATCCACCCATATTTTTGGATGAAAATAAAGAATATTTTTTGGGGTTGGCTGATTTTGAATCGTTTATGAGTATACCCAACATACAACCGGGTAGCAATAAAATATATGTAGCGGATAAAGTTATCACAATTCCAGAAGGAACTTACGATTTAAAAGATATTGAAACATATATTAATTCTGTAATTGATGACATTTTTGGAGAAAAAGTTGGGTTTAAGATGAAAGCAAACCCCAATACATTAAAATGTCAGCTTTATTGCACAAAGGAAATAGATTTCACACCAAGTGACTCCATAGCGAAAATATTGGGTTTTAAGAAACGAAAAATTGCATCAAATGAATTTTCTGAATCGGATGAAGTTGTTAATATATTTAAAGTTAATGCAATTTGTGTTGATTGCGACATTTGCATTGGATCATATAGTAATGGTCTACCCGTTCATATAATTCATCAGTTTTTTCCTTCTGTTCCTCCAGGGTATAAAATAGTGGAATCACCATTACCAATACTTTATTTCCCCATCAGCGTCAAGACAATCAACAACATCACTGTTAAAATAGTAGATCAAGACGGTGATTTGATTAATTTCCGAAACGAGACCATAACAGTTCGATTACATCTTAAACATTAGAAAATATTATGGTTATTAAATACAACTATCGCTATTTCAAACAATCGCCATATAAAAGGGAGAAGCTGTCTATAGAAACCAGTCCAAGACCAAACTCCAACCAGTTAACATCACAAGAAACCAGCCCAAGACGAGACTCCAGCAAGTTAACATCACAAAATCACCAATTTCTTATATCTCTGGGGTTAAAAGTATTGAAATAATGGATATATTAAACGTTGATGAAAAATTATATGTAGATAATTCAATAATAAGCTCTGAGCTTCATTCATATCAACCGTTTGTCTCTTCAAAATTTGAATACAATGATGAAATTCGCATACCTGTTCAAGAACTTGATATATACACACTACCTTCAGGGAGTCATCTTTACATTGAAGGTACCTTGACCAACAATAAGGGTGCCTATTCTAAAAAATTACAATTTGTCAACAATGGTATAGCTTATTTGTTTCGAGAAATTCGCTATGAACTTAATGGAGTTACTATAGATTCCGTAAGAAATGTTGGTTTAGCTTCAACCTTGAAGGGTTATCTTTCATATAATACAAATGAAAGTCTAAAGCTGCAAAATGCTGGATGGTTTCCAAATAGAGATGAAAAGGAAAACATTTTAGTTGATGATAAAGGAAAATTTAATGTATCTATACCTTTGAAAATGTTGATGGGATTTTTTGAAGACTATAAAAAAATAATCTTGAATATGAAACAAGAACTGGTTTTGATCCGAGCCAGCGATGATGTTGATGCAGTTTTATATGTTGAAGATATGCAAAATCCGTCACCCGAAGCGGAAAATCCAAAAGTTACATTTGACAAGATCTATTGGAAAGTACCTCATATTCAAGTTGATATACCACAACAACTAGCTTAAACACAAATTCTTGAAACAAATAAAGATCTGTTACTTGGATTTCGTAGTTGGGAAATTGTTGAATATTCCTCACTACCTGAAGCGACCCGTCATACTTGGCCTGTTAAAACAAGTAGTAAACTTGAAGCACCTCGTCATATAATAATTGGTTTTCAAGAAAATAGAAAAGGACACATCATGAAAGATGCTAGTCAATTCGATAATATAAATCTCTCAAATATTAGAGTATTTTTGAATTCTGAAAGATATCCATATCATGATTTGTATTTGAATTTCAATGATAACAAGTTTTCAGCTCTCTATGAAATGTTTGCAAACTTTAAAAATTCCTACTATGATATACCAAACGAACCAATTTTCAACCCTCAAAACTTTAAAAATAAGTGTCCAATCGCACATATTGATTGTTCCCACCAGAAAGAAACACTTCAAACAGGTACTGTTGTTTTGAGAGTTGAATTCGAGACAAATAATAATACAAAAAAGGATACATCAGTATATTGTCTGATTTTACATGATAAATTATTTAGCTACAATCCTTTAACAAAAATAGTCAAGCAATTGTAATACGCATGTTCTCAAATAATTATATAAACCATTTTATTTCTCTAAATGATGTTCAGTATGTCTCGAGAATTGAAGCTCTGCTTATCTTACCATTTAAAGAGATCGAAAGAATTGAAAAACAAATTCAAGATTATAGTGGTGAATAGCAGATGATGGTGAAATTCTCACAATTGAAAATATGAAACTACTCGTTTTGGATGTACAAGGATTTATAATTGAAAACAAAAAATTTATTCCTAAAGAACTGGCTGCCTAGATGGAGAAAAAATATGTCATTATATATTTAGATGTCCCTTTTCTATGGAACACTTGCCTCCAGAACTGCGTAAACAAGCAAACTGGTTGATGAAAAATCATCATTGTATTTCATGGAATGAAGGATTTACGCAATCACATAAGTTTTCCGACATTGTGAAAAACATAACAAGAAACGTGGATCATGTGTACGTGAAAGGAAAAGAAAAGGCGCAATACATTGGGAAATATTCATCGAAGCCCGTTATCGAACTTGATGACAAACCACCTTTATCGTTGGAAAAACCACATTGTCTATACCATTTATCATCACCCGCAATGTGTGCACTTACTAATGTTTTTAATTTGTATAAAACATGTTTAATGATTGAATAAATCACATTTTTGATTACATTTTTTATTTTATTTCAAACACCTTTTTATAAATATTTACAGGTAGGTATTCACAAATTTTCAACCCTCAAAAATAAGTGTCGAATCACACACAGTGATTGTTCTCATCACAAAGAAACACTTCAAGCAGGATATACTGCTTTGTTTTGAGAGTTGAATTCGAAACAAATAATAATACAAGAAGGATTCATCAGTATATTGTCTGATTTTTACATGATAAATTATTAAGCTATAATCCTTTGACAAAAATAGTCAAGCAGTTGTAATTCGCATGTTCTCAAATAATTATATAAACCATCTATTTCTCTAAATGATGTTCAGTATTTCTCCAGAATTGAAGCTTCGCTTATCTAACCATTTAGTATGAGAATTTTATGGTGACTTACAAATAAAAGGTTCTGTATTGATTGAAAATAAAACAGTTCAATAATGAATACTATCAAAGAAGATGTGGTGAGTGAGCTACACAAACCAGCCAGAAGATTTTTTAAAAGAAGAGCAGTAATTGTAAAGGGGATCAATGATCTTTTTCAAGCAGATTTAGTTGAAATGCAACCATATTCAAAAATAAACAAAGGATATAGATATATTCTGGTTATAATTAATGTGTTTTCAAAATTTGTTTGGGCAATTCCTGTCAAAACAAAGACTGCTAAAGATGTAACCACAACCATGAAATTAATTTTAAACAGTGTAAAAACACCCCCTAAAAATCTGCAGACTGATCAGGGAAAGGAATTCTATAATACAGAGTTCCAAGATTTGATGAAAAAATTCAACATCAATCACTACTCAACATTTTCCAATATGAAAGCTAGCATCGTAGAGAGGGTGAACAGAACATTGAAAAACAGAATGTGGAAAAAATTCAGTTTGCAGGGAAACTATAAATGGTTAAAAATATTACCTGAGATAGTATCAGAATACAATAATACCAAACATTCTGTTATTGGAATGAAACCTATACAAGTATCTAAGGAACATGAGAAGCACCTACTATCAAAAGTTTATGGTCGCATAAAAACAGTGAATCCTTCCAAATATGAAAAGGGAGACTATGTGCGAATAAGTAAGTTTCGTGAGATGTTTTCAAAAGGGTATACACCTAACTGGTCAAATGAAATCTTTGTGATTAAAAAAATAAAAATCACAAATCCAACAACCTACATATTGGAGGATCATAGAGGTGAAGAGATACAGGGTGCATTTTATAAGGAGGAGTTGCAAAAAGTTAAACATCCTGACGTGTATTTGGTAGAAAAGATTCTAAGACGGAAGGGAAATAAAGTTTATGTTAAATGGTTGGGCATGAATAATTCACATAATTCATGGGTTATGAAAAATAATGTATTGTAATATCTTGTAATTCAATAAAAAACACTTGCTAGTAGATAATTCTTTTATTTCTATACAAATATACTCCTAGAATGGGTAGCATGATACAAAAAATGAATGCAAAGATTGATATAATAGCGAATTCTATATGATTTTTACATTCAAACGAATCAATAAGTACATTCCAGTTTGTTGGTTTAAAATTTTCATCTACAAAATAAAGTCTTAACTTAAAAGCTAAATATGACAAATTTTTAATTGACTCATCAATTTTTAGCCAATCAATCCATTATTAACAATTAATTTTTCTCAGTTTGATGGTCAAGAGTCATTATGATTGGTTGATATGCAAATAAACGTTTCTTGTATATTTGAATCCACTTGTATATACAAGGTATTGTTAAAAAGGCGCTCAGAAACAATACTTTTGCTGGAAGTCCTGTTGTCATTGCTAATTTTTATACTAAGGGATATATCGTGGCAATATTTATGTGTTCTAGTGTTCTTGTTTTCTTGTTGTCTTGTTTTCTTGTGTTCTAGTGTTCTTGTTTTCTTGTTTTCTTGTTGTCTTGTTTTCTTGTTTTCATGTTTTCTTGTGTTCTTGTTTTCTTGTTTTCTTGTGTTCTAGTGTTCTTGTTTTCTTGTTTTCTTGTGTTCTAGTGTTCTTGTTTTCATGTTTTCTTGTGTTCTTGTTTCCTTGTTTTCTTGTGTTCTAGTGTTCTTGTTTTCATGTTTTCTTGTGTTCTTGTTTCCTTGTTTTCTTGTTTTCTTGTTTTCTTGTTGTGTCCAATCACACACACAGTGATTGTTCTCATCACAAAGAAACACTTCAAGCAGGATATACTGCTTTGTTTTGAGAGTTGAATTCGAAACAAATAATAATACAAGAAGGATTCATCAGTATATTGTCTGATTTTTACATGATAAATTATTAAGCTATAATCCTTTGACAAAAATAGTCAAGCAGTTGTAATACACATGTTCTCAGAAAAGAAAATGACTAGATTGAAGGCTATTTGTGATTGACAGCTCCTTGATTTTGAAATCTTCTGCCAAATTGAAGCCCTGCATGTCTATTGCAATGATTGTTTCATACGAATACCAGGATTCATGGACTTTGTAATGAGTTCTCAAATAATTAACGAGTTTGATAGGTGGTCTCAAGTTTCCATAACCATCAAAATAAAACGCTTAATTTTCATTTATTATGTATGCAGTACAATGAGTTCCATGATTTTGTTAACTTTCTAGATTCAAAATACCACATTCCTTCACTTTAAATTTTTTTTTGAGGAGGTTGTCACACATAAATACACCTCTTTAATGTGAGATATTCAATATTTTCACATATTTTAGTATATCGTTATTTGAAAGGGATCTCTGCGAAAATATTATTTGATTTTTTTTATGGTTTTTTTCTTGATAGTGCCTCCTTTGTAGGGTTTAATGTATAATCCACCACCCTGCTTGGAAAGTTTTTCCATTTCTTTATTGTGTCGATGTAATTCTTCGAGTTGCTCCTTTGATACTTTAATATCATTAACGGCCTTAGCTATTCCAGCTGCACCACCGCCTAAAGCTCCTAGTGCACCCAAAATTGGAAGTAATAATGGAAGAAATCCACCAATTTTTTTGGGGGGTTTGATAACTCGTGTTTTCTTTTTTCTTTCGGTTCTCTTGATCCCCATTCCAAGTTTCCGTTTACCTTTCATAATTCCACTTACTGTTAGAGCAGCAATTCTTTCTCCTACCGAGGAATCTTTTGCTCCAACTCTCTGCCAAGCTTTATCTGCTAGAGCTTTATCCGCTCGATGTCGTTGAGGTAAATCAGTTGTTTGTGAGTATGCGATATCGTGTTCTCGACACGCAGCATCCAATGGATTGATACCAGACTCTCCCCTATTCAATCTTTCTTCTAAATTTGTACCAGGACCACAAAATTGATAGCCAGGAATATGAAGCTCAACAGGTAGTCTATTAATCAGAGTGTTTATTAAACCTCGACCTTCCCTCTTGGAGTGTTTGGAGGAAGTGTACTTTCGTGAAGCGTGTACAATCATTTTATACCTATAGAGGTTTGTGTGTATCATTTAAATACTATTTTCAGTTTAAAAATTTGCAACACGATTGTCTATCGATTTCATGCTATCTGATCAATATGTCCATCTGATTAATGTATAAATACTTTTGCAAAAAACAATTCTGTTTATTGATATCTAGAATGCGGATTGAAAAACAATCGTTTTCCTTACCCATCACAAACCATGATGTGAAGGATTTTACGAAACCAATTCAAAAACATGGCGATTTATTTGGTGGGGAATCGAAAAGATGTCTCATTGTTGGACCATCTGGTTCAGGTAAAACCAACGTGATGTTGGCTTTACTTGAGCATCCAAATGGAATAAGATTTGCAAACGTGTACCTTTATTCCAAATCATTACAACAGCCAAAGTATGAATATTTAAGACAACTATTGGCACCCATGGATGAGATTGGATATTTCGAGTATGAGAGCGATGAAAATATCATTCCTCCTCATGAAATAGCACCAGAATCGGTCATCATATTTGATGATATACCATGTGGAACACAAACTATAATAAGGGACTATTTCACACATTCGAGACATAAAAATACAGACTGCTTTTTTATTTTTCAAGGTTATTCATCAATTCAGAAAAGACTTATACGTGAGAACGCTAATTTGCTAATTTTATTCAAGCAGGATTCTATGAATTTGAATCATATATATAATGATCATTGTATGCTGGATATGTCATTTGAGCAATTGAAGCAACTCTGCGCACACTGTTGGAAAGAACCTTATAATTTTCTGGTTATTGATAAAGATTGTGAACTGAATTGCGGAAGATATAGGAAAAATTTTGATTCATTCATATATCTATAAAATGGATAAGCGGTTGGCTGAGGAATTGATGAAGTCAAGAAAAGCTGTCAAGGATAAATATAATAGTCTAAAATTAGCTATGACCACTACACAATCACAACTAGAGCAAGCTTACAAAACAATAACTCAACCGCTACAACAACTCATTTCCAAAATAAATGAACCTTTCAACATAAAGGAAGAATTCAAAGAAGAAGAAGAAGAACCTGAAACTTCTATGTTTCACACAACACCATTAAAACCTAAACCAAGTTTTTCAAGATTATTTTATGAGACATCAACACCTACAAGACCTACAAGAACTGGTAGAACTCCTATTCTACCGATGGAAATACCATCATTTTTTGATACAAGCCTTGCATCTGTTAGCCAGTTACCATCTATACAAGAACCTAGTCAGTTACCTAATACTATACAAGAACGTAGTCAGTTACCAACTATACTAGAAACTAGTGTTATAGCTCAAACCAACCCCTTCGAAAGCTCGGAAAATCAAAATCTTTCAGATATATTGGAACAGTCAAGGCAATCGGTTCAAAATTTAATCGACACGCAACCATATGAAATATGGTTAAAAAGTTTTGATCCACTACCAAGAGATTATATTGATGCTAGTGTGAAGGATACTGAACATAATTTTGATCATCATTATGGAATAGTACATGACATAGATACTGATAAATTCTATTTGGGGACCACACTTAAATTTGTAGAAATTATTGGAAAAAATGTGAAAGTAGATGGAAAAATTTATGATGGTACAAAAGGATTGTATGAATTACTATTTAAAAAATATCCTAAAGACTATGAAGATGAGGATTTGGATAATTATATGGATATTTTAGCTAAAACCAATGCATATCGAAGAAATAATGATCCAAATGAACGTGTGCAGGGAAATGGATCATCAAAATATATAACTATAATAGGACCATACCTACAAAAACATGGCATAACAAAAACACGACACATCAAACCATTATATTCTCGTTTTTTAAAGAAACTAAAACCTCCAATAACTAGAATGCGAACGGGAAAGGGGTTGTGGAATATCAATAAAAACGATATAGATTATGTTTATTGGGATAATATCAACGAACTTGTTGATAGATTGAGACTAATAACAGCTTCCATGAGAGCTGGTCATACTGGTCATAATAATGAAATACTATCAATAATCGAAGAGTTACGTGAAGCTAAAGTAATTGCATAAATACATCCTCAAATACGTAAAACGAATCAATCCGAAAATGTCACTCAACAAGTTCGGTTCTCATTTATTCAAGAGAGATGAAACAGAAAACAATATCAAGTTATTTAATTTTTCTGAGGTTAATTTATCTTATGTAATGGTTTTACCATTTATTGGTCGCTATACACCAACAGAAAAAAATTTCGTGTTGATGCAAGATGGAAGAACTTCATACCGTTTCCCATTTGAAAAAGGAATCATTTTATTCGGTGAATATCCTAAAAAAGACGTTTCCATGTTGGTTAATGGAAAAGCAGGAAAGCTGGAAAATAGATCTATCAAGAAAGGTGATTTGATAGCGTTTAGACGTGAAACGGATAGTAAAATAACAGAATTTTATGGTGAATTACAAATAAAATGCCCCGTAGTGATTGAAAATAAAACAGTTCAATAATGAGTACTATCAATGAAGATGTGGTGGATGAGCTACCTACACAAACCAACAAACAGATTTAGATGAAATGTAGCCATATTCAACAATAAAAAAGGATATTATACCTAGATATATTTTAGTTATGAAAAAACACATTTTCTATACCATTTATCATCACCTGCAATGTGTGCACTTACTAATGTTTATAATTTGTATAAAACATGTTTATTGATTGAATAAATCACATTTTTGATTACATTTTTTATTTTATTTCAAACGCCTTTTTATAAATATTTACAGGTACGTATTCACAAATTTTCAACCCTCAAAAATAAGTGTCCAATCACAGTGATTGTTCTCATCACAAAGAAACACTTCAAGCAGGATATACTGTTTTGTTTTGAGAGTTGAATTCGAAACAAATAATAATACAAGAAGGGGAAAAATTGTGGATAATGAGTTTGAAATCAAAAATGTTCACCTCAAAAGCTCTACCGATTCGTCTACTACTTAAATTCCTGCCACCGTTTGAAAAACTAACAGCTGTGTATAAAAGACCATCGAGGCAGATAGCTGTAGTTATAAATGATTATTTATATATACTTAGCGAGGATAGATTTAGATTAATTGACCGAATCAATATAACAAAAAGATTTGAACCATTTGTGGATGGTAGAAAGTTACTTGGAGCAGTCAATACCTATTCTGGAAAAACCATCTTCTTTTATGATGATAATGCCTTTGTAAATTTGGATGAGTGTACTCTACAGCCAGAGTCCTTTGGCTACACATCAATACATTTTAATGGTATACCACCCCTATTCACCACAGTTTTTCGATATGTGAATGGATTGTTATACTTCATTCAAGATGGTCGCTTTTTTGAATATAATGAATTTGAAAATTCCCTACAAAATTCCAGTAAATTGGAGTTCAATACATTTGGTATAGAGTGTCCCATGATATCTTTATATGAACAACTTAGACTGTTACTTAGGCAAATTGTAAGTAAAATTCCTATGAATTCATAGTTTTAATTTATTAATAAAGTACAGCAACTATAGCGCCAAGTTCAAGGTTGTGGTTGACTGATAAAGAGACACGCGGTCGATGTACTATTGTGAATTCCAAGGTTGTGGTTGACTGATAAAGAGACACGCGTCCGATGTGCTATTGTGAATAAAATTCTTGTGAAATAAAACATTGTTTGTTTTAATTAAATAACTTGATATTGTTTTCTGTTTCATCTCTCTTGAATAAATGAGAACCGAACTTGTTGAGTGACATTTTCGGATTGATTCGTTTTACGTATTTGAGGGTTGTAATTTCAACTAGGTGAATCAATTTATAGTCGAGAAAAAACCAGAGGCTGACACATGTTACTGATAAGAACACTGCATTTGAGCTAAATTTAGAACTGTTGATAAGAGGAGTGTGATAGGAAACCCACATGTTGTCTACTGGTGATAAGAAAACTGCAGGCTGAGACTCGTTACTGATAAGAAAACCGCGAGCTAAATTTAGAACTGAACGATGATAACACTTACCCACAATATTCAATTTCTTCAAGCATGAACTGTTCATAAAATGTAATGTCATCCCAAACCCCCACCCCCACCCCCACCAACGGTCACACCGCCCACCGACGGATGACGTCACGCGCACGTGGTCGCAAAGACCCCCACACCCCACCCCAACCCCCACACAACACGCCGACGACGGATGACGTCACGCGCACGTGGCGCCACCTAGCAGCCATTTTGGGAAATGGTCCAGAGGTCGCGAAGACCCCCACACCCCACCCCAACCCCCACACAACACTCCGACGACGGATGACGTCACGCGCACGTGGTGACGGTCGCGCTATCGTGGCGCCACCTAGCGGGCATTTTGGGAAATGGTCCAGAGGTCGCGAAGACCCCCACACCCCACCCCAACCCCCACACAACACGCCGACGACGGATGACGTCACATCTCGCGCATTCACCATTTCATAGCAAATTTGGTCTAGAACCGCCACAGCTCTTACTACTCTCCAGATATTTTTGCACGTTTTGAATTCAAGCGTGTTGCAATCAGATACGCTAACAAACATCAAATTGTTTTCGGAATCTTACTTTTACTGATAAAAAAAAAAAATAAACAATTTTATTGAAATCGACAAGGTACTAACACTCATGGTCAGATCAATAGCGGTAGCCTAGAATTTGATAAAAATATTAGACATCAACAGTTATCAAAAAAGTACTGATGTATTCAACAACTTAAATCCATTTGTCAATTTACGGGTCCAGGCGATTTATTAAAAAAACTGGCCTTTTTATCACGTTTATTATTACATAAAAATATGTTAAAAATGAAACTTTTTTCTGTGTAGCTTTTGATAGGAATGGCTAGCAACAATTGGACATTTCAGAATATTCATATCCAAGGATAGTGTAGCTATGAAATTTTAAACTTTTCAATATTTTGAAGAGAACATCAAAGATTTGTAATTTTTGCCATGTTCAAAATTTCAGAGCTGGTGAGTTCAGTAATTGTGGTTTTATCAACTTTTACACCGGTGCTATTTACCTAACAATAAGTGTAGGTGCATTATCGTTAAAAGAAAAATGTTCATTCTCATCTCGATTTCTCTTTTATAATGGTCTCCAGCTCTGCAAAAACCGTAGAAACCCATCAATTAATTGCAGAGTTACAGCATTTGAAACATTTTGTCCCCCTCCCTGATGTTTGTTAGCGTATCTTATGAGTACGAGCTTGATTTCAAAAACTGGCAAAAATATCTGGAGATATTAACACATCACCATAGTAACAAACCATATTGTATTGCCTGAATTCAATGCCTACAGAAATGGCATACTGACAAAAATTTTGTTTTTTCGCATGACTTCATGAATCACCCTGTTTATCATGATTCTTTGTTTCTACGAGAGATCCATTCCATGCAGCTTAATCCGGACGAAACTAGCCTCGAAAATCCGCAAACCGCATCGAAATATCTTTTTTCGCGTTAAAGATATTGGACTCTGAATCTTACCCAAAAATGTGCATGTATAAGCTCGAGTATCCAGCAGTTTATAATGAAAAATCAATTTCTCTAATTACCCTGTATTAATTCTGGTAAAATGTTTGCAAAAGCCTTTCGTCATCTCTTTAGGTATGACGCGAACTGACTATACACACTTGATAAGTCTCGTTACTCTAGCTACTAACTTATACCGAGCGTTCAAAAATCAAAGTCAAACATAAAACAAAATATGTTATTATGAATAGTAAAATCAATATTATTAGTTTCCAATATCAATAAATGAACTATTTAAAAATACTCTTCTGAGTACGAGTACAGACTCGTATAGTTTTTTCACTCTAGCCTATACAGCGTGTTCAAAAATAATACCAAAACAAACACTTTTGCTTCATTTTTGGTAGGTCCCGAAAAAGCTACATTGACAATAATTGACGAATGTACAGGTTCTTGAAAGAATATTTCATGATGGTGCTTACAACGTAGATTTCTTGGCCCTAATCAGCTCCTTATTACCATTTATTTAAATTTATCGAATGTTTAGTTTCAGTTGAAATCATACCTGAAGCAATGACAGGAAGATTTTGCAAAATCTTTGATAGAATTCATAAAAGGGTTAGAAAAATTGATATTTTGTTCCAAATTTTACCTGACATCCTGTAAAAATAATAACTACTAGGTTATCGTTAAAGGGAATTTTGGATCTGCTTAATCCAGAAACGCTATTCGCTTTTAAATCTAAAAAATGCCTAGTCCTTTTTCACGTTTTTGGGGCCGTTCTATTATTCTTAGGAAGCCATGGAAATTACATTCATACAGCGTGTCCCGCATAAGGACCGACACAGGGCAGGAGCATGTGGGGGAACTCAAAATATTATGATTTATTGCATCTTACCTATACCGGGTGTTCATTTGAAAACTTCCCACTCCGGTTTTATCTTAAACTACTGATTTAAAAAAAAAAACGCCGAGACACGTCAAAAGATTTGTCAAGGAGGTCTACTTTTTAAGTAAAAATTACTTCGCCCCACTTCACCTCCTACCCCCCAGGGGCACCCCCTCAAGAATCTTGAATGGGAAAGGGTATCGAGTTATAGCTTGTTTGAAAGGACTTATCAAAAGCACTTGATATATATATTATGACGTTTGAATCATTGAAATCGGCCGATTGGTATTCGAGAAATTTGAAAAAAATATTTAAACATTTTCAAAAAGATAATATTTGACAAAAACCGGAACAAATAATTTTTCAGAAATCAAATTTACGTTTATTGTATCTTTCGTCAATGCATAATCCCAACCATTTATTAAGGTGGGCGTATCGCAATGTTATTCTCCTATACCCGACATGGACCCACTAAATGTTTTAATTCGGGAGAACAACACAACTTTGAGACGCGATCATGTTATGTACATGATGTACAATGATGTACTATTCCAATGAAGTAACATGAATTAGCTAGATTCAATTTGAAGAGTTTTCTGGGCAATCAAAAATGACCTATTTTTGGATGTATCGAAACGGTCACATCAATCGCTGTTTTCTCGGCTATTTCTTCATTTTTCATCACCAAAATAACTTATTCGAGGCACATGGATTTGCTTATCAATATAACATTGCGATTTTAATCAACAAACAATCCGTTCTTGGATGGGGAAACTTCTTGTGAAATATTTTGGGATTTTTCCAAGGTTTACAGTAGACAAAGAAAGAAGATGGGGCATATTGCATAGGATAACAGAGATGGAAAGGAATCATCTGTGGGTAGGTTAGGTAGGAACCACGATTTGGCATTTTTCTGTGGTTCAGCTTTTCACTCATAGATGCGGCGAGTGATGATGTAGAGAAAACTGTAATTTGAACATTATCGATTTGGGGGTTTCAGAAATTCGTATTCATAGATTCCTATATTACCTATGTTTGTATTGTACGTTTTGTATTTACAGTACAGAACATGGGTTTGCTTGGGACCTGATTCTCGAGATAGATGAATGGGCGCCCAAGAGAAATGATATTTTTTTTGTGGGCTGTGATGAAATGACCTATAATAGTAGAAAATGTATTTGAGTGAGCCGTTTTATGAGACGGCCATTGAAAAATAATATAGGTAGGTACAGGGTGTTTCATTATCTTTGATAACATTCAATAAGCTATAACTTGTTTGTTTTTAAATGTATCGAAACGGAACAAATACCATGTTGTATGGTTATCTCGTAAGTTGTTTTCTGTTTGAAAAATTAAACAAAAAACTGACATTTTTCCGAGATAATAACCTAACTTATATTTTTTTAAATGAAATGCCCTTGTACCTATTTGTATCATTGGACATTTCTATTCTACCCAATATTCTATGTATATTTTAATCCTAACATATACTTATCTTCGACGGTTTGTGAGGAAATGGCGTCGAAACCTGTGACACAAAAATTCTTCTTATTGATCGCAAAAGTGTGCCATGAACAATAAAAATTAATTAGATTTTACAATATCGCCTTTGAAATACTTTGACAAATCACACAGTTTGCTCATTACACGAGGTGTTATGTGATTACACGTTTTTATGATTGTCACTATTGTCTGTATGTGAATAACCATTCAATTTTTGCAAAATGTTTCGACGTCATTTTCTCCCAAACCGTTGAAGATAGGTATATGAGATGCTCTATAAAATATACTTCAAATTTTGTGTGGAATCGAAATATCCAATATTATACAGGGCATTCCATTAAAAAAAACATAAGTCAGGTCAATATTTCAGAAAATCGTTAGTCTTTTGTATTATTTTTTGTACAGAAAAAAAACTTGCTAGAGAACTATACAATCTGATATTTGTTTCGTTTCGATACCTTCAAAAACAAAGAAGTTACAGCTGATTAAAATGTTATCAAAGATAATGAAACACTCTGTACCTAATCTGAATACTAATACAGGGTTTCCTTTAAAAAAAATCACCACCCGCGTCCAATGGCAGCAAGCACTGGGTGTTAGGGAGGTTGAACTAGCACCATACAATTTTTAATAATAAAACTTCCCCCCAATAGATTTGTGAATTGTTTCGTCGAATTTCAAAAGTCTGTCTAGTTTCGCACAACGTGGATGGTAACTTTTTAAATAAACACTCTGCCTATGAAAAAATATGAATTACTTTTCCATAAAAATGACTTAGTACTTTAGCTTTATATTTGACAGTTACCTATTTATATTCAGGACTACAAATCGATGGTTCCGGGTATTGACTTTTTTCCAAATTACTAAAGTACCTACCTATTCAATTTATAGGAATGAAAAAAGAATATCATTATTTACATTTTCCACGATTTGATAATAATATGACGATGAAATGCAAGTATCAACACCTCAAATATTTTGTTTTCTTTTTCAATTTTTATCGTGATTTGATTCTAATCATAAATTGCTGTAGAACAAGTCGCCGAATAAAATAATAATTGATAGGAAAACTGAAAAAAGAAAGATTCGTTATAGATTATTTTCATAAAAATGAGCGTTCACATAGGTACAGGGTTTTTTCTTATAATTTGCCACCCCTTTAGAAACTCAATTCAAAGAGATACAAAAAAAAATCTAATGAAAGTTTCATGATTTTTCCTGAAAATTGTATGATAACTAAGCGAAAGAACAAAATATCAATATTGAAAATCAGGAAAAATTGAAAAAGTTATTTTTTTTTCAAATGACCAGTAACTGCTCAAACAGCTCTTTGGTTTTGCTGATGGTCGTTGTGAAGTGCAAATCGTTTCTGCTTCGGGTGACCTGTGGCGTCTCTCTCGCATCTATCCCCTTTACTATAATAAAATATATGTAGTGTATTCAATTTATAAAAAAAAATTTTTGAAATTTTCCTGATTTCCAATAGTTATTTGTTCTTCTGCTTGGTTATCATAAGATCTTCAGGAAAAATCATGAAACTTTCAATTGAACAATTTTTTGTAGGTATATCTGTAAATAGAGTTTCTAAAGAGGTAGCAAATCATGAGGAAAAACCGGTTAAAAACCCTGTTCATAAGGTGAGATAGGTATTCACAACAATCATAACCACACATTATAAAGACTAAGAAAGTTTCCTGTTTCAACAGAAAACCCGCGGCACGCTTCTGAAAATATTATTTATTTTTTTCATGATATTGATTCTAATCTGTAATCTAGAGTAATCTAGACAATAAATATTTTCAGGCGAATAGAGAAAAAAAAAGAAAATATGTTATTTTGAAGTTCATTATTGCCATAAGTAAAAAATCATCTTGCTCGATTTATTCAGAAAAATCAGATCTTTTGATTTTTTTTTAAAAAATTGCGATTTTTGGCAACCCAGTTATTTTTTTTTAGTCCATTTCTTCCCTTGGTTCTATTCGTTGGCCTATATGAATGTCACATCCTTAGGGTCTGCTTGGAGAATCTCCAAAGATAACCTTGTCAAGTAGAATGAATATCTGCCTATACAGTGTGTCCAGAATAAAATGATGTACGTGGGGATATCGGAAACTACAGGAGATACAGTATCGGTTAAATGGAAGAAAAGTTGCGTATTTGCGTGCCCAAGAATAATCTCACTTTGGTTTGTTTTGATTCGATACCGTAATGGAGATACAGGGTGAAAAAGAAAAATGGCCATTTTTTAAATAGCACAATATTTCGGTTATTATAAAAGATGAGGTATTGAAAATTTCTGGATCTGGGTAAGAAGATACGGTGATTTTGAAAATTGTGTCGAAAAAATTGTAGGCCCACTATGTTGCTTCCGGCCGAAGTCAACTTTTGTTTTTCTTATGGGCGCCATATTGAATTTTTTCATTTTCAAAATCCGCATTGAAAATGATTTTCAAAAATATGACTTTCATAAAAAAAAACAGACTTGACTTTGGCTGGACGCAACATAGTGGGCCTAAAATTTTTTTGACGTCGTTTTTAGAATTGTCGTATCCTCTTAACCATATCCTGAAAATTTGAAAGTTCTAGCATTTATAATAAGCAAAATTGTGTGGTTTCTTCAAAATTTGCCTTTTCCCTTTTCACCCTGTATCCACATTACGGTATCGATTTAAAATAAAACAAAGGTGGAATATTTTTGGGCATACAAATATGCTGCTTTTCTTCCATTTACGCAACGTCGTATCTTTTAAAGTTTCCAATATCCCCATATAGTGCCATAAACATCATTTTATTCTGGACACACTGTATACAAAATCGGACAAAATTAGAGCAACCGCAGTTCACGCGTCCTGGCGATTTTTTTCTAAAAATTGTTTAGTGACCATTTGAAAAAGGGTTGAAAATAAAACTTTTTTCCGTGTGACTACTTTTGATAAAAATAATTAAATATTAAATAAAATTTTCAGGCAGTTGCTCTAATTTTGTCCGATACTTTGTACAGGGGTAGAAATACTGATACTGATCCAATATCAGCTGTACATAATATCCGAAAAGGGTTAATTAAATAAAAAATCGATTGAATCTGAATTAACTTTATTCCATGGTTTTGTAAATAATAAGAAATATAGTTGTTTCAAATATAAATACATATTCCAACACTGTCACAACAAATCTTGATTTTTTGCTGAAAAAGAAATAGGGATATTTACATAGCATTGAAATTATAAATATGATATACATACCTCTGCTCTGATGTTTTCGTCTCTGTGAACATTTTTCTTGTGCTGCCAGAATATATGGGGGATCTACATAAACATTTCATGTTTTTTGATCCTTTATTCAAAATAATTTCCGGTGCTACAGGCAGTTGAGGTAAACCAGTGTCACAACTTATCTTGTTTTTTTTGCTGAAAAAGAAATAGGGATATTCACTACGTTTTCATGTAGAATTCAGTTCGGATTGAATATCGTTTTGGTATTAAAACTAACCCCAAAAATAACAATAAGCATTGAAATTATGTTATACATACCTCTGCTCTGATGTTCACGTTTCTGCGTGAACATTTTTCTTGTGCTGCCACAATATGTGGAGAATATAAACATTTAATCTTTTTTGATCCTCTTCAAAATAATTTCAGCTGCTATTGTCAGTTCAAAACAGTGTCAGATATTACTTTGTTCGTTTGCTAAAAAAGAATAGGTATATACAGTGTGTCCAGAATAAAATGATGTACATGGGACTATACGAGGATATTGGAAACGGTAAAAGATACGACGTTGCTTAAATGTAAGGAAAGTTGCGTATTTGTATGCTCAAAAATATTCTACCTTTGTTTCATTTTGAATCGATTTCGTTATGTTCATACAGGGTGAAAAAAGAAAAGGTTCATTTTGAAAAAAACACAATATTTTGCTTGTTATAAAACCCAACACTTTCAAATTTCCAGGATATAGGTAAGAGGATACGACGATTCTAAAACGGCGTCAAAAAAATTCTAGACCTACTATGTTGCGTCCAGACAAAGTCAAGTCTGTTTTTTTTATGGAAGTCATATTTTTGGAAATTATTTTCAATACGGACCATGAAAATGGAGAAGTTCAATATGGCCTCCATAAGAAAAACCAAAGTTGGCCTCGGCCGGACGCAACATCGTGGGCCTACAACATTTTTTGATGCCGTTTTTAGAATCGTCATTTCCTCTTACCCATATCCTGTAAATTTGAAAATATTGGCTTTTATAATAAGCAAAATTTTGTAGTTTTTCGAATATGGACATTTTCTTTTTCACCCTGTATCTACATCACGGTATCGATTCAAAATAAAACAAAAGTGGATTATTTTTGGGCATACAAATACGCAACTTTTCTTCCATTCAAGCGACGCCGTATCTCTTACCGTTTCCAATATTCCCATGTACATCATTTTATTCTAGACACACTGTATATGTAATTTGATGTTTTTTCGCTTGAGAAAATCAAATAAACTATTTTGATGCACGCTAAAATCCGAGGTAGAATCGATAAAATCTGAGATCATGTTTATTATGTGAAATTCGTTTTTCCCTGATTTTTTTGTTTGTGAAAGTGATTTTACATAAAATAATTATTGAAGAAGGAGTTTTCCAGATGTCATGAAAGTATCTGCGGTGATGACAGAAAAGTTTTAACAAAGAAACATCTTTTTTTACAAATTTGAATTATAGTATATCGATAACTAAACATTTTCGGACCTCAGTTTATTTGAAACATCGGCTTATTTTATCGAATTCTATTCTGTGTTGAAAAAAATATCAACTCGAAAGTCACCCTGTATATTCTCTGATATGCTAGCGGCTTTATCTATGGAGATTTACAACGGAACTTTTCAAAAATCGAAATGTCAAATATTCTTGAATTAAAACATTTCCTAAACGGCACATCAAAAGATGAGCAAAAGCCTAAAATTTTGATTAAGAACTTCAATCAATCCGATTGTTTCGAAAAAAAAATGTCTAGTGTCCTTTTGTCACATTTGAAAAAAGGGTTGAAAAACTTTTTCCTGTGTAACTTTTGATAAAAATGTATAGCAATATTCAAAACTAGGCCAAAATGTATGCACTTCCTGAAAACTTCATTATAATTATAATTGAACAAAGGATAGTAAGCTTTGAAATTTTGGACTTTGCAAAAAATGTCCCATTTTTGAGGAAATCATGAAAAAGTAACTGATGCAGGATTCAAGTTCAAACAAATTTCAGGCTGTTTTACTTCATTTGCTCAGTCCTACTGTATGCATTATGTATTTTTATTCATACAGTTGTTTATTTACCCCACCCAGCACCACCCCTATTCGCTCTGTGTCCATAACTTCATAAAAAAACATTCAGTTGTCGCACTTTTTTCTCTCACAAATGTCTTTACAAATAATTATAAGTTATATGAGTTTGCTTATTTTTACAGAAAAATTGTTACTTTCGACTGCGCTATATGTCGCGTCACCCCGATTTATCATGCAAATAATGGCCCAACGCCCAACACTAAAATACCTATAATTATTGACGGATCAAAAAACATTCATACGAATTTCTTTTTGAGTAAAACTAAGTAAATCGAATAGACAATGAACAAGATAATCATCGAGGACATAGAAGGTACAGGGTTATTCATTATATTTTGACACCCAACTACAGACCTCTTTATTATAAATGATAGAAAAAAACTTTAAATAAAAAAGTTTTAGGTTTTTTCACGTGTAGTATCGTTGGTGAAAAAAAATCTTTGCAACATTGAAAAAATTGATTGAGTAATTTTTTTTGAACCCTATTCAAGTTCAAAGTCTCATGAAAATTACATTGCGTTGAACTGGATTCTACGATATCTTAGCAACCCAGATTTTTGAAAAAAATATGAATAATTATTGGTTATTTTTGCCTAGTTCAAAATTTTATGGCTAGACTATCTTTTGTTCAATAATTGTGCAATTTTTAGAAAGTATATAATTTTATAGTATATTTCGAACGGTGATGGCCATTTTTATCAAAAATTACACAGAAAAAAGTTTTTTTAGAAAAAGAGCAAAACACAATCGCCAGGACACGTAAACTGATAAATTGCGATATTTGTGTATTGTGCTCGTACATTACATATGAAATACATATTCATAAATAGTGATATTATGTTACTTATCCGTAATCATTGGATAACTTTCAAAAACTTACCTCAACGGAAAATACTCCAATGTTCGTAAAAATTAATTGTCTATAATGTTTATTCAAAGATCCAGAAAAACATTGCAAAGTTCACAAAAAGCACAAACTCAACGGCAACCACAAAAAAATATCCGCATCCGAAAATAATATTCACAAGAATACACACCCAGAATAAACCAAGTAATAGCGGGGGGTGTACGATTTGCCCACAAAATAACATTTTGTGTATGTACCTGAAAAAATATATCTAATCATGGAATTTCCCCGTCGGCGTCGAGGTGGTGTCAGACACGTCAGGTTTATTTTTCATCGAATAAACTACCCCTGACGCTCCCGCCAAATCATTAAATTACATTGCCGACACGTGACCGCGAAACGCCCACCTTAAACCAAATCAAAAAAGTTGGCGAAGTATCTCTTTATCGTTGTACCTTTAGGATTTTTTTTTGTTATTGAGGTAACGAAATATTTCGTTACCTAGGTACTTGATTCTATTTGTATTGTATTAGTGACAATCTCGAAATATTTTACAATTTTGATTTTACTTCCAAAATGGTTCACACGCTAGGTGAAAGAGTGGAACTGATTCTAATTTATAGTGCCGAAAATCAATGTGCTCGGCGAACTGCCGTCACGTTTAACGCAAGACATCCGGAGAAGACAACTTCGCATAGGTATGTTCTGGACCTTGTTGCTAAATTTACTGAAACTGGATCTATTGCAAACAAAAACGTGATCAGCGAAGAGTTTTGGATGAAGCCGCTCAGGTTGAAGTTTAAGGCTATTTTGGCATAAATCCGAATACTTCCTCACGCAAAGTTGTTGATGCAACCGGTATTTCATTAGGCTCTGTACACAAAGTTACTAAAATCCATAAATACCATCCCTATTAAATGCAAATACACCAAGAGTTGAGTGAAGACAACTTCGATAGGCGAGTTGAGATTTGCGAGCGAATGACTGCAGCGATCAATGATAACGCCATTCAGGTAAAAAATATCTGCTTCAGTGATGAATGCACGTTGTGAATAAGCAAAACTGTATTTATTGGAGCAATGAAAATCCTCATGCTTTTGTAGAAGGGCATACCCAGTATCCCCAAAAAATCAATGTATGGGCAGGCATTTTAGGAAACAAAGTAATTGGGTCGTTGTTTATTGATGGAAATTTGGATGGAGAAATTTATTTGGATATGTTGCAAACCACCATCAATCCCCTTATTATTGAAGCAATCAGAAACCAAATCGATGAGGATGGAAACCCTGTGCTTGATGAGGCTGGAGTATGTTTCCAGCAAGACGGTGCTCCTCCTCACTATGTTCTTCCGGTTCGACAATGGCTAGATGACGAGTTTGCAAACAAATGGATGGACGAAGAGGACCTATGAAATGGCCTGCTAGGTCACCTGATTTGACGCCATTGGACTTTTGTTTATGGGGTCATTTGAAATCTTTAGTGCTTACTCCCCAATGTGCGTCAGAAATTTGAACATCGCCTATATTATTGTATGGCCAATAACAGACAACATTTTGAACACTTACTAAAAAAGTGATATTTTAGTGTGTTGCTGTTAGGTATTTATTGTGACTGATAATTTTTTTAATTATTATTGTTTTTTTGAAAAGTTCAAATATTTTTCCAAATTTCTCGAAAATGGATCGACCGATTTCAAAAATTCAAACGTCATAATAAAGCACTTGATAAGGCTTTTCAAACAAGATATAACTCGATACCCTTTTCCATTCAAGATTCTTAAGGGGGTGCCCCTGGGGGGTAGGGGGTGAAGTGAGGCGAAGTAATGTTACTTAAAGATTCCTCCCCCTTGACAAATCTTTTGATGTGTCTCGGCGTTTTTTTTTTAAAATCAGTTGTTTTTGATAAAACCGGGGTGGGAAGTTTTCAAATGAATACTCGATATAACAAGTTGCACCTCTGAGAAGTTATACGCCTTGCAAGTGAGATTTTAAATTCCAAATAAGTCTAATATCTTAGTTATACATCAACTTAAAAACACCAAATTTGGTACTCATTTTTAATGTACCAGGAGCATTAGTGATTGAAGTTCAATCAAGATCCTCTAACGGGTTGATAAGAAATGATGCACCCTTTAAATAAGACAGAACTTCTTGACCCGTTGGCGTACTTGAAAATTTATGGTTTCATTTTATGGGGCATTTAGTTCTTAGACTTTGTTTGCTTTAGTTATTTTTCAAAAAAATCTGTCGTTTTGAACAAGAACCCAAATAAGTGATGAGTATATTGTAGGTGTCATATTAAAAGTCGTCAAAAATTTTGAAGTTGGCTACGAAATTGAATGTCAGACTCTACAATTAGGTGAATAGTTGAAATGAAAGTCATTCAATAGAAAAAGCAACATTTTAAACGATAGAAATAGCTTACAGTTAGCACTGGAAAGTCACATTGATTGTTCAAAATGATCAACAAAATGTCAGTTGCCTCTAATGAGTGTGCATTTATCCGTAATCCCATTTCACAATTCGGCTCGATAAGCAACTGACGTGGAACAGTGGAGCACCCAAATTATTTCAACAGTAACTAAAGAAAGATGTCCCATTTGAGGTACTCGTTATCATGAAGGCCAAAGTTGTGAACAATTTCCTGCTCCAATCCATTTATTTGAATACTGATGCTTTAAAACGTCTCTGACATTATTATTAAAAGGAGGCGAACTTCCATCGTGCATCCATCGTGCATAAACTAATGCTCCAGTCTAAATAATTGAACAGTTTATCTGAAAAATAATGTTTGATTTCTATTATCGTATTATACTGTTAGAAATAAATGAAATTTCAATTTGACATTGTTCCGTCTTGAAAAAAAACGCACTGTATATTATGCGACAAACTGAAGATCTTTTTTTCCTTTATGTAATAATACAATACTCTGCTCTCTGATCTCATGGCTCAGCATAAACATTTGTATTTTATGGCATACGTAGCACGGCACCGGCAATGCGCTACTTATGGCGCAGTTGAATAAAACATATTTCGAAAACTATTACAGATAAGAGACTGGAGTTTTTTTTTATACTTCCTCATATATTCTTCCACATTTCATTCGCGCCAATTTATCCAAACAAAAGAGTTTCTTGCTTACTGAAAATGAAAATACAAAAAATTCAATTTTCATTTTTGGGCTTTTGAGAAAAATTGAAATTAAAAAAATCTGAGAACTATATTGCCTCAATGGTCATCGCTTATGCATGCTTTTCAAGTAAAAAAAAAAAACATTCGTATGTGTTGAATAGCCTCTAAGTTATTGGATGGCGAATGATAGAAAGTGATTTTGAATATCCGCATTTTTGCACGTATTTTCGGTTTTACAACTCTGTACCACTAGAAAAAGTCGTGATTGCCCATTTCGTATGTACAATAACTTGAAAATAATGATTTGGGTCAGGTTTCATCTTGTTCTAAATCGATTTTTTTTTCAAGAAGGAAGCGACTTTTTCAGGCTTTCTCATTCGGCTAACAGTCCTAGATCGATCAATCGTTAATTTCTCGATAACTGTTGAGGTCAGGTTAACGACATGGTGAATCAAACTCACTTAGAATTTGTTGTAGAAATCGAGAATGAAATGAGAAATAAATTTTCAACAAAACAAACAGCTGAACTTCGAATGAATTTGTTCCAATCATTTGTTCAGAATGGACCATATGGACAATATGGTCGCCTGTCAAATTATGAAAAGTGTGAAAGGTGCAGCATACAGAATAATACCTATTGTGTTGAATGCACAATTTGTACAGTTTTTGGAAATATGAGAAATATCAGGATTATCAAGTACTGTTGCCATAAATGTTCAAGAAATCAACCTACCTATCAATGTAGTAATCAGCGATTAAAGAACGCCAATCAAGAGATAGATGCAAAACCCGCCAAGTCACAAAAAATCGAAAAAAGAGATTTTGCTGTCAGCTGATAGGTAAGGTTTCCACGCATCTATCTGTGTAATTTTTTGCTGCAAGAGCTTCTTTTTGTTCTAATAATTATTCTCATGCAAAGGTTGTCGTCATTGAAGAAATTGAAATTAATTTTTTTTCTAAGAAGAGATTCGAATCTAAATGCCTCATCGATAATCATTCCCTCTACCACCTCCAATCATCACTTTTAGAGAACATTATAGATTTTGAATGCTGAAGGTCTTTCTTGATTATTCCAGTCAACTAGAAATGACTTGGCGGGTTTTGCATCTACATATACGCCTCATTTATCTCCGTCTGGCGTGTATGACTGTAATGAGAAAAAGAGAGTGAGAGAGGATCGGTCCCGTTTTCGGTGATAAAGTGAAATTTGCGTTTTTTTTTTCTCATTTCTCCAGTTCATTTTTGGGTTTTTTTTTTCTGATGACTTTCAAATATTGGGCAGAATACGTATATGAAATCTCAAGCCATTTGAAAATGTATGCAAATTTTTCATTATTATCACTTTCCATTTGTAAGAATTTAGAACATAGCTTATGAATAAATATTGGGCAACGATCAAAGATAACTTGATTTGATTCATTTTAACTAGTTTTCGTCATGCATGCAGTAACGCCACTGAAAATGTCAATACCTTAATATCATCTCGTTGGTGCTAGCTTAGCGTTTTATTACAATGTATAGCTAAATTTCCAGGAACTTGGCAAGGAATCATTAACATATTGATCAACAACCTTCATATCTTCTAATAAAAAAAGATAATATCAGTGGGTTGTGGGTTGTTGTTACGCTTGAATTTCTATCGTTATAATAAACTAGTCTTCTCCAAAAACTGGAAAACATGAGAATGCCGTTTATTAAGAAAAACGAGACGTTCAACAGAACATGAGAAAGTGCCTTTGGTTTATATACCTTCTCAAATAATTACTCGATTCTTCGTATTCCACTCATGTCTGAAAAGAGATTGTAAATTGTATGAAAAAGCCAGGTCAAAACTCAATTTTGTAAACGTCACACTATATGTTTTTCAAGGTACATTTTTGAATTCTGCGTGAAGTTCTTTATAAGTTTCATTTGAGATAAGGATACTCCTACATCCAATCGTCCCCGAGATATTGGCATCTGAATAGAAATTTGGTAAGAGATTAATTTGTTTATTTTATTTTTTCCTATGTCATCTTCAGCGGTTTTTCAAGTGACATGATAACAATGGTAACTAGTGGAAATTAGAAAATTTCCGTTTTTTCAAGTGCATTTTTTGAATTATCCGATTGTCTGGAAAAAAATAACAATTACCAAATTTTGTGCGAATATATCGTGGTTTTTAAAAGTTATTAAAAAACAAATATTAAATCTAGAATCCAAACAAAAGAAAATCTAAAATTGACTACCTGTATCTCCTAAACGATGCATTTGATGGAAAGACCTAGCTACTGTCGTTGATTGAATTTGTTTTATTCAATCAACGCTCCTGTTCAAGTTTGTCACACCATTTCTGAATCACCCCGTATCCCCGGTTTCCTATCTGATACATAGCTTGTTTCCTAAGTACGGTTCAAAACTAATCAAAAGCTTGTCAAGTTGTATCAAGAAAAAAAGTTCCTATGGAAATATAACTTCAAATAACTGCACCAAGCTTCAATCGCATCGGTTCAAAATACTTTATAGTATGAGAGCTCGCAGACATTTTTAAGTAGGTATTTGAGGCACTATGGAAACTCGTGGAATACTTCTTTCATCACATCTAAACACAAAAACGTAAACCTGGCTTCGGGGGCAAAATCAAGCTACAGATTTTCAAACAAAAAATAATTTGGACCTCAAAAAATGTATTGAGGCATCTTGAAATTTTTATAGGATATTTGGAGAGTGAGAGAATGAGTTTGTCAGGTCATTTAGCCGAGGCTAAACCCTTACCAGGTGTTGTCAAAGTTACACCCAGGTGACTGACGTAGGTGATCTGTTAAAAGTATTTCAAGATCGGCTTTTCCATATGTTTTGAATTTTGGTATAAGTCGATATAAAAGTGTAATGCAACTTTTAAAAATATTTTGTTGAATGAAGCGTTGCATTAGTTTTTTCTAGTAACTTTCTCATTTCTAATAAGACACACTTTTGCCATTAGTTTAAAAAATAAACCTACGACCTCTATTAATGTAGTGATCACCGATTAAAGAACAAAATAACGCCAATCAACATCCATTACTCATGCTGACGTCACATAATACATCATTTTTGAGGCCTATAGAACTAGATGCAAAACCCGCCTAGTCACAAAAATCGAAAAAAGAGATTTTGCTGAAAGCTTGTAGGTAATGTTCCCACGCATCTATCAGTGTAATTTTTTTGCTGTAAGAGCTTCTTTTTGTACTAATGATTCATTTCATGCAAAGGTTGTCGTAATTGAATTGATTGAAATTGCTCTTTTTTATAAGAAAAGATTCAAATCCAAATGCCTTATCGATAATCATTCCGTCTACCACCTCTTATCATCACTTTTAGTGGATTGGAAATGACTAAAACTCGATTTTTTTCAAACGGAAAACCCTGTATCTGATGTTTGCAATCAACTTAGCCTTGAAATTTGTTCAAAATATGTTAACATTGTCCAATACTTATCTTCAATTTTTGGAATATCCGAATCAAACATGCATTGACCTCACTTATACAGGGTGCCATGCATGGAGATCTCAGTTATTTCAAGAGATACAGGGTCGATTGAAATGATCCAGAGTTGCGCATTTTTATGCTCAACAAAATATCATTTTGACATTTGAAAAATTCCCACTACTTCGAAGATATTCGAAAAAAAAACGAAATTTCGCAAAAAGGTTATCATTATTTTATTTGAAAAGATATTTTTGAATGAATTGCACTTACTCATTGCCACTTTTTCTCTTCTACAATATGGCGGTATCAAATTGAAAATCTGACGTTTTGAGTTTCAGCGGACCTGAATTTTTTATTCTATTTTCATTTATCTTTTAACGTCCTTGATTCATTGGAGTATCGCAACCGTCGAAAAAAATACTCATATAAAAAATAATACCAGAAAAATCTAGTTAGGCAACCCTTGTCTCCCTAACACATAGTTTGGTTCATAAATCCATCTCTATTCGACACGTTATTCTTATGAGAAAACCTACACAACTAATTAAAACTGATTGACTGAACTAAAATCAAAATAACTTCCAATAGCGATATATTGGATGAAAATAAATTTTATCCCAATATGACATGGAAAATAAGAAAATTGCATATGAAACTGAATCACTTTCTGCAAAAGTGTTTAAAAATATTGCCGTTTAAATAAAATATTGCATCGCAAATAACAATGATAGATGCATAATAATTGGAAATATTGAGGTTGCGAAGGCAACCCATCACTCTACACCCTCATCTAATCACCTCAATGCCTCAAGGACGTCAAAAGATAATAAAAAAAAAAATCCAGGTCCGTATTTGAAAAACTAAAGTTGATGATGGCAGCCCGAAGACGAAACGTCAGATTTGGTGGAGAAAAAGTGGCGATGACAAAGTTTAATTTATTTTAAAATGTCTTTTCAAACAAACGCAGGAAATAATAAAAACGGTTTGCGGAATCTCGTTTTTTTTTTTCGAAAATCTTCGGAAGTATTTGGAATTTTTAAAATTTCAGAACGGCATTTTCTTGAGCATGAAAATGCCCAACTTTGCATCCATTCAACCGACCCTTTATCTCTCATTATAACTGAGATGCATGCACTCGAATCTGTGGCACCCTGTATAAAACAGAAACCTAGTAAATGTTATAGCATGTGAATATTGTATATACACTAGAAATATTGCTTGACCTCACAATTGATCGAAATCAACTGATGTGTCGCTTGAAGCAAACTCGCGAAACATTTTATTAGAATGATAAGAAATCTCCAAAATTCCAAACACTTTTCAAAAAAAGGTTAACATGTCATTTACCGACAATGTCAACCATATTCCATTAGCGGATATGAGATCGTTTTTTTCGCACACTCTGTAAAATTCATGAGAAATTTCCAAGTGTACTTTGACATGTGAAGAGACTGCTGTCAATCTTTCATTTCTCAGTTCCTTACAGTTACTGAGAAATCTTATTTTAAAAAACCATTAACATTTTGTTAATTTTTGAAATAAAATGACGAATATTCAGGAAGCTATCATGATTAGACAAATAACATGTTTCATGAAAGTTATTCCGAATTTCATACAGAATTCAAAAATCGAGTAATATACAGGGAGACTTATTTCAAATAAGAAAGTTACTGAGAAAAACTAGTCTATCTGGCAACGCTGCGATCATCAAAATATATTAAAAAGTTGCATAACATCTTCATATCGACTCATACCAAAATTCAAAACATTTGGAAAAGCCGATCTTGGAATATTGTAACAGACCCCTATGTCAGTCAACCTGGTGTAAAATGGAAAATCTATTTTCCATCTTCTATTATGGAACTCCATCCAGAAGCTAAATTCAACAACTTGGCAACACCTGGCAAGGGTTTAGCCCCGGCTAAATCACCTGGCAAACTTATTTCCTCACACTCCATATAGTAAATTTTCATCCTTTGAAAATATCAAGATACTTCAAGGACCTTTTTTGAGGTCCAAATTTTTTTTTTCAAAGATCTGTATCTTGGTTTAGCTCCGGAACCCTCCAGCCAGGTTTACGTTTTTGTATTTAAATATAATAGAAAAAGTATTCCACAATTTTTCATAGTGCCTCAGATAACAACTCAAAAATGTCTGCGAGCTCTTTGACTATTATAAATACATACTGTTTTTTTTTGTCAATTCAACGCCCTTCCTCTCAGAAACGATGCAACTCCGAACATATTAGTATATTTATAGGTTCTTTCTTTTCTAAAATGACCTCACCCCTTGTAGTTCTGTACCGTTTAGTTAGAAAATACCCTGTATGGTAAAACTCACTAGGGAAAAGTAGTGGAACTGACAACGCCGCAATAACAAAAATAAAATATTTCATTGCACTTTCATACTATCTTCTTGTACCAAAATTTGCAACATTTGTAAAATACTTTCAACCGAGTTTTCAACAGATCACTATTTGAGTTTTTTTTAGTCTAATTTTTGTCACGTTTCGAAAAAATATATAGCTCGATTTTTCAGATCATAAAACCAAATGATTTGAGTCTATCAAAATTCAGAAACGGGTGCAAAAATAATTTGAAAAATGCAGATAATATACAGTATATTTTGAAAGAGCGTAGCGGATCCTGATAATATGTTGATGCCTTTCCAACAAATTATTCACTATTAAAGCTTACACTTACTCAAATGTAGTCCACTAGTCACTGTCGTGAAGGAAACTTGATATTTGGAGTATGTTGAAGCACAGTATCGTATAACCAATCCACCAAGGAATAGCTCAGTTCAAACTTGAATTCTACGCCACTCGTTTGAAGAATATCACTTGATGCTGCTCACGTAACTAAAACCGGTTACGATTAATCTATGGCACCCTATGGTTCTGCGAATGTAATGTGGAACCGGTAGAAATATTTTTACTTTCATTTTTATGCCATGTTCATGAAAAGTGGGGAAAATGTATGCGTTGAAGGTCTTCTGCGGTTGCGATATCCGGCTGATACTGCGAAATTTCTTGGTTCGATAACATCACGACCAACGTCACTACTATTGCACCTTGGAGTGGCTATATTACAATATTTCGTAACTTGAAGACAAAAATACTTCTTAGAATTGGTTCATTAGAATATGATGCGCGCTTACATGCAAAACGATAAAAATAAAATTATTGATATTATACCAGCAAATGAGTTAGTGAGAGTTGTAACCATTTGTTGAATACAGAATGGCACATTAGTGCGAGGAAGTCCATTTTCTCTCTTGTCATTGCAGATAGGAAAACATTTTCTAGACAAAACTTATAGGGATTCAACTTAATATTTAAAAATATTACTGTGTATAGAGGGTATTTTTGGGAACCGTGGCGCCAAAATATACATCAAATAGCAACCCCAATTTCTATTTAGATAATATTTGTAAACAGGGTAATCTGCGTATGGTGCAGTGGTTTTATTTGCCACAAAGTGCGGTGTTGCCGAGCTATTGAGGATCTACCGACATTCAGGAAAAAAACATGGTGTTAATAAATAAGATACATAACCAGTGGATTTATAATTGGATCTTGCAAATATGCTTATTTTCTAATATAAAATGATTGATATTTGATATCATATTTGCAATAATTTATACAGAGGTTTTCCACAGCTGGCCAAACTTGGCGAATTTTGCGATGAAGAAACTTCCAAACCAAACACCCTGTATGCTGATGTCTGGTTTTGTTAGGCACTCAAAACCATGCAACTTTGCCATGACAAAACATGTCATAAAATTTGTCGCTATCTCGCAATATTCGATTGTGTCAAAACAGGACCGTTAACTGGGTTTTCTGGTTCATTTTCGGCACAGCCCTCGAGGCAAAAGGCTTATTTTTTTAAAAGGTGGAGGGGTGGTCAAGTCCACTGACCTCTTCGATCTCCCGAAATTATTAATAACGCTTTTATTTGTTTGGCTACTTTGAAAATCAAATTCACCTATAGGATAAGGGAAGCATTTAGAGGCGTTTTTTGTACTAATACGGTTCAACCCAGTTCAAATACATGGCATTTTCTTGATACGTCCCAAACGTCAGATTTTTAACCGTATTCTAGAACAAGCTGGACTGTGGTTCATAGAGCTGTCGAATAGCTCTATCTGTTTTAAGGTTAAATAAGGCTCTAACCTCTTATTGACAGTTTGTGTTTGATTTGTTCATGGTGAAATCATTCAATATTATTATATGTATTTTTTGTAGTGAAGGTGAACATATTTTGCTATTCAAGTGACAAAGGGAGACTGATGCTGATAATCCAGTTTTCTTCTTCAATCGTTGGGAAGGAGGAAAATCTCGTGAAGGTGAAATTGGAGAATTTCATTTTCACTGTTGATTTGGAAAGGGAAAGCGGAAGTACCAACAGTAGCGATTTCATGTTCATTCATAGATAAAAACAACATGGGGTAGTTTCACATTTTTTGAAAACCAGTTTTTCTGATTCCTCATGATTTAAAATACACTCAGTTCTCTTTTCAAATTTTTCCTCCTTCCAATAAGCCCAAAATTCAAAGTTGAAAATGAGCCCGTTGAAGCGGATCGAAAAAAGAATTTTTCAAATGAAATTCCGATACCTAGTACATTCATAAAACTACACTAATTACTCGACTAATTATTTGTACTTTGTACCAGTCTTCATTGACATTACCGTTTTGTTTAGTTAGGTTGTGTTTGTTTTGTTAATGTTATTACATTCTTACATTTATCTATGGTTTGTTGGACTATTCGACGTCGTAAAACTTCTCATCATGAGTGCAGAAAAAATACGGGCTCGGTCTTGTGTAACAGTAGTTTTATTCTGTGAAAGAAAGTTCTTCTACCTTGACCTAGATAAAACATAATACATAATAATATTGGGTCTCATTTCTGTGGACTGAAAAAAAATCCATTTTTAATCAAATCTTGATACTCATCTGGACCTTGAATTTAGTAACCATATTATTTCATATATTGATATGCTTGTCAAGGATGTTTTTTTTTGTCAAACATATAACAGGACAAAATGAAAAGTATCTATAAGCCCTGTGCCCTGTGCGTAAGGGCACCGTATGGTTAGGGTGAATAGTTTGAACATTAATTTGATCATTTGATGACCTGATTGGAAACATCCGTGTGAGTGTTTTGGAGAAAAACACTACGTGGATTTGAGATATAGCATTGATTGGTTTTCAAAAAAATGTTTCTATCTACAACGGTCAAAGAATAGTTGTTTTATGCAACCATCTATAGATATAAAATGTTCCACATATTACACGGCCTGAGAGAAACCCGTGGATCATAGTTCTTTATCCACGGGCAGGTTCTCTATTCACGGGCAGTGGGCCAATCATAAGCGAGTATTACCAGTAACGCAGCGATCATAGTTCTTTATCCACGGGCAGGTTCTTTATTCACGGGCAGTGGGCCTAAACACAACTATTTTTGGCTTTATTTAGTGACTTTTTTTTCCAAATTTCTTGACAGTTGTAGATGAAGCATTGTATTTGACTCGCACATAATGAACATATTACACTCGAATAAAATTCATAACACTCGCCTTCTGCTCGTGATATAAATTTTAATCTCGTGTAATATTTGGCCCATTATATGCTCGTTAAATAAAATACTATTTATCAAGCTAAAAAAAAACAGATCACATGACTGTTATAGTGAAGCTTCGATTCAAAAAACCCAAAAAGCATTCAAATTCTTGGTCGTCAAAACAGTGAGACAACAATATACACTGCATCCGCGAAAAAAATCAGATCTCAGTTTTTCCAATTGACTTTTAGTTCTCAGTATTCTCAGTATTCTCAGACTTTTACGAATGGGAACTGACACCATGGTTGGTCCGGCTCAACTTGATTTATTACAACATAAAATTATTGTTAACGATAACAAGAGATAGTATTTCAATTTTTTTATATTACTTGAATAAGAAAATAGCCCATATCAAATCAATATTAAGACGTGGACATATACCCGGGTGTTTCCGTAACTAATAAGTAAACAGATTTATGTAGGTACTGCAACAACCCTGATAATGTTTTAAAGTAGGTGATACGTTTCTACTACGTAATTATTTGAATGCTTAATTTTATTGATGACAGATATAAATTAATGATGATTTGTCAACATTACTTCGATGGGTCACAGTATTATGATAAATATTGACATGTAATATGGATCATCCCCGCTATATCTCTTTTACATTGCTAAACAAACTTTCCTGAATAAAATGAACTAAGTAATTTAAATCCATGTAAGTCCTATTACTTTCTGCAAAATACTCACATAATTGGGGTTAATTTTAGCACGCTTTTTGGTAATTTGCAAAATTTCTGAGTATACGGGCAAAGTTGAACAATGTTTTGTAAGAACTTTCAAAGCAGAAACGAACCCAATGTTTCTTAAATGTAACTTACCGTATGTGATAATGATTCTAAAAAAATAATTAATACTTACAAAATAATTTAATTTTCCATTATACAGGGTGTCCCAGCAAGGGTGGCCACCGGCCATATCTCGGAAACTACTGGACCTAAAAGTTCAGGAAAAAAATTATGATCACTGAAGTGGCCACGAGAAAATGCTGGAAAATATTTTTAACTTCGAAATTTTGCCGCTAGGGGGCGCAATCAAAGCTTAAATATTAAAATTCGAAATTTCTCCGGAAATTCCCAGATTGAGGTATATCTTTATCAACATGGTTAGAAAACCTAGACAATTTCACGTCTTTTTGGTACAGGGCTCATTGGCGTACCGATCTTCGTGTGAGTAGGGGAAGGTAGTGAAAGTGTAATTGTTCAAGTAGCTGTAACCTATTAACGACTTGTCCGATTTTGTTGCGTATAGGCTTGTTTAGAAGATAAATGTGAGTACTTTCGAACATCGTATCCAGTAGTGCGTGGTTGTCTCCAGCAAAATTGCTAGAAGGGGTAACTTGAATTAAAAGAAGTGTTTTTCATTTTACCGCAAAAATTTAAATGGTATGGTATAATTCTGATAATATTAACTAGTCCAAATTATGTAAAATTTATTGTTTTAAGGTTTTTAAGGTTTTTTTTTTTTTTTAAGGTTTTTTCTTGTAAATTTAATCTTCATTTCGATTCTGTTATCAGAATTATATCGTACCATTAAGATTTTTGCGGTGAAACGAAAATAACAGTTTTTAATTCAAATCACGCCTTCTAGCAACTTTTCGGGAGACAATCACGCATCACTGGATACGATATACGAAAGTACTCACATTTATCTTCCAAACAAGCCTATACGCAACAAAATCGGCCAAGTCGTTTATAAGTTACAGCCACTTGAACAATTACACTTTCACTACCTTCCCCTTCCCCCTAGCGGAAAAATTTCGAAGTTATAAATATTTCCCAGCATTTTCTCGTGGCCACTTTAGTGATAATTTTTTTTTCCTGAACTTTTAGGTCCACTAGTTTCTGAGATATGGCCGGTGGCCACCCTTGCTGGTACACCCTGTATAGTCCAGGCGAAGCATCATGATATAGGGGGTTACTTTGCGTTTAGATGCCATGTTTGATTTTTTTTTCTAATAGGAGTGCCATCATTTGAAAAGCTTAAATCCAAATTTGCAACCTCGTGCGATTTTTTTTCGGAAAGATATTCGCGAAAATGCGTTTCAATGCGTATCTCGGCTTCTAATTGTCGTAAAGCCAAAACAAGCATATCTAGGTATCAGTTATGCAATGATGTATTACTTTTTTCCATAACTTTTTTTGTTTAAATGGATAGAAAAAAAGTTATTACGTCAAAGTCAAAAAAATTGGAAAAATTATTTTGATAATTTTTATTTTGCAAAAATGAGCAACAAACTTGCACTTAAGGGCAAACGTTGCCCAGTACTTTTTTGTAGGTGATGTAATTTCCAACAATCAAAAAAAAAGTAGCCCGATACGACTTATAGGAGCGGAGCAATTCACGCGAGAAGTTGGGCAAGTTAATCATACTAGCGCGCGTCAATAAATCGGCGTCTATTTCACAACTAGCTGTTTATTCCACGGCTGGAGAAAAATATCAAATTGTTTATTTGATTGTTTACAACTAATCCGGTAAAAAAATTATGGTGCGTGAAAGGTGGAAAACCTGGAGAGTTTAGTTTTTGCGAATTCCGTTATTATTCATTCATTTTGTTTTCCTAGAATGAAATTGCCGTCAACTCTTTTCACACCACCCAGGATGTCGAGTTTTTGGCGCGTTTTTTTTTATTGTGGTTTTCCCAGTAGGCCTATTCCACATCAAACTTTATGTTCTCCTTTCTCTCAGCGTTTTCTGATCTTTTTTGGTTTTGATGGTACATTCTCTACGCTTTCCGTAACGCTCGATTCGTCGGGGAAGTCATTAGACGAAAGATTTCTACTCAAGTGTGGATTGGTACTACCGATAGTAAGTCGTGCATGTCTTCGCCATCGTCGTCGACGTCTTCATCTTTTCCATCCTGTATCTTTTCCATGATATTTTTGCAGGTTTGGCTAGAACAAGTTTTGCAAATTGCCAAACATTTCAAACCCGCCTTTCTGCATCCGCATGCTGCACCGCAATTTTTCGTATAAAATCATGGGATAATCTTCAGGAGTGACGTTGGAATTGCAGTCTCCAAAGACTTCACGGGTTCCAATTCTCCCTCGCTTCTTTTCCAGCCCCAAACCTCAGGTTCCTAAACATTCCCAAGCCACGTCTGTACTTGAGAATAGGTTCGATATGAATGTTGTTTGGCAGCAGATTCGCTTGGAGGCAGAGAAGGGAGATCAAATTTGATTCTCACTCCTGCGCGTGAAAATAGTTTGAAACGAAAATCATTCAGAGGTATTGTTGAGACCTTTCCTCCGTACAGAGCGATGAAAATGAAAATGAAGATGAACATGGAAGAACGAAGAATTGGGGCCGAAGAATTGGGGCTTCAAAAGAAGCGGGGGAGAATTGGAACCCGTAATGTTTCTGGAGACCGCAATTCCAACGTCACTTCTGAAGATAATCTCATACTCATCTAACAAAAATTGCGGTGAAGCAGAAAACAGAAAGGCGAGTTCTAAATGTTTGGCAATTAGCAAAACTTGTTCTGGCTAAACCTGCACAAATATCATGGAAAAGAGACTGGATGGAGAAGATGACGACGTCGATGACGATGACGAAGACGTGTACGACTTACTCACGGTAGTACCACTTCCACAACTGAGCAGAAATCTTTCGTTTAATGACTTCCCCGACGAATTGAGCGTTACGGAAAGCGTAGAGAATACCATCAGAACCAAAAAAGATTAGAAAATGCTGAGAGAAAGGAGAACATAAAGTTTGATTTGGAACAGGCCTAATGGGGAAACCACAATGAAAAAAACGCGCCAAAAATTCCACCTCCTGGGTGTTGTGAACAAAGTTAAAGACAATTTCGTTCTAGAAAAACAAAATGAGTAATAATAACGAATTTCGCAAAAAATCATTTCCCGAGGTTGTCCACCTTTCACGCGCCATAATTTTTTTATCACTTTTTGAAACATAAATAGTTACCGGATTAGTTTTAAACAATCAAATAAACAATTTAACATTTTTCTCCAGCCGTCGAATAAACAGCTGCTACTTAAATGCGGCTGTAAAATAGACGCCGATTTATTGATGCGCGTTAGTATGATTAACATGCCCAACTTCTCGCGTGAATTGCTCCACTCCTATATAAGTCGTATCGGGCTATTTTTTATTTGAATTGTTGGAAATAACATCGCCTACAAAGAAGTACTTTGCAACATTCGCCCTAATGTGAAAGTTTGTTGCTAATTTTTGCAACAAAAATTATCAAAATAATTTTTCCAAATTTTTTGACTTTGACGCGCGATAACTTTTTTTCTATTCATTTAAACGAAAAAAGTTATAAAAAAAGTTTCACATTATTTCATAACGAATACATAGATATGTCTTTTTTGGCTTTCTGACAATCAGAAGCCGAGATACGCATCAAAACGCATTTTCGCGAATATCTTCGCGAAAAAAAATCGCAGGAGGTTGCAAATTTGGATTTAAGCTTTTCAAATGATCGCACTTCGATTGACAAAAAAAAAATCACACATGGCATCTAAACGCAAAGTAAATTTACGCTTCGCCTGGACTAATATGGCGGCCGTGGTATAATGGCTATGGCATCGCATCCTATGAGGTACCTAATTGATAACATTGAGAACTTATCATTTATTTTCAGTTATCAAATGATGATATGGAGAACTTCATCATATGGAAAATGGTTAGATTGGGTTAGTTTGGGTTAGTTTGAGTTAGTAGAAATCTTGGGAGAGAGGCTATGCCGGAGTTAAACCCCCGGAGTGGATTCATAGAAAAAGGTCATCTCTGAAGCAGCTGACCATAGAAGATTCAACAGTCACAATGTCAAAATTGTTGAGTGATGGTACAAGAAGGAACCAGTTTGTACAACATCCTTCATCTTCTTTAGATGTTTCTGGTAGCACAAGTGTAGCCTAGTTGATTTACGAGGATCATTGATAAAATAGTTGTATGTTGTATGTATCAAGTTTAGAATATATTTTTGTATATTCCTACCTGGTGAGTTTATTAATACCTTTCTCGTTCATTTCAAAGGTTCATTTTTATTTAAAGAGATAGAAGTCATTTGGAAAAAAATTAAAGGAATTTGCGCAAATAATAATATATTTATTGAAGGTTTTGTCCAGCATTGCAGCATTTTGTTTTCACGCAAAAAAGTGGGCATCAATTTTCTGAACTACAACCCCATTTCTTTTCAATAACCTTGTTGTTGCGTTCTTGGCAGCAAATTAAAATCTAAATTTTCATTTATTATATCTGTACCAGAACTTGAATTACAAGATGAAAGTCTATGACAACTGTAATATCTTTTTTCTTTCTGCTCGAAAACGACCACTGCAATAAAGACAAATTCGATAATGACAATCTTATCTTGGTTGTATGATGCATATGAATTTTATAATAATGTTTATACAGTAAGTAAGTCAAAGTTGTCAACAAATGGAAACTTCCGTTATCATGGATTTTACAGAAAAAATAGGTATACTTTATAAAAAATATATTAATCAATAATCAGAAATCAAATTTCCAAAATATCAAGTGGTAGATAAAAAAAATACAAAATTTCAATTGAAGCTCAAGAATAAAGTGCTATTAAATGTAATTTTAAGTTCAAGATGTCTATACAGCGTGTCCCAGATTCGCTTCTCTATACAGGGATCTTGGCTCCTATCATACCTACAGCAAAGGTTAAATGGAGAAAGTTCTAGAGAAAACTTAGTGCATTTGATATCCGGTATCAGATTTGCGATTGATAAATTGGTTTTGGAAATATCGGCGAAAAACCGAAAATGGTGGATTTTGTTTTTTGCCAGTAAATCTGAAACGGCTAATTGGACAGCTATGAACATGTGACATTATCGGGACACTTTTTTAAGACGAATAAAATGGTGTGTATAACATGTCTCAATCGTCATTTGTTTTCCCGCAACCCGCCTCAACTTTCATTTTTCTGATGGCCGCCATATTGGATTTTTTGATTTTTGGAAAGAGTGTAAAATTCCCAGTCAAGTGATGTCTCACAAGTGCATAAAAGATTTAAGTATCTTCGGAATATCACATTTTCGTAGTTAGGACTCAATCTTTTCTAAGGAGGCCATGATTTATTTCACAGAAACCTGGTTTATAAGCAAAATCCTAAATATGTCGTTCAATAATTCTGCCGAAAGATGGCGTTGTGGTCTATAACACCCCGTAAATAATAATTCAGTATAAAAGTTGTGTCTACGTATATAGTAGTACGCTTCTCTGTCATTAAAATAATAGATCTGATAAACAAATTGTCGAAACCTATTAAAAATGCCCGGTGTTCCCTATTCGAATGAAGAAAAGTTGGATATGTTAGCGCTGTACTTGCAGTCACAGAGAAATGCCGACATCACCTCAGCAAGGTATTTGGAAATGTACCCCGAACGACGACAGCCTCATAAAACCCAATTCAGAAAAATGGTTGTTAATTTGATCAACTTTGGGGCCTTCAAACAACCTAGAAGCGGATACAACATTGAAAATGAAAATCGCAACAGAAACATTTTACAAGCTGTCAACGAAGACCCTAGTAAATCGGTAAGAACTGTAGAACGGCAAATGTGTCAAAATCAACAGTACAGAGAGTGCTGAAAAAGAATAAGTACCATCCATACAGACCCACAGTTTTTCAAGGACTTGAAGAAACTGATTTTCCAAGACGAATGCGCTTCTGTGGGTGGTATACAAGGAAATGTGATGACCCCGATTTTGTAAATCATGTCTTGTGGTCCGATGAAAGTAGGTTTTCGAATTGTGGGGTTTTTAATAAGCACAACACTCATCATTGGGCTGTGGAAAACCCTCACGAAGTGGCATCGAGACGTCTACAGACCAGATTTGGGTATAACGTTTGGTGTGGGGTCATTGGTAATTGAATCCAAACTCACCTTTCTCGATTGGGCAACTATCAATCAATCATTTCAGAAAATCGAGTTATAGGACCATTTTCATTTGACTACAGCCTTAACGGACAGAGATACCTAGAGCTTTTGCGAAATCAGGTTGTGCCGGCATTACGAGCTACTCTAACCGAAGATGAGTTCAGAAGAACCTGGTTTTATGGATGTCCAGCCCACAACACCATTCAAGTCAGAAAAATCTTGATAGAGCAGTTTGAGGAAAGGATCATTTCATTGAATGGTACAATACCCTGGCCTCCTAGATCCCCCGACCTTTCGCCCTTGGATTTTTATCTCTGGGGTCACAAAGAATGAGGTCTATGGATTTGATAATCCTGCGACTATAGAAATCCTGAGACAAAGAGTTTTTGACACATTTACAAATATCAACAGAAACATACTTGCGAGGGTTGTATGAAAAACAGTTACTAATTGTCAAATATGCCTCGATGCAAATGGACGTGATTTTGCAAACTTGTAAATCAATACCGAGACAGTTGAGAACACATTACAGTATTTTCATTTTCAATATACACTGCTCCAAAAAATTAACGCAACACCTCGGTGCCTCACCAAAACTCTGATCCTGCATCAGTTATCAAAGAATTGATTGTGCATCAAAAATCTTGAATCCATTTGTGAGTTTACGTTTCCTGGCGATTTTTTTCAAAAAACTGTTTAGTGCCCCTTCTTCACGTTTCAACAAAGGGTTAGTTTTGGTTAATCTCTCTGCGCGATTTTTGATAAAAATGGCTAGCTCTATTCGAAAGAGGGGCACAAATTATGTACTTTTTGAAAATTCCTCAATAATTGGATAAAGGATAGTCTAGATATAAAATCTTGAACTTGGCAAAAATCACACATTTTTGAAGAAATCATGAAAAATCGGTCATTTTTGCCAAGTTCAAGATTTTATATCTAGACTATCCTTTATCCAATTATTGAGGAATTTTTTAAAACTACATAATTTGTGCCCCTCTTTCGAATAAAGCTAGCCATTTTTATCAAAAATCGCGCAGAGAGATTAAATAAAACTAACCCTTTTTTAAAACGTGAAGAAGGGGCACTAAACAGTTTTTTGAAAAAAATCGCCAGGAAACGTGAACTCACAAATGGATTCAAGATTTTTGATGCACAATCAATTCTTTGATAACTGATGCAGGATCAAAGTTTTGGTGAGGCACCGAGGTGTTGCGTTAATTTTTTGGAGCAGTGTATTTGTAACTACCTGTGAGTTATTCAAAAGCTTAAGTGTTGATTGTATAAAGAATGATTTTTCTGACTTTTTATTAAATACACTCATAGACTCGTTGAGAAGTCATTATTTACTTCCATGTTCTATTGAAAATTCAATGAGTTAAACACCTTCGCTGCACACCAAATAAGGTGACCTTAGGTGATGTTTTGCGACGAATAAATCATGGCCTCCTTAGAAAAGATTGAGTCCCAGCTACGAAGTGTGATATTTCGATGATACTTAATTCTTTCATGCACTTGTGGGACATCACTAGACAGGAAATTTTACACTTTTTCCAAAAATCGAAAAATCCAATATAGCGGCCATAAGAAAAATGAAAGTTGAGGTGGGTTGCGGAAAAATAAAAGGCGATCGAGACATGTCATACACACCATTCTATTCGTCTTAAAAAAGTGTCCCGATAATGTCACATTTTCATAGCTGTCCAATTAGCCGTTTCGGATGTACTTGCAAAAAACAAAATCCGCCATTTTCGGTTTTTCGCCGATATTTCCAAAACCAATTGACCAATCACAAATCTGGAACCAAATATCGAATGCACTAAGTTTTCTTTAAAACTTTCATCATTTAACCTTTGATGTAGGTATAATAGGAGCCAAGATCCCTGTATAGAGAAAAGAATTTGGGAAACCCTGTATAGTGATTAAAAATGTCATTTGTGTTAACTTGATGATCAGATCATTCATTGTCTCATTGCAAAGTCAATAAGCTTTGACTTTATGTAACAGTGATTGTCATAAACAGACAAATAAATAATAAATAAGAATTAATCCAAATGCTGTTTTGCAAATTTGGTTCCTGATTATTGATTCACTGCGATGCATTTTTTTTTATCAATAATAACGGATGTTTCTATTTTTTGACAACTTTCACTCATACATTTTTTTGAAAAAATTATTACTATTCAAGTACGTAGATGAAATGCAAAATAAGAAATTTTGGAAATACAAAGCTCTCAGGTACGTTCTTATGAATTTATGTTTTAGGGCTAGATAAACGTTGAAAAAAATTAATTTACGATATACACTTTAGTAAAAGTTAATTATCAAGAGAGGGATGCTATTCAAAAAAAAAATGTTAAACGTTTTTATTTTTACGAAGTTTTAAAACAATCGAATGGTTGTCGCGGCTACTTCAGCACCGTTCTGAAGCTCCTCGAGATCTAGTATTTCTGTTCTCATCACATCCATAAGCTGAAACTTCTCCACTTTTACGATGTATCCACATCAGCTAGGTGCCACAGCATGTTTGCATCCACATTAAAACAAAAGTAAAAGAAAATCCTCTTGAGGTAGGAAGTTTTGGAAAAAATGTTTTTCATCATAACTTTGATAACTTCAGAGATATCATCATTAAATTTGGCACACGTAGTCGTCATTGTTTGCCTAACTTTAACAACTAAGTTCAATTTGTCCTTGAATGAACGATGATTTTAAAAACCATTTTTATTAAAAAAAAAAAACATTGGCGTACTCTACAGAGTCTTCACGTATATTTTTGCACTGCACCCAGAGAGTTTATCTGAAAAAATAACGTAAATACAAAAGCGAATGAATGAATGTCACAATACATATTTAGCCATGATAAAGACCCTAGCAAGGAGTCAAAAACAATCAGTTTCTAGGTGGGGTGTGGGGTGCAATAATATACGGGAAGGCCCTGGACATAATATTTTTCCCAAAATATCTACAGTGTGACCCATTGGTTTTTGTGTCACCTTGAAAAAAGGTTTATTGATCTGGCTCGGTTTTTTTTTTAATTGTGGAGCTTGACAAACTGTAGGTATCTTTTCACCAGAAATGACCTCCCTTATACAAAATCCAAGGCCTACTTCACGATTCCTTGGGAGTAAAATTTTGACAAATCACATTAGCGATTTTTTTAGAAAAAAATCTGTGCATGCCATTGATTCGACATCCCTAAAAACGGGCCTATACCAATTTTCACCAGAAAGTATCAAGTAGTACCGTTAACTGAAGTTACTTTGTGCCACCCAAGGTAACTTTGTGACTGTGCCCTAAAAATGCATTATTTATTTTCTGGACAGTTGATTATTCTCCCGCCATCGTTTCGAAATCTATGTAGACAACTCGGGTGCGCGAGCTACCCGTTGCGCAAAGAGCGGGCTCTCTGACTTAAGACGTGCTCGTGTACCATCCTGATTTATTTAGCCTTGAAATCAGGTGGAAACCACTTTACCCCCCGACTTTCTCTTCCAGAGAGGTTTTCACAGCAGATTGGTTCCCAGAGGTAGTTTTTTTTTGATTACCAGTATCTTAGAACTATTTTGTTCATATTTTGCATTTCAAGAATTATTGATATCTGATTTTGTAAATTGTTTAAATTCTCGACAAATCCAGGGGCTACTTGATGACATCTTTTACTGTCCCAAAGTGACGTCATTGACACTTGTGCTAAGTTTTTGTTTATAAATAATTGTTTCAAGGCTTTTGATAGCTTTTTTTAAGATATCGTTGATATCGTTGTAGTAGCCATAAGCACGGGCACAAACTACACACAGGAGAGGCTAAATCAAGCGCTTGATGATATTAATGAAAAAAGGATGTCGATACGTAAAGCTGCGGGAAAATACGGCATACACAGAAACACTTCGTAAAACAAGATAAAAGAAGAACACCAGAAGACGTCTGAAAAGCCAAAAGTATTCGCGGAAGAAGAGCAAAATTATGATAAAACAACACTTTAAAAATTTGGTTTTCCCGTAAACATCTTTGATCCTCGCAGTTCTGTAAAAAGTTACTTAGACAACCAAGAAAGGATTATTACACGTTTTAAAGACAATTTACCAGGCTTGGAGTTGGTTTAATCGCTCCTTATAGTAATATAGTAATGCCAATCAACAATCCCAAACAACGCGGAAAACGGGTCATATTTGATATTCCCGAATTAGAAGATCTGCTCAATACCTAGGTAAAAAGGTACCTACAGGAGACATCGAAATGAGTCCTGTCCAGTTACATTTTCTTATAGTTTTTCCACATATCTAGCTATAGGATTAGTTCTGTATTTCTGTGATTCCTCTAACTGTTATGAGGGCCCTTTATTTTTCGAATAAAACCATTTTCTTTATATGTCTGGAATAACTGTTTTTTTGACTATTTTTTGTTTTTTGGTGGTCTGGGTTTTTTTTTAAACTATGTTCAACTAGTACAAGGGTTACTGTATGCCAGCAAGCAGCTGTTTGCACGTCGTCTAGATGCAAAAATCTAGCTGTCACAAAGTGACACCGAGAGTTGGGGTTATTTGGTGACGAGAACTCCTTCATTTTCCATGAATTGAATGAGATCTCAGACCTCCACCTTTACATGAGAGATAGCCAAAAAGTTAAGCTATCGAATGGTGTTTGTTGCATGACCGTATCTAGAAAAACTCGATAGATATTCTGAAAAAACCTCGGAAACTGTCACAAAGTAACCTCAGTTTACGGTAACTATTTTGTAAAAAACATACCTATCTAATCAATTTGTTTTCAAAACTTCACAGTTGGCCCCCGACAGTTGGTCATGAAAAAACAACTAAATTTTGGTAAATTCCATCATTTTCTTCTATACACCTATCATTTCTTCTGCGAATATTAAAAATAACATTCGGTATTTACTATGAATTGATTTCACCAATCTTATTTCACCACAGGCGCGGACTTGACATAAAAAAGAATAAATGAATATTCTTTGTTTCGGTGAAATTTGGTATAGGCCCGTTTTAAGAGATGCCGAATCCTGTGGCATGCATAGATTTTTTCTTAAAAAATCGCTAATGTGGTTTATCAACATTTTGCACCTGGGAACTGGCAAAGTAGGCCTTGGAGTTTGTAGAAGCGAGGTCATTTTTGACAAAAAGATACCGTTCGTCAAGCTCTACAATTTAAGCCAAATCGGTCAATTAATATACATTTTTTAAGGTGACCCGAGAACAAATGGGTCACACTTTAGATAGTTCACATCGTGTACAAACTCCACTGGTTGAAAAATCTTCAAGATCAAAAAATGGCTGTAGTAGCTTGGAGGATGTGCCAAATTTCCTAAAATATCTAGGGAGTTATTGAAGTTATGATGAAAAAGCGATTTTTTTTACTTCAACATTTTGTAGGTAGCTAGTTTAGGCATACCTACCTAGGTTTATTTAAATTCGCTTAACATTCATCCCAAAATCAAAGGTATTTTTTATTTCAAATCCAAATATCTCGAAAATGGTTGCACTTAGCGACTTTTAACAAGTTTACTTTTTCTGCGTAAAAATGATGAAGAAATATGATTTTTGACATAAAAATATATCACAGGCACGTCCAAAAAAGTTACGGCTGTTAATAATAGGAAAAACAAGTGTAGGTAGCGCGCTCTACAAGTTAGAGCCATACTAAGATCCAATACGAACTTCGCATGACAAAAAACCCACAAACACCATTTTTTTTTTAAAGATCGACATTGGTGCAAATACCATTTAGAAAAAAATAAAAATCGAAATAAAACTTTAACACCCTGTAGCCCTGTAATGGAGCAATTCCGGACACATATTTAAAAGAAGTTTTCTTCTTATTTTCAAGCGGGAAATCTTCTCCTGAGTTTTTTCGCAATATTAATGAAACACCTTGTATATAGTGGGCTCCATTAAAAAAAATACAACTATGATACGTTTCATGTTTTGGGGGCACCTCTCATAATATGGAAATATTTTTGAAATGTACCCTTAAAGGATCCTCATCCACCCAGTGAAAAAACTTGTTTAAAATCAGATACATCGGCCATGATGTTTCGTGTCAAATAACGTGAATCAATAACCCTGTATATTATTATGTACACTGAGGAAAACGCGTAAACAAAAAACGTTAGTTGAATTTTTTTAGTAGTCGTGACAAAAAAAAAAGTTATCACAATCGCCCTTCTTCTGTTGTTACAGACATTTTGATTTAGTAACATCTGGCAAGGTACTGCAACTAACCATTTTAGTTTCGAAAACTACACATTTTTGTGAAGACACAGCTAACTAATATTTTGGTTGTGGCAACATGTTTATTTCACCAAGTGAGCGGGTTAGATAAAAAATAGTCAAAATTCTACTCAAAAGTTGGTTGGTTGGTTGTAGGGATGGTTGCAGCTCAATTTATATAGATATGTAAGGGCACGTCATAGACGGCAGACGGGATCGTAGGGAGAAAGGGGGGACCGGTTTTTACATTTCTTGCAATGGGACCTACATTTTAATGTGGACTCCGAACCACCGTCCTTGACCCCATCGGAGCACAGACTGATCTACCAGTGTGTACTGGAGAAACAGCCTCGCTCGCGGTGGAATCTTCCGACTGGCGAGTGTGTATCGTTGTTCTTCGTTTTCTACGAGAATATCCGATTCTCTCCGGCTTGGTCACCGGCTAATGCTTTACACGTTGCGCCTGCCCGGCGCCTACTCAAAAATTAGTTATGGCAACTTGGTTCTGACAACTATTATTCTTGGTTCGACCTTCGGCCACCTTCAAGTCAATATTCAACCAATAGAATCTAGCGTTTTCGGACCGACGTCAGCCGAACACAGTAAACCTTGCAGGTATTTCAGTTTCCCATCATTCTTGAACGATACTTCTACCGGACACCTCCGCGTTTTGCTGTCAATAATTTTTGTCCTTCGTTGTCGCTTTGAGACTTTGAGCCGTTGATTAAATCAACGGCATTTATTTATTGAATGTTAGCTGAGTGGAGAGCGTTTCGAGATGGACACAAGTGAAATAAGTGCCAATAATAAGCTTAATAAATTGGAGATATACAAAGTGTTCAGGAATCAAGAAATCAAAATGATCCTCAAAATAAAAATTCATCATTTATTTATTCATTGGAAAAGAAAATTTTGAATTATAACGTATATTATGTAAGTTGGAACGATTTTTCTGATAGAGCTGAAAAACCCTAATAAACGGACAAAAATCGAAAAGGCCTGACACACAAGATGTTGGCACGGAAAACTGCCTGCCAGAAATATTTTTTATTGTCCAGGAGACTTCAAGCTTCATAAAAAAAATTTTTTTTTCATCCCGATGACAAAACTTCCATACATAAAACAACCCTTTTGATCTTGGCCGACATGTGTTTGGCACAGGGTTTTGGGTTAGTTTGGGTTAGTAGGGTTAACGAACATGTGGTTGGTATGACCACGCAGAAAAATTGACACAATTTTAGACATAACCTAAGTCAATGACACACGTCATTTACATCGTATTTAAATAGACTTAACTGACAGCATGACGTCAACAAGTCACCTGCTACAATATTACATAGAACAATATTGGTGATTGCACTACCTAATGACTTATTATGCGAGACATGATATGTTACTGGCGGTAATTTATATTTGAGAAAAGCAAGAGAAATAACATTAAGAGCAATAAATAATTTAATTGGCAAAATTTGTTAACCAAAAGTTATTTATACAGGGGGCTCCTTCCTAATATACCAATCAACTGTTTCAACTCTTTTTGTATAATTTTGTGTTAAAAGAAACGTATAAATTGAGCTGAGGCTATCAACATCCTTTTTATGGTTCAGACAGTTACTGCAATTGCTGATGTACAGCGTGGTCATACCATCCACATGTTCGGTAACATCTTTCAATTTTCAAATCAAATGTAACGTATATATCGCATAGTTTTTCTGCTGTAATGCCACACCATGACCTAATCCTTGTATGAAGTTGGTTGTAGACTTATCTGTAAGTTTTTCCTGGGCATTTTTGCAAAATTGTAGTTTGATTGCTGTTTTTTTTATATAGATTTCCTGATGAAGCTCAAAAATATGAGCGAAAGCTTGATGTTAGATTCAAATATACAACAGCAAGAGCACCCTAGAACTTCATTGCTCCCTCCTGTAGACTTTTGGGGCGATACCTATACTGATCCACAATTTGTTAGTTACCAGTAGCCCCCTTACTGTCCGTCTGCTTATATATATATATATATATATATATATATATATATATATATATCAACCTTCTGCTTATATATATATATATATATAAGCAGAAGGGTAGCACGACTGGCTAGTTAAGAGAGAACTAGAGGTTAGTGGGGATGCAGCCACTTCGTAAAGAAGATGAATCCACTAGAATGCATCCCCACTAACCTCTAGTTCTCTATATATATATATATATATATATCAAGCTTAAACTAGTCAGTCAAGACTACCCTCCCGCTCTATATATATATATATATATATACTGTCCGTCTGCTTATATATATATATATATATATATATATATATATATATTCTTCCTTAAAACCAAAATCGACGGGTCTCAGCGATTCTTTTTCGAGCGAACTTTATAATATGACAAAGGGGCCTTGTTACGTTTTGAATGGCTCATCCTGTATACAGATTCAGCTCTGACACTCAAGCTGAATTCAGACTCTCAGGTACCTAATTTGTGCAAGCTGGTTTGCGCGCGCAAGCCATTTACCAGAAATTTTGTGTCTCATGTTCAAACGTTTTTTGAACTGAGCAAACTAATGGTTCTCATTTACATTCGACCATTTATTTGCAGTATAACATTAAAAACTGACCAAAGTTCAATGAATAGAAGTTCCCAACGATTTTGTACTCGACTTTGTATTCTGAAGATAACTCTCATTTTTGGCAAACAAAATATCATCAACACAAATCATAATATATTCAAAAATAATATAAATCCCTAAATGAAAACAGTTCTGCAAAAAAATTAACTAGTTATTCTGGTAAATTTGTTTGAGTAAATTATTATACTCTTTCTCAGCATGTTCCTTGAATGAACAGAACTATTCTGAAAAATGATTGATTAGGTACTCTGGTAAATTTGTTAGATCATATTATTATTTTTTCTTAGCACGTTCTGGTGCCCTCTTCAGCCAGATAAAAACTGAATCCTCTTTTTCCAGGAACTGACTTTGTACGCCCTCTTTGCCGAGCCTGTAAAAAAACAGAAAATTTGAATTATTTACGTACTTCACTCACTGTATTCAATACAATAATGATATAATTATTGTACCGACCGATTATTGATCCTGCATCAGTTATCAAAGTAATGGTGCGTTTAAAAACTTCAATCAATTTGTAGGTTCACATACACTGGCTAGTTTGATAGCTAGACTAACCTTTGTTCAATCATTGTGAAATGTTCATTTGATGCATCAATTACTCCTCTTTGAAATGATGCTCGCCATTTTTATCAAAAGTTGTACAATTTTAACTTTTCTTGCCAGGACACGTAACTTACAATCATAAAAATGAATTGAAGTTTTTAAAATGTATCGTTACTTCTTTGATCACTGATGCATAAACAAAATTATATCAAATTTGAGACGGTTGCTGTAAGATTGGGTGGGTACACACTTATATGTAGTCTTAGAGTACGTACTTGTAGTTGAAACACAAAAAGTCAGAAATGCTATGAACAACTCTACAACACATATTCAAGTAAAGTTTCCATCGAATATATTCTTTAAAATTATTATTGATATGGCAACAAAAAGTAGGTATATGATATGTAAACTACCAGTGATATCCAAATTTGACTGAACTTGCTGATTGGAATTTGAAAAGATAAAGCAAAACTGGAGTTACCCAAACCCAAAGTAGTGACTGTGGAAAAATGTAATTGATGAATGCATAACAATTTGCAACTATTATTTCCATAAATCTTGATTTAAGTCTGATTTTCTTGTTTTTTTAGGAAATTATGATTTTGCCAACCGCTGGACCCTGGACACAGCTTAAACATAGCTGTGTTTGGATGTGCTTTATCTTGATTGATTTCACCAGCTTAATTGAGAAGTTTAAGTAGTTGTGTACATACCTTTCCCTTTTAATCACCATGGCCCAGCTCACAGATGATACACTGCTACTTAATTTGTCTTTAAAAACTGGAACACACAAGACAAAATCACAACACTCTGAAACCATAGATAAATATATAATGTTGGGTTTCTCAAACCAAACTATAAAACTATAAAACTAACCGAAGCCAAGCAGTCAAACAACAAAACAACATTTACATTACCTCAACCTAAGCTTTTCCGCACAGTGTTGCCACTGTTGCCAGGATGTACAAATGAATCATGAATCCTTTCACTTCAAATTAATGTTCAATCATATTGCTCTTATATTTTTGTACGTTATTCCGGTCTATAAACACTCAGGAAATTGAGACAATATTATTTGAGTGATGTTTTTCATAAAAATAATCAAGACGAGGTTTGATTTTTAAAATATCTTATGAATCAAGACTGAAATCTCAGAATTCTGACAACAGGATAACAAAGTGTGATAAGTAATCGATTTCTAACCTGAACGTATCTTTCAAGAATATATTATTTAATATGTATTGGTTGCGGCCAAATTTACGTACATACCTGATGTATGTACCGAGAACGTGCCAGAGGAAGTTATGAATTATAATACATCCACAACGTACGTTTTAAAGATGAACGGTTTAGATTCGCGACCGACAGAACGTAATATGAACCTAACACTACGTCATATAGATGTACATGGTTTATTGGGCTAGAACTTTATTAAAGTGGAACGGAGTGAAATATGTACTAATCGTGTATATGTTTATTAAAATTCAAAGCGCTTTCGGCTTACAAGGCCATCTTCAGTGCTTCCGGCTGGAAAAATATAAAATCACTGAATGGAAGGATATGGGGCAAACATACCTCCTACATAGACAAAAAACAGAAAAATGTATTACATTAAACACTACGCACAAGTAAATGGTCAAAAGTAAAAAGCAAAAACACAAATTGTTCACAGAAATGTGTTATGGGTCCCACAAAGTCAACGATTTATAATTACTATTTTGATTGTTCATCACACATAACCCAACTTAACAGTAACAAAAGAGTATTGGAACTACACAATAAACAACGAAGTACGACCGAACAAAATCGTGATTTTAAACCTGGCAACACAGGAAAAGGCTGGTACTGTACTTTGTTGATTATTCCTCTCTACATGGAATTCAGTCTTCTGAATAGGCTGGAAAGGCCTATTCAGATTAACTTGAGTGTTCAAGCATTTCGTGTTTCTTTTCATTTCCTTGCTTATCTCTGAGTCTTCAAGAAAATCCAGTCGAAGAAAATTCTTGCTTTGCACATTCACCAGCAGTCTCGAATCTTTGTCCGGGTCAAATTTATGTTTTGATAACTTCAGATGGTGACCAAAAGGAGATTTGATAGGGTTTTTTACATGTTCTTTTATACGAGTTTGAAGTGGTCTAAAGTTCTCCCAACATATGTCGTCTCACATTCTGAGCAACTTAGTTTGTATATGCCACTTTTGTTAAGTTTATTGATCTTATCTTTTGAATTGACCAGTGATTTGTGAAGGTTATTTTAAATTGAATGGGACACACTCACCTGCGGTAGTCTTTGAAAACTTGAGATACTCTAGCGGATAGAGCAGTGTCTACAAATGGAAGGGAAATCAATCTCGAGTTTTCCACTAGAGCTTGAGTCAATATTTTGGTCTTTAACTTGTTCACCTTTCGGTCAATCAGGTCTGGATTATAGCAATTGTTATGAGCAATTTGTTTTAAGGTATTCAATTCCAAATCAAAACTTTCCTTTGTGAGGGAAATACTGAGAAGTCTGAAAATGTAAGAGTTGAAGGCTGCCATCTTGTGTTGGAAAGGATGATGGGAGGAGTTGTGGATGAAATGATCGGTCTGTGTTGGTTTTCTATATATCCTGAAGTCTAATTTTGGTCCTGATCGGGATATAGTAAGATCCAAGAAGTTAATACACTTGTTTTCTTCTATTTCCAGTGTGAACTTGATACTTGGGTGTGCTTTGTTCATTTTTGACAAAATTCTCTCAGCAGTTTCCTGGTTTTCTTTGATAATCACGAAACAATCATCGACTTAACGTGCATATGTTGACATTTCTTTGTTGTCAGGAAGATATTTTGACTCTAGATCATGCATGAAAACGTCTGCCAGAAATGGAGATAGACAACTCTCCATTGCCAAACCCTCTGCTTGCTGGTAGAATGTATTGTTGAAAGTGAAGAAATCTTGAGACAAGCAGAGATCCAAAAGTGATGAAATGTCTCTTATTTGGAGTTCATCAACTTCTTTGATCCTTAAGAGGTTATGGCTGACAGATATAGGAGACTCTCCTTGCGACGAACACGTTCCCAAATAGACATATGGTACACTTCGTAAAGAAGAAGAATCTACTAGACTGCATCCCCACTAACCTCTAGTTCTCTCTTAACTAGCCAGTCGTGCTACCCTTCTGCTAATATATATATATATATATATATATATATATATAGAGAACTAGAGGTTAGTGGGGATGCAGTCTAGTAGATTCTTCTTCTTTACGGCCATGAGGTAAAAGAAAAACTCTTTGAGGTTATGTCAAGCTTTCGAGATTTATTTGGTCTCTTCTTCAGGACTACTACAAAAATTACTTAAATTAGTACCACTTAAAGAAAATTATTTTTAAAGAAACTCACCACACGTGGGTTAAATAAATGAACTGGGTGACAAACTCCACATATCGGGAATAGCGTGTAAGAATTTGCAAGAGCAAATCTCACTTAAAGATGCTTCATTGCCCGTGGTTGTGTGTAAAAAGGACAAATGATCAGTACCAGCTACCCAATCTAGAGAAGTACGCAGGCGGAAACAGTTTTTTTTAAATAACGCGCTAGTTTGCAAGTCAATATAAGACATACGTTCTCATTAATTAGATGTGTGGTTCTGACCTGTTCCTCAGTCACCTACAGACTGAGATAGACAGTGATTATTACTGTTGTGAATAGATCTTACCGGAAACGGGCAATTACGCATGTACAATGATTTATAAACTGCTCTAAGATTGAAAAACATTATTAAGTACCGAAAGGTGAATACACTTATACAATTTTTTACAGATTTGGTAATGTGGTGACCTAGGGTTGGGTGATGTAGTAAACTATTTTATTTAACGCTTTTGAAACTTTTTTTATTTAAAATGAAAAGGGTATTGAGACCAAATGTAGAATTTCACATAGTACCCAGAGCACAAAACGCTACTCGTCTGGGGCAGGACGGTCCATCAGAGTTTTAAGATTGTCTTTGCTGAGTTTTAATAAATAACTATAGATCGTGCTGAGGCCCTGTGTGTCATCTTCTTGTTGAGAATGAGAGGTTGTTCAAGGTAAATGTGACAAATTTCTACAAATGTCCTCATTTAATAGGACTTTGCTTTGTCCACGATCTCAGCACCATCCCAGTTAATTTGGTGGTTAAGGGTTATATGATGTTCCGCCAATGCACAAGATGACACTCCCCTGGCACAATCAGACTTGTGAGATGTAATTCTGCCTTTAATTGAACGAGACGTTTGACCTATATATGACAATGTACAACTGCTGCATGGAATCCTATATATTACGCAAGTATTTTCTTGAAAGTTGATTTTAGTTTTAGGTTTAGAATATAAGTGTGGTATTGTTTTGGTTTGTTTGTTAGCAAACACAATGTCTTCATCCTTCACAACATTTTTTAGATTCTGAGTTAGGCCATTAATGGACGGTAGAGAAAAATACTTCATGACAGTGGTTTTAGGATTTTGTTGTGTAATTACTTGTGAATTAATGGGATTATTAATATCCTCTGGCACACCCACGTTGTCAACATTTTGTTGACTGGTACTAAATAGAATTTTGTTGATTAGACTTTCTGGATACGAGTTGTCAAGAAAGATGTTTTTGAGCGTGTTTGAGGCTTGTTTTTTGGATGAGTGGTGAGAAAGTTTTGTCACCCTTGTTTTCATACCTTTGAGTAGGTTGATTTTGGTTTTTTTAGGGTGGTACGAGTTATAACTGATGAAACGGTTGGAACAAAATGGTTTTCTATACCAGGTTGTTTGTAGGGTATTATTTTGTGTCCTGGTTACTAGCATATCAAGGAAGGGAATACTATTATGCGTATTGTATTTGTTGAAAACCTGTAGAGCCGTTTCGACTTCACCCTCTGGTACCGCCAGTAACAAGTCATCAACATATCTCTTGACGAACGTGATGTGAAAATTAATTCTATTAAGACACGCCCCCACTGAGACGTCGAGAACAAAATTAATCAAAATGGGTGAAATAGTGGAACCCATGTGTGTGCCGAAAATGTGTTTGAAATATAGGTCATTGAAGATAAGGAAGTTTGTTTGAAAGATGAATTCTATAATATTTATAAAAGAGTAGATGTCCATAGTGCAGTGTTGTCTTATGGTGTTCCATTTTGTTCGCAAAATGGTGCAGACTTCATCACCAGGCAGATTGGTGAACAGGGATACTACATCAAAACTGACTACTACATAATTGTTAGGTAATTGATAGTCGTTGAAAAAATTGCTGAAGTCAAAAGAGTCCTTGATGTAAAACTCGTTATAAGTATCATTTGCATTAGTGAGGATTGGTGTCATATAGGCAGCGAGTGAGCCATTAGGGCAATTAATAGAAGATACGATGGGTCTCATAGCCAATTCGGGCTTCTGTATTTAAGGTTGTGTGTAGAATCTGGGGGCTATTGTGTCATAGCTGTAAAGTTGAGAGGCCTTTTCTTGGTCTATGAAACCCTTGTCCTTCAATTCTTTGATGAGTTTATTCGCTTTGAGTTGCACTGTCTAAGTAGGATTTCTTGTTATTGGGATGTAGTATTTTGGATCAATCATTAGCTGAAGGCTTTAATTTATGTACTCTTACTTATACATTGCAACTGTAACGTTTTCCTCGCCACTGGTATTTATGTAGATTTCAGGGTGTTGTTTAAGACAAATTTTGGCCTTGATAAACAATTCGTTAAGGAAAGGAGAATCCGCATGATTTTTATGGACAAAATTCAGAGTCCTAACAACGAAATGTGATATTCCGAAGACACCAAAATCTTTTATGCACTTGTGGGACATCACTAGACTGGAAATTTCACACTCTTTCAAAAAATCGAAAAATCCAATATGGCGGCCATAAGAAAAATTAAAGTTGAGGCGGGTTGCGGAAAAACAAAAGGCGATTGAGACATGTCATACACACCATTTTATTCGTCTTGAAAAAGTGTCTCAAGAATGTCACATTTTCATAGCTGTTCAATAAGCCGTTTCGGATTTACTGGCAAAAAACAAAATCTCCATTTTCGATTTTTCGCCGATATTTCCAAAACCAATTGACCGATCGCAAATCTGGAGCCGAATATCGGATGCACTAGGTTTCCTCTAAAACTTTCCTGATATAACCTTTGATGTAGGTATAATAGGATATATCAAATACCTAACACATAATGAAACTCAAGTGTACGCTACTTATACTTTGATCCAAATTCTTTTGAGATTTGTGCCCGCCTTTTCGTGAATATCAGAATTGAGAGGAATACATTTAACATCAACTACTGACATCATACCCATCCTATCAATATCACTATCAATTCCCCTACCCTGCAACAACCGTCAGGGTTCGCCATGCAATATCTCGAGAGCGAATATGAATATTCGCTTTCTTTAAAAAGTGTTCAATGTATGGGATCAAGTAGATATTTTTCACATTTCAAAAAAATCGACGCCTATCGAGAGATAAGCGCCACGACGCGTCGCTAATATAAATCGATTGCAGGGTCTTTGAAATTACGCGCATGTGAAAGTACATGTTACTTTTAAACTTTTTTGTTGTTTTCTCAAACTCATTTGTCTCACTCATTTTTGAGTTATACCAGTTCATAGTTGACATGTCTTATTGATTGACAAAAATGCGATGACAGATGATTTTAACAATAATACTAGTTTCAATTTCTTTAAGAAGTCGTCAGTGTATGGGGTCAAGTGAATATTTTTCAAAATTCAAGAAATCCGGCGCCTACAAGAGCTCAGCGTCGCGACGCGTCGGAAATATAAATCGGATTCAGAGGCTTTGAAATTACGCGCATGCGGAAGTCCAAGTTATTGGTGAATTTTATCGGTATTCACTCGAACTTAATATTTATTTTACTCCTTTTTGAGTTATACCGGTTTAGAGTAGGCATTTCTTGATTGACAAAAAATGCGATTACGGATGATTTTCACAAGAATTTTTTGAAGAAATTTTCACTTCAAATCAACTTAGGAATGATCAAGATAAATGTGTTCGAGGGAGGAGGACAACTGAACTTTTGAATCAAAACACGGTGGTAATGAAAATAAAGCAATCGGTCTATTGGTCCCAAAAATAACAATTTTGACTGGTTTCCAACCAGTCGATGAAATAAATAAAAAAAACTTAACAATATGCTGGTTTTCCAATCAGCAAAATAAATAAAAATACCTCAGCAATGAAAAAATCATTCGAAAATTCTCCCGGTGGAGATTCAGAAATAGCAGCTAAATAAAATGAATTTTAACAGTCGTGAAATATCGGTAAATGAGAATGTGAAGGAAACGGGGCGCGGCGTGTGAATGAAGTTTGAAGCGACGGTTTTCACGGCGAATTCTTGAACAGAAAAAAAACAGCGGTTGAAAGAATAAGATTTTTCCGACGACGTTGAGAAAATGTATCGGGAAAACTGACGCGATCGCGTTATTTCCACGAGGAGAAAAACGGGTTAGAGGCATAGAAACGTAGCGGAAAATTTATTCAGCCCTCGGCTGTTTGCTTTCCGGTGACGGAAGAAAATGTGTGAATAGCAGCTCTTGAACGATTTTTCCGGAACTATCTCAAGAAAACTACAAAAAAGAAAATCATAGCGTTTGAAAAACGCGGTGTTGAACTCTAGTTTAAAACTTTACACTCGGCAAAGTTCGTTTCCCTTACAATCAAAATAATATAACAAAACCCCAATTAGATATGCTCTGTAGTTTTGTGGCGCATCCATGATTTACCTGATTTTTTGTGTATTTCGCCACACCCTATCAAAAAACAATCAAACTAGTGTTAATATACCGGATCTTCTATATTACCTGAAAAAAATTCTATAAGTAAATAATAAAACCTAACAATATCAAACGTTTCAAAAGCGAATCTGCTTTCGTCGTCAGTGGAACCTGAAAAAGAAACAATTAATTCAAATTCGAAAAATTATTCTACGTTTTTATAGGCTTTCGCAGTAAAAAATTGTGTTTTTTTGTGTGTTTGGCACAAAATGTCACTTTTTACTGACATTGAAGTGTTTGGTGTTGATTGTTTAACTTTATATATGTTCAGTATTTATAATTCATTTTTTTGGGCTATGTTCAATTTCTTAATAAAGGTAACCATGTATTACTTAGATTTACAGAGCAAGTTGCTACACATTCGTTAGAATTTAACATTATATATGCACTTTCTTTAAGTTTACGTTTTTTAGAACATGGTTCTTTTGTTAAGATTTTTGAATTATACCAATTTATTCTATGATTATTATCAAATGCGTGTTGACAAATTCCCGATCTATGAAATTCCCTTTTTTTCATGTATGATTTATGTTCCTCAATTCTCTTTTTTAAGGGTCGTGAGGTCTCTCCAATATTAAATTTATTACATTCACAAGGAATTTTATAAATCACATTTTTAGTGGACTCATTAATATTATCAGGTCTAGTATTTGTTAAATTAGAGCGAAGTGTGTTATTAGTTTTGAAAATGGTCCGTATATTATATGTTTGACCTAAACGTTTCAGTTTATGAGAAATTCCAGGTATGTATGGAATAATTAAATTAGTTATAGGTATATTCTGATCTCCTTGTCTAGGTTGTTCAAAACTATCAAAACACTTTTCAATAAAATCTATGGGATAATTATTTTTTGACAAAACATCTCTTATGAAATCTTTTTCGGATTCAAAATCGTCATTATCACAGATTATTTTTGCTCGATCATATAATCTTTTCACCACACCCTTTTTAATATTCAATGGATGATTAGAATTGAAATTAAGATACCTAATTGTGTGGGTTGGTTTTCTATAAATTTTGGTTTTGAAATTTCGAAGATCTTTTCTAATTAGTATATCTAAAAAGGGAATTTCATTATTTTGTTCTTTTTTTTTTTCAATTGTAAATTTAATCGTGGGTTCTTTATCATTAATGTGAATTAAAAAATCATCAAGTTTTTGTTCATCATACTCATATATAGAAAAAATATCATCTACATATCTCCACCAAATCATTGGTTTGTATCTATATGTTTCTACATGGATTGTTTCAAAATGTTCCATGAAAATATTACTTAAAAGTGGAGATAAAGGAGAACCCATTGCCATTCCAAAGTCTTGTTGATAAAATTCATTATTATATTGAAAATATGTTGTTTTAACACAAATTGTTAAAAGTTCTAGAATTGCATTAATATCTAAGTCTGTTCTTTCTTTTAAATGTGTATCATTTTCAAGTTTATCTCTTATGATCATCAATGTCTTATCAACAGGTACATAAGTGAAAAGACTTACTACATCAAAACTTACAAGAAGATTATTGGGATTATAATTGATGTTTGATAATTTCTCTAAGAAATGTTGTGAATTTTTTATGTATGATTGTGTGTTGCCTGCTAAAGGAGTGAGTATGTTTAGTAAAAATCTGGCTAATGTATGAGTTGGTGAGTTGATACTACTGACTATTGGTCTTAATGGTATATTCTGTTTATGTATTTTAGGCACACCGTAAAAATGTGGTGCTTTACTATTATGTGGTGTCAGTTTAGATCTTTCATTATCTGAAAAAAATCTTTTATGTTTTCTGAGTTTTGAATATATTTGTCTTTCAAAACGTTCTGTTGGATCTTTAGTCAGTTTTGTGTAATTTCCATCATTTATTAGAGACAATATTTTATTTTCATAGGTTGTGTTATCTAAAATTACTGTTGCATTACCTTTATCTGCAGGAAGTATTTTTATACTATGATCTGACTTCAAATTTTTTATTGCTAAACGTTCTGCATGATTGATATTTTGTTTAATATTATAAGATTTATTTAAAATTAATTTTGATCTGATTCTAAATTCTTCTTGTTGTTCTTCTGGTAAATTTTGTGTTGTTGCTTCTATGGATGATATAATATCTAATTTATTTATTATTTTTGGTGTAACAGCAAAATTCAAACCTTTTGATAAAACATTGATGAAAACACTGCGAAAGCCTATAAAAACGTAGAATAATTTTTCGAATTTGAATTAATTGTTTCTTTTTTAGGTTCCACTGACGACGAAAGCAGATTCGCTTTTGAAACGTTTGATATTGTTAGGTTTTATTGTTCACTAATAGAATTTTTTTCAGGTAATATAGAAGAACCGGTATATTAACACTAGTTTGATTGTTTTTTGATAGGGTGTGGCGAAATACCCAAAAAATCAGGTGAAACCCCAATAACAGAAAAGAATCTGAAAGGATTCCGTGAGTCGAAGCAACTCAGGCTCACCCGGAAGATCTGGAACTTTTCGGTGAGCCTGAGTTGCTTCGACATCGTATTAACCTTACACTTTTTATTTCTTGAAAAAAACTGTACAGAGATTTCTCCGGCTGCAGACCTGGTTATATACACGAAGGAAAACAGATCTGTCTCCTGAAAGCTCAGCAGCTCCTAGAGACTTGAGATAAAACATACTTCCCCACCCTTTTACTTACTTGGCTACAACGCGGCAATGGTTTGAGAGAATTTCGGTAAAATGTTATTATAATCGATGAATAATTCCTACCTCGTGATAGAATGAAGAAAAACCGGAAAAAGAATAAAAGTAAGTGGAAGAGACGGGTTGATGAAATGGATCGCGTAGCGGGAACGGGAGGTCAACTGCTGCGTGCTGACGTCTGTGACCAAGTACTCTCGATATTTCCAGTACTGCTTCCTTCCCACCGACGCGACGTTCCGTTTTCAGATCAAAGTGGGGAATTTCACTCGAATTTTGCGCGGAGTAGTGTCGTCTTTGGGCGGCTTGCGAGTTAAATAATTATTTGTTTGAAGCGTGAAAAACTAAGATGGAACGTTCTGGTCAGAAATTAATTATCAGATTATTAATTATTTCACGGTCAACATTATTTTACAAAAAATACGGGATCTTTTGACAGATAAATAACAGAGTTACGGGAAAATATGAACTGAATGATCAGAGAAGAAAAACGAATTAGAAAACTTGGAAATGACGGCAGAAAAAATCCGGAAGTTTTGAAACTTCGTTACAATTCGATACTTGATATCACTCCTCAACAAGGCCATTACTCCCCCAGTACGTCTGTTGGTGGTAACGCACTGCTCCATGTTGTAGCCATCAATCCTGAGTTCCGCTGGATCTACTTCAGCACACACGTGAGTTTCAGACAGCAATAATATTTTTGGTTTTCAATTATTAACAAGAACCATTATATTATCCTTATTATTCCAACAGCCTTGGCAATTGAAATAAACAAGACTAGAGTTTAGAACTATCCTAGAATTTAATTGCTACTTGACATATTTGTTCATTTCCGCTTCCGTCGCCATGTGTCCCATCGTAGAAATATCTGTTAAACTCAAGTACGAGGACAAGAGATGGATTTCTTGGGAAATCAAAGAAATGATGAAGAAAAGAGACTGTCTGTATAAGAGAGCCATTTTTGATAAGAATCAAAATACCTGGGAGCAGTACAAATCTCTTCGGAATGCTATTGTGACTAAAATCCGTATAGAAAAAGAAAAATATTTCCACAGTACAATCGACGAACATAAACATAACCAAAAAATTTTATGGAAAAATTTAAAAACATTGCTTCCTGGAAAAAACAAGAACAGGCAACCGGAGGAGATGATTTTTGAAAACAAAACTCTATCGGACGAGATTCAAATAGCCAATACATTCAATGAGTACTTTATAGAAAGCATCGACACAATAGTGAAAAATATTCCAAAAACATCGAAAGTTTGTATTCCAAAGGCAAAGGCTTTCCTAGCAACCGATTTAACGGCGTTCCAGACAATCGACATGGGTGATATGAAGAGGATTCTTCGAAACATGTGAAACGTTGGAGGAGGAGACACCGGCATTACAAAAAGGGTGTTGCTTGATGCATGTAATGTTATTGGTGACAGGATGTTGGATGTGGTCAATACATCTCTATCCAGGGGAGTTTTTCCAGAACAGAGGAAAGTGTCTACCATAATACCTATACCAAAAGTTCCTAATACCAAGCTGTTTGATGAGTTCCGGCCAATCAATACCGTCCCTACACATGAAAAGTTTCTGGAGTTATGTGTAAAGGAACAAGTGATATAATATTGTGATGACAACCAGATAATAGTTCCTTATCAGTCAGGATTTCGTGCAAACCATTCATGTGAGTCTGTTCTTGTAAATATATGTGACGATTTTTTTGGAGCCATTGACGAAAGTAAATTTGTGTTGGCTGTATTTTTAGATTTTGAAAGAGCTTTCGAAACAATAGATAGAGACATTTTATTGAGCAAGTTGGAACGTTTTGGTATTAAAAATACTGCTCTGTTATGGTTTAAGTCGTATCTGTCAAACAGGGAACAACGTGTTAAATATAATAATAGTTTGTCTGAAACAACTTATGTCAGATTTGGTGTCCCGCAAGGTACTGTGTTGGGTCCGTTGTTGTTTTTGTTATACATAAATGATATGGGGAGTGTAGCGGGGAAGTGCAGGATGGAGCAGTTTGCGGACGACACTATGATATAGGGTAGAAGCACCAGTTAATGAACGGCACCAGTAAATGAACAATTTCGAACTAATTCGCGATTATTAAGATTGTGTTGCGTCTCTCTACCTTACAGAGGTTTGCTATGTGATTCCCAACTCTGTCTCTGTTTGTCGAAAGCGTCGGTTAGTAGTTCAGTTCCAGAGAATGATTGTAGCAGCTGATTTGTGGATAGTTGTTGTGGATAAAGGCCTAATAAGGAACCATGTAAGTGAAAATAGCAATTAATAAGGGTTCTGTACTACTAAGGTTTGAAATAATAGAATATCTAAAACGAATATTTACATTTTAAGGTATTTACTAGTCCACATAACCTCTAAACTTTGTGTAATGGCGGGAAAAATAAGAAATATGTCGTTCATTCACTGGTTCCCGTGTTAGCCCCAGTGAATGAACAAATTGTTCATTCACTAGTTCAGGCTAGGATAACACCTATTATATCATTATATACCTTGAAACGAACAGACCCAAGTGCGGATTAAAATGTTCTGCTTGGAGTATTTATTAAATGGCCTTGTCCAGTAAATGAACGACATTTAAGTTGCCGTTCATTCATTAGATCAGGCTGTTTTAGTGAATGAACATGCATACTTAAATATAAAATATGACTATAATTTTGAGCTTTTAAGCTTATATTAGTATTTTTTCTGATATCCTTGACAGGTCAAAGGACGACAGGAAGAAGTATATCAGATTTCAGTATACTGAAGAAGGCCTTCAAGAGGCACTGCAAAAGATAAACGAGAGAACACTTTCGATTAGTGGTGCAAGTAGAAGCTATGGAATACCAAAAAGCACACTCTTCAACAAATTAAAAGGAAAGGTCCCTTTAGTCAGAAAAATGGGACCAACTCCAATTTTAACGACTGATGAAGAAAATCTTTTAGAAAATTGGATTCTGTCAAAAGCAATTCTTGGATTTCCCATGCATGCTGATGAAGTGAAGGACTCTGTTCAACGAGTTTTAAAGACAGTCCAAAGAGAAAATCCATTTGTTGAAAACAGGCCTGGTCGCAAGTGGCTAAAGTTATTTTTACAAAGACACCCAAAAATATCCATTCGAAATACTGAAATCATATCTAAGTCTCGAGCATCAGTTACAGAAGCGGCTATCAGAGGTTGGTTTCAGGAATTACATAACTATTTACAGACTGAAAATTGCACAGCTATACTAAACGATCCAACTAGAATTTTTAATGCAGATGAAACCGGGCTTCAGACTTGTCCTAAGAGTGGCAAAGTGTTGGGCCCAAAAAATTACCGAAACTTCTACGAAATCGCAAGTGGCCCGGAAAAGGAATGCATCACTGTACTTTGTACTTTTTCTGCCTCGGGGACATGTATTCCTCCTATGATTGTTTACCCGTACAAACGCATTCCGAGAGATATAGCGCAGACTATTCCTGAAGATTGGGGCATTGGACGTTCTGACAGCGGTTGGATGACTAGTGCGACTTTTTATGAGTTCATTGCAAACATTTTTTCTCCGTGGCTAGACGAACACAAAGTCAAGCGTCCGGTTTTATTCCTACTTGATGGCCATAAGTCACACATAAATATGGAATTATATAATTTTTGTGTACAAAACCAGATTATATTGTACTGCCTTTTGCCAAATGCGACCCATATACTTCAACCATGCGACGTATCGGTTTTTAAATCACTGAAAGCACGTTGGAAAATTGTAGTTCGAAATCATAAACAGGAAACCACCAAGTCAATAACAAAAAATACATTTGCCCAAATTTTTCATAGAGCTTACGAGGCGATAAAACCAGAAATAATCATAAACGGCTTCCGAAAGTGTGGTTTATATCCTTTCAGTGCTGAGGCTGTGAATTATTCTCAATGCATTTCGACAAGAAGACATGAACTAGCGGATCACCAGCCTCTGCTGGAGTTAGGAGTTCCGACAGCAAGTGATTACCAAGCCGCTTTGAAAGTTTTAGAATCCCACGTGAGTTCCAACCTTTTAACTGAGTTTAAAAATACCGGGGGCCAAGAAAAAACCGTTGATGATTCTCTATATGACTTATGGAAAATTTGTACGGAGCGCAGTGGTAGTGGTGCTGAAACTGTACATAATAACGTTGTTGAGGTTTCGGAAAATAATTACGAGACTATTGAAACAGGAAATCTATTCACCAATAGCGATATTGACAATGATATTTATACGCCTGAAGATTTTATGAAATTTCCAATGGAGATCGATGGTGTCCTTTTTGAAATAGATAAACTGGAGAATAACGAAACAAGTTACATCGACAACAATGATTTCGAATCGATGATGTCTAGCGAACGCAATGTCTACATAACAGAAGATAGTCAAACATGCATTGATCTTGAAAAGTCATCACCAAATATCAGCATCGATATTGTCAAACCTATATTGAATATTATTATTGAAGCCGTATTCGAAACTGTTCATGATCAAACAAAGGACCAAACATGCAATAGTAATGCGCGTGCTTCTGAGCATCAAAAGATAATAGTGCATAGCAATATCAAAATAGAAGGAAGTATATGGTCGCAACATTTACACTGGCCAAAAGTTGAAAGAACAGGTAAAAAAAAAACACCAACAGCACCTATGCCTTTTGCTATTACGTCAAAGAAATGGAAGGAATATGAACAGAATAAAGAATCTGAAAAAAAGGAAAAGGAAGACGCAATATTAAAGAGAAAAGTCATTAGAGAAAATAAAAAAAAGGAGAGATGCGAAAAGAACACGTCGAAGACGCAGTTTGCAAAGAAGAGAAAAACAACCAAGACTGATCAATCTGAAGAAAATGGTAAACAGTTCATTTGTGTATATTATTGGGAAATTTAGTTCTTTATTTATTATTGCAGGTAAAACATCGCCGATTCCCAAAAAAAAGAAAACTAACTCAAGTGAGAATACGTTATTGGAACAAACTAATATGGTTCAAAGCGTTACGGGAAGAAGGAAAACTGTATCACATGAGATAGGTGAGCGAGTAGATAATCTAACCACATCTAGAGGGACTTACCATTATTGTTCTAGGATCAAAACCGGCTTCAGGAAAGGTGAACAAGTTAGGTGCCACTATAACATCTGATGAATCCACGTTACCAGCAAAAGAAAATGGACAAATCAACATAGGTTCATATGTAATAGTCAAATACCAGAAGAAGTACTTTCCGGGAATAGTCGTTGATATAGAAGAGAATGAATATGAGGTCAAGACTATGACTCCACTTATTGGCTCCAATTTATTTAAATGGCCGAATCCAAAAGATCAAATCTGGTACAAAAAAAATCAGATTATGAAAGAAATTGCAGCACCTATTCTGAAAAAATTGGGATCCTTCGAATGTCAGGAAATTGACAAATATTATCACTAGTCTTCGTACCTACTATTATAATACCTGCATACTTATATTTCGTTTATTTTTGCAATACATTTTTTAGTGAATTCTATAATAGTTTTCCTGTTTTTCTATATAGGTACTTTCTTAGTTCATTCACTGGACTAGGATCGTTTATTTATTGGTAATTGGGGTTCATTCACTAGAACAGGGGTGTCTATTTACTGGCATTGAGTGTTCATTTACTGGGATTTTCTGAATAAATTAACCTTTAATTTTTATTTTGTTGCTTACCATTATAAATACTTTAATTTTTTAATAACATTGGATATTTGAATATTTTAGCATTATATAGTAATTCAGATAACGTAAATATTGGTTGTGGTATAATCATAGTGACAACTCAAAGATAAAGAAGGCCTTAATCGTTCATTCACTGGTGCTTCTACCCTACATTGTTGGAAGTGACCTAAATTCATTAGTACTTGATATGAACAATCACCTGGCTTTGTAGCAATAGGCGCAGTGTCAATTTTGAAAAAACTTAATTCTGCCTTTTTGGGAAACAATCCAGACTGAAGCATGTAAATGTAGATAGTATAGGAATTTTTATTAACAGCCGAAAAATAGAACATGTGAACCAGATTAAATATTTGGGAGTTATTCTGGACCAGCATCTCAATTTCCATGCTCATTGCGATTATGTTATGAGAAAATATTTCCAAAAAGTAGGCTTCATTATGAGAGTTGGAAAACAGTTATGGAATGAAACAAAATTATTGTTATACAATGCCATTGCTGCTCCCCACCTACAATACTGTTCCACAATATTCTATAATGTACCTAAATATAAGACTGACTTAATCCAAAGAACACAAAATAGAGCAATGAGACTGATTCTAAAATGTCATAAATATACACCCATTAGATTAATGTTAAATGTTCTCAACATGTTGTCTGTGAAACAAAAAATTGTGTTCGATGTCTTTATATTTATTTTTAAGATCAAGAGAAAGTTATTACCTGTTTATTTGCAAGATAGAGTCAAATACTTTAGAGACGTCCATAGTTATAACACAAGAAACTGTAACGATTTCATACTTAACAAATGTGTCACAACTCAAATGTTAAATTCAATTTTATGTAGAGGACTAAAGACTAAGTTTAAAAAATTATTGAAAGAACATGTGAAGAGTCAATTTTGAATGTGAACCTATACTTCTTTTGCGCTTTTGTTTTTCATTTTTTATTGTCATGATGTACCTATTTATTTTTGTAAACATGATTAGGATATAGGATATATATATTTTTATTTTTCATTTTTACATTGATGTTCATTTTCATTCTTATCATTGTTGCATATTGTATTATACTATATATCTGTAGCTATTATGCTAAATAAAGAAATTACTTACTTACTTACTTACTTACTTACTTGTTCAGACTTATGTAAAACGCAACAGGGTACGTGTCATGTCTGTCTATTATCAAACAATAAGGATGTCGCTCACGCGACATCCATTTGTTTATCAAACCCAAACTAACCCAATCTAACCCAAACTGACTCACTCGCACTAACGACACTTTGCCATCTGGGGGTAACAATTGAAGCTGAATTACGATTTGAAAGCTGGACCACTTTTATGCATTTCGATTCCTCTCCTAGTAGGCCAGGAAAATAAGACTTCCTCTACGGAATGAGCCCGAGCAAGCTGAATTTTTGCAGAAAGCTTCGTTTTGATGTTCAAAGACACCACAAAAAAATCTCATATTGCAGCCCATGAGCGTCTTGAGATATCGAGGGTCAAAAGTCACGAAAATTGGTTTTTCCCAAAAATCTTGCTTCCAGTGCATCTGACGGCTTAGGGACCTATTACAGAACTGACGTAAAATTGTTATTTCTACAAAATTGTTGATCTATATTTTTTGCATACGACTAACCGTTTTCGAGAAATAGGTAAAAATCTATAAAAATGTTAATACTGCGGAGCTATAACTATAAATGCATTTTTGTTAAGCTGGTAGTCTGGAAAATGAAACTCTTATTATCAAAATTGTTGAAAATTGGTAATTTATTTAAAAAAATATATATAAAAAATACCTAATAATAATCATTCGTCTTCTTCGGTTTTCATTGGCTCCTCCATTAGCAAATCTTTATCAGAAACTTCCTTCATATCTTGAAAATCTGTTGGAAATACCTTTTCAGACACGAATAAATCCGTGTTGGTGTAGTTCCTTTGCCAATCTTTTGCAAGAAAATTTGACGGAGATCTGGCTGATTTCGTCCTATTAGGGAAATAAGCAAGTCAGTATCTTCTCCAATGATGACGGCGGTTCTTTCTTTTTCCGATACTTCCATGGCCGCTTCGACGATTAGAACATCTGCATCATTCTTGGCTTGTTTTGTGGCGATGTTGGCAGGCCCGAGTTGTTCAATAAGCATTTCAATATCATTCTTTTTGTTAAATCGGTTTGACAAAAACTTTTCTTGGGTGATTGGCACAATCATTGTTGCACCAAAGCGAACTTCATAAGATAAAGACAGTGCTATGCTTCGTCTTAATTGCTCCATTGCTTTTATATTTTTAGAGTTGTCTGGGTATCCGTCAAATATAATTATGTTAGAACCAAAATGCCTTTGCAAATATGTAAGATATCTATCGAGAGTGTCGGAGAAAGTATCGTTTTTGTTCCAAACTACATGATGTAACAAAAATCCACCATCGATGACGTAGGTTACATTATCATCATTGAGTTCAATATTGACAGGCTCCATAATATTATACAGTTTCGATTTTGTGGTTTTTCGCATGCCCTCATTGTCAAATAGTGATGTTGGATATGGACTTGATTCATATGCAAAATAATTTTCCAGATGATCGTCATACGTTTTGTTAATAATATTCTTTGGAAAAGTAGCAAAGGATCTATGGCAACTTCAGCATTTTGAATCTCAACTGATCTGTTGATAGTTGAAAGAGGAAGAGCTTTGTCGGCGCGCTTCAATTTGATTTCATTAAATTTTAATCCAGCTATTTTTTCCATCGATTGTAAGCCAATGGAACGAGCAATATAGCAGTTTGTCTTGTCATTTCTCACAATTCCGGAAGCTATTGATACCACTTGTTCTGTTTTCGGGAAAAGATTGTGAAGAGTGAGCCAATCAACCAGTTTATGGACATCTGCAGTATTTTTTTTTTATTCGTGAATCCCTAGCGTCAACATGTTGCTCCACAGCTGCTAAAGATACATCGCATAGGTTTTCGATTTCTTCGCAGATGGTATTTGAGGCATGTGTTCCTTGTATCCATTTACATATAACACTGTCTTGAGTATTTCGACCATGAGAAATTCCTCCTTGAACTTTCATGGATTTCATCAAAGACTGTTCAATAGTCATATCGGACCATGTTCCACAATTAAATTGTTCCTTGCGCTTTATAGTAAAAAATCCTTCTTCAAAATTCATGTACGTCTGTGGATCCATAGTTTCTTTTAGTTTCATCATGTCCGGAGATAAAGATGGGATGATTTGGCGTAGAAGAAACGACCGCTGAAATGGAAATACGGAAGCATTTTTCAAACCGCACTAAGATGTTCATCAAAAAATCCCAGTCTTTCAAAGCGAATAAAATCTTGCGATATTGACACCATATCAAGATATTGTATCCAGAGCTGCGCCGCTGGGCCAAAGAACGACTTTCACTGTCAAATAACAGTCAAATAAATCACAAGTCTAACAGGTTCAGAAACATGCTTTTATAATCAAAGCTCCGCAGTAGTGCCTATTAGAAATGCACGCTCCCGCATTGTCCCGCTGTATCTCGAAAACGGTTGGTCGTATGCAAAAAATATAAATGAACAATTTTATAGAAAATACAATTTTTCATCTCAGGGACCATTCGACGTATTAAAACAAAGACGTTTTGACGGTACCTATTAAAAACTATCAATATTAGCTATTGGACAATGTAGTATTGATCAAAAAAAAAATCTCTAGAGATAATATCTGAATTAAGAGAAGAGACATTCCACTTGAAAACTGGAATTCCATGCTTTTTATAATTTGTGAAGACCCTGGAGATGATTGTGAAAAATTATTATCATCAATTGAGTAAACAGTAATTTTCAAATAAAATAGGAAGTGGGTTTGCTACTTCCGGTATGACAGGGTGTTACTCAATGGTAGGCCGTAGTTCCAAAAAAAGGTATTATAAAAATTTGTCTTGAATGATTTTGAAGATTTAGACAAGAATCGGATTTATTATTAATATCACAACGATCCTTGGCCATTATGTTGAATTTTGGCCGTTGTTAATTGTAACAAGACGCTAGATTAGCAATGATAATTATGAATTCCAGTGGCGTCCCGAGGGGCAGTTTTACGAACGATATTGGGAAAAAAATGTGCGCAACTGACTTTCTGGAGATTTTAGAATTTTCTCCGATGAAGCAGCTAAAAATGCAATTTTTTGTCTTCTGATATTTTTTCAAATCTTCTCTCATTTTCGAGATAAAAAAATATCAAAACAACTTTATAATTGCTTGTCAGATATTTGTTGGAATAAAATGAAGTCAACTTTGTCCGTCGCAATGAAGTGGTTTTTATTTTTACCTCGAAAACAAAGAATGAAAAAATATTAAGAGACAAAAAAGTCGAATTTTCAGAAAAAGTCAGTGGCGCACATTTTTTGTGATACTCAATCCGATTTTTTTCGAAACATTCAACACCCCTGTATCTCGAATATCAGACTTTTCAGGACACAAAATTAAAATTTATGTAGGACCTTTTCTTCTTGAATTTGGTTCAAGGATGCGTCTTTAGAAATACGACCTATAATTGAGTAACTCCCTGTATTATCAGTAGTGGTAAAAAATTGCCACTATTTAGAAAAGATAACACTAACGGCCCGATAAAATAACACATGCCTATGATTTAACGAACCCTTGATCCTGCATAAGTGATCAAGGAAGTATGTAATGGTGCATTTGAGAACTTCAATCCATTTTTCAGTTCACGTATCCTAGCGTTTTTTTTAAAGAAATCTGTTCAGGTTTTTTTTTATCACGTCCAAGGAAAGGTTTAAAAATAAAACTTTTTTCTCTGTAATTTATGTTAAAAGTTTCTGCTAGAAATTTGAATTTCATAATGATCGAACAAAGGATAGTCTAGCTATGAAATTTTAAACTTGGCAAAAATGACCCATTTTTCATGATTTCTTTACAAATTGGTAGAAATCCGGCAGCTCTGATATTTTTTTTGAGTGGTACTGAGCATTTTAACAGAAGTTACAGAGAAAAAAGTTTCATTGTCAACCCATTTTTCAAACGTACATGACAAAAGGGCCCTATACAAGTTTTTGACGCCAGGACTCATAAACTGACAAATGGATTGAAGTTCTCAAATGCACTGATAAAAATGGTTAGTACCACTCAAAAACAACTTATCAAAAATGCCTGATTTTTGCCAATTTGTGAATAAATCATGACAAATGGGTCATTTTTGCCAAGTTTAAAATTTCATAGCTAGACTATCCTTCGTTCGTTCATTATAAAATTTTAACTTCTAGCAAAATTTTTTAACAGAAGTTACACAAAAAGAAGTCTCATTTTTTTTTTTTTTTTTAACGTGACAAAAGAGCTCTGAACAGATTTCTTAGAAAAATCGCTAGGATACGTAAACTGACAAATGGATTGAAGTTCTCATATGCACCAATACATACTTGCTTAATCACTAATGCAGGATCAAACTTTCATAACATTTTAGGCATGTGCTATTTATGTGACTATGATTTTATAGCACATTTGAAGGAAACAGAACAGGGTATTCCAATCTCTCAATCGTCATCAGAGCTTTTTTTTCTGATTTGAAATTTCAAATATATACAATATAATATATTTGTATGGGGGGTTATATCTCAGGTAAGTTTTTGTAAGTTTTCGAAAAATACAAGACTAAGGAAGTCTTTATAACCACAGTGTTGCTGAATTTTTTTTTTCAAATCGGATTTTTTTTATTTAAATCGATTCTTTTCATTAAAATATTTTTCTCATATGTATTGTGTTTTTTTTTAATGATAATATCTCAGATAGATTTATTCGGCAAGACTAAATATTTGTATTTTGATGACTTTAAATTCTACTCTTCAGAAATCGCGCAACCCTGTATAACCATGCTGGATTTGTATTTAGTAGCTATGGATTCTAAATAAATTGAGTGGTTCTTTTGACAAAAAATTGATTTATTCAAAATGATATATTCCGAGATAAAAAGAGTTGATTTTGTGTCGGTTTTTATAACGTTCTATAAATTGACGTTTGGCGCGTTTTAGTTAATATTAACAAGATTAAATGTATTTGTTCTATTATCAATTGATATTAAAATTTTTACGAAAGAATCTATATTTTTAGAAAACTAACCAAACTAACCCCAATAAATAAGTATATTATTGAGAGAGATTCACCTATTAGGAATATTAAACCTCTTATATTATATTCTTATTCCATTAAAAAAACATATTTTGAATGGTCATGATTCATATTTGCTCGCTTTTTCGTAAGATCAATTATAATAATAAATGAGATAAGTATCTTTAGAAATAGATAGTGAGTAATAAGATATAAAAACAACCAACTTGTTCCTGCACTGTTTAAAAAACAACAGCAATAAATGATAAAGTTTTCTGAATTCTTTGTAATTTGTTACCTTTTTCATAAAAATTAACTCACAACTCCCACCCATGCAGACTCCCACTAAAGTTAATCTCAATATCGAGATTAATTATGTGCGTCGAATACAATATATTTTTCGAAATCTAAGCTTACCGATTCATCAAGAGGCGGAAAAGCTGATTTCATTATTATATATGGAAATATGAAATATGTCAATCTTTTGCCATAATAAAAGTAATAATAAATGGATACACATAGGTCCTTTATTTTTAATGCGACTGTACTACCCATAAAATAAAAATTAGATGGAAATTCACTGAACGGTTAAACAGATACATTTCGCCAAGTAAACCAATCAACGACATGAGCCAAAATATGCTATTTGCCGTTGCAAATTCAGAACAGGGAAAAGTAAAACCAAAAACCGGTAAGCCCGCTCATTGATCTGATCATTTCGCATTGCCGCCATCTAGCTTGCATTTGCTGAAATAGAACTGATCATAATATTCCTGTCGCCGCCTGGATTGCGATCATAATCGGTGTCACGTTTTTGTCCATAAGGTTGGTTGCGTACCTTTTCTTTTATTCAATCAACGGTATGGTGTACCCCAAGGCACAGTCCCGGGACCCTTGTTATTTTTAATTTACTTAAATGCTATGGTCAAATAGTAGGACAAAAATGGAATTGTTTGCAGACGATACCATGATCTATGTAACCGGTGATGATCTACATCAAATGCAGAAAGATGTAAATGATGATCTGAAGATAATATTTAGTTGGCTGTGTGTAAATAATTTGTCTTCGAAAACAACCAAGTCAAAATTCTGTGTATTTGGCATAAAGCAAAAACTGTCATTGATAGATATAGATTGATTGAATGTTACCATAAATGATGAGAAAGTCTTGTATGATAGCGCAATTAAGTATTTGGGAGACTTATTTGATCCAAACAAGAATTTTCATGCACATTCTAATTGTATAATGAGATTATTAAAAAAAAGGTTTCATACAAAGAATTGGAGAACATTTGACCCCAGAAACAAGATTGTTATTATATATGCTATAGTATTGCTGCGCCCCACTTGGAATTTTGTTCTACATTGCTGTATAATCTTCCAGACTTTGAAATCCAAGAAAGGTTACAAAACAGGGCAACGCGTTCAATCTTAAACTGTGATAGATATACATACATACATAATATGTTAAATGTTTTAAATTTGTTCTCAGTCAAGCAAAAGGTCGTGTGTAGGGTAATAATTTTTGTTTTAAAAATAAAATATCAATTGTCACCCAAATAATATATGTCACAAAACAAGACTATTTCAAAATGAACACGAATATAACACTCGAAGTCGAAACGATTTTATAATCAATAGGTGTAACACGACAAAATTGCTGAATTCAGTTTTGCATAAAGACCTTTATGAATTTTACCTTTTGCCAGTCAATATCAAAACTGTGATAATTTGGATAGTTTTGAAGGACTTATCCGGGAATATGTCTGTCGCGCAAAGGCAAAATGATGTATTCACAAAAAAATAGTTTTGAGAAAAATCGATTGAAAAGTGTATTGTAATAATAATAATATCTTTATTTAGCCTGAAGCTATAAAAATTACATAAGGTAAAAGTCTAAGAGAAAATAAAAATATCAACAACCAAGTACAAAGTGAAAAATAAATCTTAAGAGTATTAACAATAATATTTGTAAATATGTGTGAGTAAAGTGTAAGATGTAAAAATATAAAATATAGTATTTGTAAACTGGACAATACATGTATCTAACTTATTACAGGGGTTACGTAAAAAATATAAAAAGCCATAACTATACGGTTCCCGTCACATAAATCTTTAGAACTCGTTTGAATGTTGGGAGATTATCACAATTCTTTAAAGCTGTTGGTAGACAATTGAATTCAAATAGGCCCCTATTCAAAACCGAATTGTACATTTGAAATGTGTTACATTTATGATCTAGGATAAAATCGTTCTTATTTCTAGTTTCATACCTATGAACATCTGAGAATTTATTGGCTCTATTACACAAATACATTGGTACTAGTTCATTCTTGATTTTATATATAAATATGAATACATTATATATAACTTTTTGTTCTACAGATAACAAGTTAGTGACACTTAACATACATTTGACAGGAGTATATTTATTACATTTCAAAATCGTTCGCATTGCACGGTTCTGTATCAGCTGGAAATCATTCATTATTTGTTTTGGCATTGAATAGAAAAGGGTTGCGCAAAAGTCCAGGTGGGGCGCTGCAATAATTTTATATAACAATAATTTCGTTGTCATCGATAAGTTCTTCCCCACTCTTGATAAGAAATAACATTTTTTAGAAAATTTTCTCATCACATAATCAGCATGTGCTCGGAAGTTCAAGTTCACATCAAGAATAATTCCCAAGTATTTAATTTCCCTATCATGCTGTAGTTGATTCCCATTTATATGCACATTTACATCATTCACATTAATATTGGACAGTCTACATTTTTTGCCAAAAATACTAAATTTAGTTTTGGTTACATTAACACTAAGACTATTTTTACATAACCAATCCGACACTAACGAGAGATCACTGTTCATAGAATTCTGCATGTGTTCCAAATCTCTACCGCTTACATAAATCATTGTATCATCTGCGAATAAATGAATCATAGTATGATGTATAACATTAACAATATCATTGATATAGATCAACAACAATAAAGGTCCCAATACTGTTCCTTGAGGAACTCCGTGACTGACCATCATTGGATCAGACAAAGCGCTCTTAAATTTAACAATTTGTTGTCTATCACACAAATAGGATTTGAACCATATTAAAGCAAAGCCCCTCAAACCTATTTTCTCAAGTTTTTTAATGAGAACGTCTCTGTTGATAGTCTCGAAGGCTCTTTGAAAGTCAAGAAACACTGCTAAAACAAATTTGTCCTGGTCTATTTCTTTGTTAAATTCATCGATGACATTCAAAATGGCAGATTCGCATGAATGTTGTCGGCGGAACCCTGATTGATTAGTCGTCAAAATGTTGTTCTTTTTGCAGTATTCCAGAAGTTGTTCCTTGACAGTTTTTCCCAAGTTGAATGACTGACCATCATTGGATCAGACAAAGCGCTCTTAAATTTAACAATTTGTTGTCTATCACACAAATAGGATTTGAACCATATTAAAGCAAAGCCCCTCAAACCTATTTTCTCAAGTTTTTTAATGAGAACGTCTCTGTTGATAGTCTCGAAGGCTCTTTGAAAGTCAAGAAACACTGCTAAAACAAATTTGTCCTGGTCTATTTCTTTGTTAAATTCATCGATGACATTCAAAATGGCAGATTCGCATGAATGTTGTCGGCGGAACCCTGATTGATTAGTCGTCAAAATGTTGTTCTTTTTGCAGTATTCCAGAAGTTGTTCCTTGACAGTTTTTCCCAAGTTGAATGAAATGGAGCAAGTGATTTGAAATTCACTATTGAGACTCATTTTCACTTAACTAATGCATATTTTACATGGATCACTCATTATTTTGGGAATTTTTAAACTTTGGTGGAGTACATCATTCTTCCTCAACAAAAATGCTAAAAATACTTTGGCAAAATGATGTGATGTACTGTACGTTTTTTTAAACATTTTTTTACTGATAAATAATAAAATGACTAAATGGTTCGGATGATGTACGATCTTTACTGCTTTTCATATATTTTATTTCAAAAAAGAAATGCTACAAGATATGTTTTTAATTATTAATACAGAATACACAAAACAAGTCCAACCTCATATGACTTGTATGACTTTGAAGTTTTACGTATGTTCCATTCAGAATAACAAAATTATGATATATTCACCTAGTTCATCAAATAAGCTAACCATCCCAATTTCGATCTATATTAAAAAATAAGGTGTTATCAAAGTTCACTGATTTGGTCTTAGTAAACTTTGATACCGATGAAAAATTGAACAAATCATACCAGTGCCCCCATTCTTGAAAGTGAATAGAGAAAATTCTCACTAGACTTAGCCTTGGACTTCATGGAGAAATGTCAAATCTCTCTCATAATCTCTACTCCCTGAAATTTAAGAATAGGGGCACAGACACACAATATGTTCTCAACATATTTATAGAAGTAGTAAAAACACGATGTATTCAATAAAGCGGTTTTACATACCTTAGAAATATTTTCTCCAACATCTGAAACATCAATTTCAATCTATTTCACAAAACAAACGATACAAAATCATCTGCTCGCCAAGCGTCCACCGGTCTTTTTACTAAAAAGTTAGGTCAAACTCTGGCAAAATAGTGTACCGGGTGTCTCACTAAGAATGGCTGTCGCCTGTATTTTGGAAAGTATTGCTTGGGTCGAATACTGAAAAATGGTATTTGAATACGAATAATGAATACTGCGATCAAGAATGGATTCGAATACATGGTATTCGAATACACGTTTTAAAGTATATTCAAATACAGAGTATGTGTATTCATGTATTATTCATGAAAAATGAATATTTTCCAGAATACCCATTAAATTCATTACATCGAAGATGAATGAAAAATTTACTTCTCTCAGAGAGAAATCGCTCAACGACGTCAATTTTTGTATTTTGTAGGACACATTCTTGTTGTATTTTCACCTCCTACTTTTAACCCGTGAGCGGGGATCACTGGTTCCCACCAAAAATCAACAAAATATTAAAAAATGATAAATCAATTATAATAAGAAATAATAATAAATAGTCGCAACTTGAGTTTTTGGGAATATAATCTTAATAAAAATACCTATAAAGGACGTATCATTCGACCCCCATTTCCATTTGAAATTCTGGGGGTGGCTATCACCTCCGCTTAGGGGTTGACAGGTGAACGGTGAAAATTCGAAATATGTCTCTCACAAAAAACAAAAATAGACGTGTCCAAGCTATTTTTGATTAATCACCCAACACCTGAGAAAACCTGGATGGAAAGTTTTTCGACTTTTTCGTGTACGATGTAGATAGATAGCTTCATTAAAACCAAAATTTTTATTGCATGCACAGAGGAAGAAAATTAAAAAAACAGGATAAATAAAGAGGGAATATACACTGGCATTTACCAGATAAAGAAATATGTAACAAGAATCAAAGGTCCTCTTCGTTATTAGTATTATAGAGCTCATTTTTCTTTCAATAAGATCAACTCCTGGAATCTGGAATAGTTCGTCATTCATCTGCTGTTGCAGGACTTGGGAATTACGGATGCCCGATTACTGTTTGAAGAACTGTGAAGCCTAACTATCAAACTATCAACACTGACTTGGGATATTTGAATATTGCACTACCAATACCAATATTAATTTTATTTTATTTTTGAATCCAAGTATTCAGCTACTTAACTTTTGAATACAAATATTCATTTATTTAAAATTTGAATACCAGTATTCAATATTTTATTCAGGTATTTGAATACTCAAGTAGTATGGAATACAGAGTAAAGAATCTTGGTCAAAAAAGTAGCTGTATGAATACGAATACCCAACTTTGAAAATCTATTCGAATAGTATTCGAATACGACAAAAAGTACCGTGTATTCGAATACTACCCAGCTCTGCATGTCATGCGGAAAAAAAATTATCAGTAAAGAGGCAATGAAGAATTGCTGGAAATCATGGTGAATAAGTTTCCAGAACGTCTGGTAGAGGGCGTAACTGCTATGGCGAATCAAAAAATAGGATTTTCACAAAACTATGTTTAACTATAGTTAAATTATGGCATCATAATCTTAAGCAAGTTTGAAATCTTTTTTGTTTGAACCATTTCACCCTAACTGCCAAAATAAAGTGATGGGGGGAGGTTGAAAATTTTTTTATTCAAATGTCAATTACTCCGGACCGAATAGTCGGAATCAAACGAACAAGGTCTCGTTTGAAAGAGCGTTCCTTACTCTATAGACATTGCTTGCTTCATGAACAATAATAATAAGCATTTAACAGTGGACGCCAGAAGGCATGTGTATGTGTTTTTTTTTAAGCTGAAAGTAAAGAGGGATAAAAGCTTTAGGAGTCTACCAAACCGCAACTTGATAACTCGTTTTAAATCGGAGATATTATAAAAATGAATGACAAAAAATAAGCCCTTCAACCACCTTAGCGCTCTTGATTAGGTATATTCTAATAAAATATGATAAAAATACGAATAAATTATCTATTATCGATAATATATCAAAACGTCAGATTTATTAATAATCAATTTATTAATAATAATAGTAATAATGACTAGTGACGCCCTAAATGTTCAAATTGTTGCCCATCATGCTCGATACATAACTGCAGTGTTTGCCTGGTTGACATTACGGCAGCTTTCACTTCTGCTCTGGGGATGCGGTGGCCACTGTCCATCATTGGTTGTATCATGTTTTCTCTGGTTGTAGAAGGGATGGCGAAAACTAGATCTTTTAACCTTCCCCATAGATAAAAATTTGGTCATGTTAAGTCAGGGAATCTAGAATAGAATACGTCGCATCCGCTAATATTTTCAGATGTCAAGTTTTTCCATACTATGTAATACCTTGCAGGCCACGGAAATATACTTCCTTCTCCTTTCCACCTTGCAGGGAACGACTCGTCAAGAAATTGACGAACATTTACCGCAAAATGTGCAGGACATCCGTCTTATAGGAATATCATATTTCTACAAATATCCAGTGGCACATCTTCGAGAACAACTGGTAGTTTATTAGAAAGAAATTGACGAACATTTGCCGCAAAATGTGCAGGACATCCGTCTTATAGGAATATCATATTTCTACGAATATCCAGTGGCACATCTTCGAGAACAACTGGTAGTTTATTATTTCAAAAATTTGAATTATTCTGACCAGTAAGCCATTCATTGAATATACAGGGTGTCCACTCTGTAGTGTCCCACCCCTGTGACATTTTTGTTTATTAACCTATTTTCATTTTTTTTTTGTTAGGTCTCGTCAAACACTTTATGAACATTATACCAAATCAGTTCCAGGGACGTACTTTTGGGTGATTATGGGGGTTCAAAATGGGTCAAGTTTCAGAAAATCGTATTAGGGGATTTTTAAGGAAAAAACTGACAACGGAATCTCAATCAGAATGACGAAAAACATCCCTCTTCACATTTTCAAAAAAAAAATGTTACTGTTTTGGTTAATTTGTTAATTTTATACTTATACTGCTTGTTAGGATTTATTTAATCTTGATTATATAAAATATTAATCCAAGATATAAAACAAAGTAACCGTTACTCATGAGGACGGACGTCAAGACAATCAATCAAGAAAAGGAGCGAAGAACCGAATCATTATTCTCCTTATAAGCAGTGCTCCCCTGCAATAGTTTTTTCAACTTTAATAAATTCATTTTCATTAACATCGCGGTATCATTCACATCTAGAGAAAATACAGTACACTTCAGAAGTTCAATCACAACGAGGCAAAGTCTGAAAGAGGGTCAAGGGCTCATCCATAGGCAAGCCGTGTATGTAGGGCCGTTTACCCTCAATTTACATACATTTTTTGGTCCTTTAATCCGGATCACACGGAGCAAGAGTGAAGATACCTACAAGGAATCAGAAGTTGGAAAACCCCCGGAGCACGCAGTCTTATCAAAGAAGCTCAAATCGATGGTTCATTGGAAGGAACACAACTCAACGGTGTGATTAGGTAGTACGAATTTATTTTTTATCCATTTTCTTTCATATGTACCAGTTGGGCAGAGGTTAAAGGTTAATATTCAGTACATTCAATTGTTTTTCTCCTACCGACCTACTTGGTGATTTTTTGATTAGTTGTCAAATTTCTGTCAACCTATAATATTCTGACAATTTAAATAATTGTTGTTGACATTATTCTGTTTTGCATTTCTTGTCGGATTAAACCAAGATGCCCAAGAAAGGTGACCGTGTTATGTCAAGTGAGTCGTCAAATGATGAGCTTGGAAAGAAAATTTTTATTCTCATAAGAAAGGGAGATTCTTTGGGATTTAAATTAACTAGATTTGAAGCATTTATAGCAAACGTAGATAAAGATGACGTTACAAGTTCAAGGCGAATAGAAATAGACACTAGATTGAAGGATCTAGAGAGTAATCTTTTTTCAGAGTATAACGAAGTTCAGTTTCGATTAGAAACAATCGACTTTGACCGGTTCAAACAAGACGATGGTAACTTATTTGAAAACCTTTATTGTAAAGTGATTTCAGATGCAAAGCAATTTTTGTTGGATACTTTCATCATCTAGTAATCCTCAAATAACTAGAGCGATCAATGTTAAGTTACCAGCTATTGATCTTTCCAAATTTTCAGGGAACCATGAAAAATGGTGGGATTTTAAGGAACTATTTTTATCGCTCATTGACAATGTTGATTTGCTTGACCCAGTGCAAAAGTTTCATTATCTGCGTACATCATTAGAAAGTGCTGCAGTACATTGTATTCAAAACATCGAAATCTCGAGACAAAATTATGAAGTCGCTTGGAACATTTTATGTGAGAGGTATGATAACAAAAGATTGATAATTCATAAACACATAAAAGCTCTTTTTTCATTACAAAAAATTAAATCAGATTCAGCGTCTTCTGTTAGAATATTGATTGATAATTTGTCAAAAAATTTAAGATCACTCGGAAATATGGGTATCAAAATAGATTCTTGGGATCCTTTGATCGTTTATCTCATTGTTACCAAACTGGATGCGGAAACAGTTTCTCTTTGGGAGCAAAGTCAAAAGGATACGGAAATGTCAACGATTTCTGATTTAAAATGATTTTTAAATTCAAGGGCAGATCTGTTAGAAAAACTTTCAATACATAGACCGAAACAAAGACTTTTTCTACCTAGAGAAAAGTGCTTTGCCTCAAATTCTAAATCAGATTCATCAAATAAACATTACTCTGGAAATTTGTCATGCTATTATCGTGAAAAGAATCATTCAATTTACAAATGTCCTGAGTTTATGTCACTTTTGTATGCAGACAAGGCGGATAAGGTTAAATCAATGCAACTTTGTCCAAATTGTTTAAGGAAAGGCCATGACAGCAGTCGTTGCAAGTATGGAACTTGTGGGCATTGTTCTGAAAAACATAATACTTTATTGCATTCTTCAAGTAATAATAGTGTAACAAATGTAGCAGCCATAGCAAATGTTGATCAGGCGGATTCTTCCAATCTTGAGCATTGCAATACTCAAAGTTTCAGTCTTAATTCATTGAGTACCAATCAAGTTTTGCTAGCAACAGCCTTGATTCGTGTCAAGGATTTCAAGGGACAATATCACACTTGTCGAGCCTTATTAGATAGTAGTTCAACAAGTGCATGCACATATCTCAAATCAATGTGAATTCAAGTCTTTCCATTCTAGTTTCCGATCAAAGATGGATTGTCTGGTGTTACCAAATATCACAGATGATTTACCTAGCGTTTCTATTGACCCCAAATCTCTGATGATTCCTGATGTCAATCTTGCCGACCCTCATTTCTTTCAATCTGATCATATCGACATTATCATCGGAGCATGTCTTTTCTACAGACTTCTGTGCAATGGTTCAAAACCATTGGGTGAGGATATGCCTATTCTTCAAAATAGCAGATTAGGATGGTTTGTTGCAGGATCAATTGGTTCAAATCAAGTTGCTAATGTTTCTTGCCATTTTTCACGAACAAGTGATCTTCATTCCCTATTAACCAAGTTCTATGAAATCGAAGAAATATCAACTTCACAATCATCACTGTCAAATGAAGAAGAACAAGCAGAAGTTCATGTTCAACAGACATTTTCCAGAAATCGTGATGGTCGATTCATTGTTCATATTCCATTGAAAGACTCGACTACGTTGCTGGGAGAGTCTAAGCAGACCGCAATACGGCAGTTTTTATCCCTTGAAAGAAGATTCAGTTCTTATCCAGCCCTCAAAGAAATGTATACTGAATTCATGCAAGTATACAAGGATCTTCAACACATGTCCAAATCTAATTCTTCAACAGATCAAATAAAATTTTATTCACCACATCATGGTGTTTTGAGAGAAGACAGTTCCACTACTAAACTGAGAGTTGTTTTTAACAGCTCGTCACCTACAAGCACAGGTATTTCTTATAACTCCTTACAAATGGTTGGCCCGCAAGTACAAGAAGATCTAATATCTATTCTTGTCAGATTCAGGCAGCACTCTTATGTAGTTTCGGCAGATATTTGTAAGATGTTTCGACAAATTTTGATTGCAGATGAATTTAAATCACTCCAGTTGATTTTTTGACATCCTAACCCAGAAAAACCTCTTCAAGTCTACTTTCTAGATACAGTCATGTATGGTACATCCAGTGCTCCATTTCTGGCGACTAGATGCCTCAAACAGCTTGCATTGAAAAATGAAGCTTCCTATCCTCAAGTATCTTGGGCTATTGGTAGGGACTTCTATGTTGATAACTCTTTGTCTGGAGCTTCTACCGTGAAAGAGTCAACTGATCTTTGTGCAGATGTCCTCTCAATTCTTGCTGGTGCAGGATTTCCATTGAGAAAATGGAAAATCAATGATCCAGAAGTATTATCTATTTTGCAGGAATCTTGCTCTTCTGCGGATAAGTTCTACTTTAATTCATCTGAAAAGTCTAAAACCCTGGGTATGCTATGGTCTAGTGCGAGTGATACCTTTTCATTTGATATCAAGATTTCAGAAATACCACAAGCTATAACTAAGAGACGCATTCTTGCAGAGATTGCTAAGATTTTTGATCCTTCAGGGCTACTAGGTCCAGTAGTGATTCAAGCAAAATTATTATGGCAGCATTTATGGACTTTAAAAATTGATTGGGATGATAAGGTCCCACAAGAAATCTCTAATAGCTGGTTATTGTCTAGATCAGAGCTCTATAACCTCAATTTTTGTACTTTTCCTCGACACGCATCTTTCAAAACCCATACAAAGCTGGAACGTCATGGATTTTCCGATGCCTCCCAGAAGGCGTATGGTGCATGCATATATTTGAGATCTATTGATAGCTCAAATAATGTTCAAACTCAACTACTTATTTCCAAAACTTGAGTTGCGCCACTCAAAAAGCTCAGTATCCCGCGATTAGAACTATGTGCGGCACTTCTTCTGGCTCATCTCTATGAAAAGGTAGTATCTTCCTTAACAATAACAATTGACTCTGTATATTTATGGTGTGATTCAACAGTTGTCTTGAGTTGGATCAGATCATCACCGCACAAATTTCAAGTTTTTGTAGAAAATCGTATTACAGAAAAACAAAGACATACATCTTCATCAGATTGGAGATATGTACCGACAAATGAAAATCCCGCAGACATCCTTTCTCGTGGTATCTTGTCAAAAGAATTTTTCAAATATAAAATATGGGTTAATGGTCCTGTATGGCTGAACGATTCTGAAGACAATTGGCTGATTGACATCAGTTTAACAAGTACAAAATCACTTGACTCATTACCAGAATTAAGAATTACAAAGACCAATCTAGAATGGTCTCAAAATGTTTTATTTCCGTTCAATAGATTCTCATCTTTTACGAGAATGCATCGAGTAATGGCTTATTGTTTGCGGTTTGTGAAAAACTGCAGGTCTAGCAAGAACCAAAGAAATTTGGACGATTTGAAAATTGAAGAACTGAGACAAGCAACTCAAAAATTAGTAGAGCTTTCACAACGCGAATCATTTGTCTCTGAACTTCAAGATTTGATTGAGAAAGGTCATGTTGGAAACAAAAGCAGCATTTGAAGCCTGACACCTTTTTCAAGAGATTAAATTATAAGAGTGGGAGGTCGATTGCGTCACTCAAACTATACTTTTGATGAAAAACATCCAATGCTTCTCTCTGCCAAACATCACTTCACGTATTTACTGTTCAAACATGAACATACTGGACTTTTTCACTGCGGTCCCAATCTGCTTCTATCAAATATCAGAGAAACTTATTGGCCATGTGCAGGAAAAAATCTATCAAAAAGGGTGGTCCGAGAATGTATTGTTTGTTTTCGATTTAAACCCAAATTTATAAATCTTTTAATTCACCAAGAGTTTCACGAACACCTCCATTTTCACATGTCGGCAAAGACTACGCGGGTCAATTTCTTTACAAAGATAGAAGAGGTCGTGGATCTAAAAATCTAAAATGTTATTTATGTCTTTTTATATGCCTAACAGTTAAAGCCATCCACCTTGAGCTTGTAACCGATTTAAGCACAGCAGGCTTTTTGGAAGCTTTTCAAAGGTTTATTTCTCGCAGAGAAAAACCGTCTCACGTGAATTCCGATAATGGAAGCTGTTTTGTTGGTGCCTCAAATCAACTAAAAGAATTAGGTCAATTTTTGAGATCAAAAAGGTCAAATATCATTCAAGATCTTGGTAACTCACTTGATATAACATGGCATTTTATTCCATCTTAGTCCCCACATCAAGGTGGTATATTATGGGAAGCTGAAATAAAATCAGCAAAGCATCATCTTTTGAAAATACTTGTCTCGAACTCCACTAATTTGACATTTGAAAGTTTTTACACGCCTTTAACTCAAATTGAAAATGTACTGAATTCTAGACCGCGAACTCCTTTGTCTACTGACCCCAACGATTCAAGTGTTCCAACACCATTCCATTTTTTAATTGGTCGTTCTGCTCAATCACTACCTTATCATGACCTTGAGAAAGTTCCAACAAACAGACTAGTTTTGTATGAGCAACTCGAACAGATGAAGCAACGCTTTTGGAAGAGATGGTCTACCGAATATGTCAGTCACCTTCAGCAACGATGGAAATGGAATTTTCCGAATCGTAATTTAGCCATCGGCGAATTGGTGTTGATCCGGAATGACGGCGTTCCATCATTCAAGTGGCGTTTCGGGAGAATTGTAGCTGTGCATCCAGGACGGATGGACTGGTGCGTGTTGCTACAATAAGAACTCCAATGGGTGAAGTCAAGCGTGCAGTGGTCAAGTTGGCAACATTACCGATGGACCTCGCTCGTTTGGATCAGATTATATAGGCATATGTGCTTGGGCTGATGGCTAATTTAGTCTAATAGATGTATTCTGTTTGCGGGGAGTATGTTGGGATCTATTTAATCTTTATTATATAAAATATTAAACCAATCCTAATGTTGAGAGACTTTCCGAACGAGATATAAAACCAAGCAACCGTTACCCATGACGACGGACGTCAAGACAATCAATCAAGAAAAGGAGCGAAGAACCGAATCATTATTCTCCATATAAGCAGTGCTCCCCCCTGCAATAGTTTTTTTAACTTTGATAAATTCATTTTCATTAACATCGCGGTATCATTCACATCTACAGTCCACTTCAGAAGTTCAATCACAAAGAGGCAAAGTCTGAAAGAGTGTCAAGGGCTCATCCATAGGCAAGCCGTGTATGAAGGGCAGTTTACCCTCAATTCACATACACTGCTCATTAAGTCTTCCTGTACGTTCTAATTGATAAGACGTTAATAAAATCCCAGAATGTGCGTTTTAAACAAAAAAACATCGATACCTAATACAGGGTGGACGACTTCAGAGTGGACACACCGTATATGGCCGATTATTCTTCCGTCGAGAATGCTCCATCTTCCCTGATGTTGTAGTTTTGGAAGTCGACACATACGGTTGCTTCAAATTTACCTATCGTTCATTTGCATTTTGACGGACCTCCGCAATTTTCACGAGTCTCATCTAGAACATCCGCAATAAGTAATAACTGGGAGTTAACTTTCGCGACTAAATTCTCATTCTCGATGATCGCACGAAAGTCCCATTCAACACAACCGAGCGAGCGTAGTTCACGTCCAAACGTCAAGTATGTCGGACTGGAACCAGTGGAGGCGTGTGGAAGACTATTCATGGCAAACCGGATCGATAGAAGAGCTTCTTTCCATTTACGATGATGGTTTTTGAAAAAAATGAATGATTGAACTCTCAGATTCTTATGTCGTCTCTCTATAGGGTTGAATTCTGGATGGTAAACTGGGATTAAACTGTGTTTTAACCCGAGGCAACAAGTCACACATTGCATCGGTTCGATAACAAACTGACTCCCATTGTCGTCGATCACTTTCCTGGGTGTTCCGTATCTATGCACTATTTCATCAATCAAACACCTGGCAAATGCATCTGCAGTCGCGCGTTCCAGAGCAAACAGCTCAATCCAGCGAGGTGCGACGTCTTCCACGGTGAAAATCCAAGTTTCTCCTGTTTCTGCTTTTGGGAAAGATCCCACAAGGTCCACAGCAATGATCTCAAATCTCTGTGCCATTACTAGGATTTCTATCATCCCTGCTAGCTTCATATGATCAGGCTTATATCGCTGACAGTCTACGCACTTAAAAACATATTTCCGAACATCTCTGTGCAAGGTTGGTCAAAAATAATTTTGCGAAATTCTCTTACAAGTCTTGTCCATCCCATAATGTCCTGCCAAGGATGAGTCATGACACTCTCTTAATATGATGGGTACCTGGGAGGCTGGTACAACCAACTGTGGCTCCTCTTGATCATAATTCGGGTTAATTCGGTATAATACACCATTTGCAAGATAAAATCCTTTTTCTTTCTATGTGCATGGTCGTCTTCATTTGTTTCAAAACTTTCAATGATTTTACAAAGTTCCCCTAACTATTCATCTCTAGCTTCTCGTGCTGATGTAGTGGGTAAGGTGATGCTGATGCTGTCACTTTCACAAAAATCTTCTTCAAACGTTACGGGTCTTGATAAAGTATCAGCAACTGCATTCGATTTTCCAACAATGTAATCAATCTGTTCCTCATAGGAGAGGATTGCAACAACAACGCCCATCACGCCAGGCGTCCGCTCGGCGATTTCAAACTCATGAGCCACCTGAGAGGTCTAAGATCCGTAGCCACTTGGAAGGGGACCTTCTAAACTTTTGCACCGCTAAGACCACGGCTAATGCTTCACGTTCAGTCTTACTGTAATTGCGTTCTGCATTCGTAAGTAACCTGCTGAAATATTCCATCGGTCACACATCCGGTCCTTTCCCTTGTAATAGACATGCGCCGATGGCATATGCACCGGCATCAGTTTTGATTACGTAAGAAATTGATGAATCGGCTTGTCAAAGAAAAGGGGAACTTGTTAATAACAATTTAAGTTTTTCAAAGGCTTCCTGTTTTCTATTCTTACCATCCGCAGTTATCAAATGGCCAAGATATTTCACTTGATTGCAACAAAATGAACATTTTTCCCGATTAGCATTTAATTAGAACACTTCAAGTCTTTGAAATACTGCTTTCAAGTCAAAATGTTTATCATAAGTTGGTGACAAAATGATTATATTATCCAAGTAAACGAGTATAAACACCTCACCCAGCTCCACTTTAAATCGATCCATTATCGAAAAGTCGCAGGGGATCGTAATCCAAACGGCATCCGAATAAATCGAAATAGGCCAAAGAGAGTAATGAATGCAGTTTATCTTGATCTTCAGGTCGAACTTCCACCTGCCAGTATCCCGACTCAAGGTCGATAGTTGATATATATAAATATCATTGGGCTAGCTGAAATATTGACACAGTCTTTGTATACGGTTATAGCATCGATGAATGCGTGAATACTTTTTGCGTCACTACCGGAAAAACGCAAATTGCATTTCAAAAAATCTCCTACCTGTTGTAATGGCTGAGGTACATTCCAAGGTTCTACTGGAACTCGAAGTCTCTGACGCAATTGAGAAAATTGCTCTGCTGTCAACGTGATATTTGCAGGAGGTAGATCTGCAGCTGCCCCTTGATCATCAGCGTTTCCTGGCATGTCTTCGTTCATGTTTTTCACTTGTTTCCCTCAATACTCGATGAAATCCAAATAAAAGCAATCTGAACAAACGATTCTCAAAATTTGACAGACTGCAGTCAGTGCTTTGTCAAATTCGACAATAGTTATGTAAGGTTTAAATCGAATTTGTTCTCGAATTGGGTGGCTTAGGAATTGACAGATCATTTTTTATTCATTCACATTCAATTCACCAAATGTCAATTGGCTGCCAAAGAAATAACATACCTACACATGGAATTGCTCTTTTCCATCCAAGCAATGAACGGCAAATTAACTCTATAACATAAACAAAAACAAAATCAACATTATAACAAACCGTTATCAAACGACGCAAGACGTCAGTTTATCTAACCTCCAAATACAGTACAAATTTGACTTCTAATTTCTGCTTGCATCCGTCTAGCAGAAATTCGATATTGGCTTAAGCGTGACTTTGATCAAGAATTCAATGTGGACTGTAGCATATGATTCCGATTTGACAAGCGGAAATTGGACAGTTCCAATCTGAAATGAAACTCAATGTAAACCAGGCATTTTGTAACAACAGTCACTTTTTGACGCAGATGAACTACTGTGAGTACTGTCAACTGGAAAAATGCGCGGGAACTGACCACATTCCAGATTGAGGTTATGTCACTACAAATTCACAATATTTGCTTTTCCAAATGAGGCCGGGCTGGCGCAACGTGTGGAGCGTTGGGTCAGTAAGTGGGAACCGGCCCGGTGCTGGGTTCGATCCCCAGCAATGGCAATAGACCGTAAAAAGTCGAATGCCTGGTATTTTAGCGGAACTCACACGGCAGAGCGCAAAATGTTCAATTGTTTTCCCTATTGACGACGGTAACCAGGCCAGAGAGAATCAGATATTCTCGTAGGGAACGAAGAACCAAGATACACACTCGCCAGTCGGTAGATTCCACCGCGAGCGCGGCTGTTTCTCCAGGACACACTGGTAGAATCTGGTAGATCAGTCTGTGCTCCGATGGGGTCAATGACCACCAAGTTGGGCGCCACTTTTAGTCTCTCAAGCTCCTTTCGTTCACTGGAATCACTGGGCTGCACTATACTGCACGTGAGCCCCGAAAAAAAACCCAAGGAATGTCAATCAAATAAAACACCGGGCATCACGAACCGCAAGATGACTTTTTAATCACCAACTCAACTTCACAAAACGTAATGAAAACCATTAGCTTTTGTGATCTACGCTCAAAAACCGCTCTAGAATGATCAGAGATCCGTGTTCGATTTAAAACGGAGCATTGGTCCCGCATGGATCGGCATGTTCGATTCAACTAATCAATCCCTGAAGGATTGTGTCCTCTGGTTCATCTTCTTCGGAGGAAAAACTCCAACTTCTTTTTTCCTTCTTTTGAAATATTTCAGCAAAATTCCAGTATGAGTGTGCCTCAAAAAAGCAAAAATTGAGAAGCTTACTCAGGAACTGTAGCCTGAATATACGGATAAAGTGGCAAGTAGAGACAGTCAAGGCTGTATTAAAAGTTGAAAAGGTAGTTGATATGTTAACACGAGCAAACGCGACAAGCGTGTTCGATCCAGAAAAACGTGGGATTTGTGGATTTGGATCGCGCCCGCGGAGATCTGCGACGTCACTGCTCCAGCGAAAAGCGATCTGAGAGCTGTCGGGACCAATGTAGATCGAAAACGCTATATGTTTCATAAAAACTCAATACACATCGACAAAATTAATCAGTTCGCACTCTAAGTCTGAAGGTTTTCGGGAGTGGCTGAGTATCTCCCTTTTTTAGGGTTGCCAACAACGGCAGCGATCCGTCTGATTGTAGCTGGATGTAGTGGTGTATGTGGGGGTTATGAGGGCAGATCACTAAAGGTGCTTTTTTTCCGAATTGCTTCAAATAGAGATATACTAAGAAATCATTTGAAAAAAAACTAAAGATCATTGCCAGTATAGGCTAACAAAAAAAAATCAGAATACAAATAATGTGAAAGATCATGTGGATGCTTATTTATGTAATAGCAAGCCCAGAAAAAAGAGGTCTTTGTGAAGTAATTTCAAAATGATCATTATCTTGACAACTTAGTGTCTTGGTTTTAGGGGCTGTCGGTAAAGAAATAAACATTAGAGTGGCTGGCTAAGTCAATATCAAATACTAGTTGAAATTCCGCGACTCCGCTCGCTTGTCTGTAAGTTAATATAAATTGATCGAAATAAATTAAGGATATTGAGATTACTCTGATTACACTTTTTTGGTTATTATTGGTAACTTTCTGGTATAGGTAAAATGTTTATAAGCAACATTTTCCATATTCAAAAATATAAGGGAACATATTATTTGTGCCCAACTTTTTTTGTTTTCAGATAACTAAAATATCCTTAACTTATTTCGATCAGTTCAAAATAACAAACTTCAGATTTGCTAGTCTTCATAAAACAAAAGGATATATTACAAATGATATGTTCTCAAAGATTTTCTGATACAATATATACTATATTACTATTCTCATTTACAGTTTGCAATGCTTTTCCGCGGTCACGTTACTGTGTTTGCCTGTATGTCGTAGATTGATCGTACCAAATTTTGTTGAATTATCTTGACAGGTTTTAAAAATATCTATAAAAAAGTCATCAGATCAGGATAGTAATAAATAAATGTTGAGTGGATGTTTTTCATATAATTTTTTGTTCGATAATTTTTCCCTTGTTATGATGATTATTCTGCTAGCAGCGACATTCAATAAATCAAAAATCGTGAAATGATGATCGATCCAGCGGTTCTTGAGTTATGAATGTTGTAGCTAACACGACTTTTTTTATATTGAGGACACATAATATATAAGGTGGTATGAGATTCGCAGGGTTAGTTGATAATCAATAAATGTTGTATTGAATACATTTTCTTCCTAATCTTAGACGTCAAACTTCTTTTGTGGCGTTCTGATATTTGATCGACAATGAGGAGTAAATTGGAAAAAATGTAACGTTTCGAAATTCCATTACCCGAAAAAAAAAAAGATATAACGTAATAAGAATAAGAAAGAGAGCTATACAGAATGTCCGGCGATGGGGTATCCAATAGTTGAAATAAACCAAAAATGTATTTTTTCATACAAATTTCCGCTTATTAAAAAAATTCAATTGTCGTTGAAAAGAAATCAAAATTTTACATATTATGGACTTCAAAGAGTTGAAACAACTTTTTCAGAAAAAAGTACTCATATTCAAAAATTTCTAGCAAAATCTGATTTTAAGCATTTAAGTAGTCCCAAATCGTGCACACGAATCATAAATAACGATGATGGCATTTATCGGATTCCTCACCGCACAGTTGAAGACGGCTCTTTTTTTCTTCGGGTTGCCTCCACTCAACGAAAAGTCATAATTAAACAAGTCCAAAGCCAAAGGACCAAATTTCCAGTACGTCGCAGAAAAAATAGCCATTGTACGGCTGGGTACTGTTTTTCTCTCGAGGTAGTAAATGAAATTTTCTTGCGAAGAATGACTTTTTCAGGACAAATTACATTGTTGGTTCATTTCATCTATTGGATACCCCATTGCCGGACATACTGTATACCGAACGGAGTCTTGGAACTTGATTTTTACTCACTTCAAATACCCAGATTGATTCAAAACTTTGAACACTTGTTAACAACCGATGCAATAGAATAATTTCAACTAAAAAAGAACTGGAGAGTTATCAATAATTTTTAATTGAACAAAATCGTGGTTTTGTTGAGTTAAATGTGAAATTGTTCGGAGTGACTTTTAAAAAATTATATTTATTTGTGACAAGCGTTAAGTACATGTAATATAGTCAAAAGCAGAATATAGAGTGTGATGATTATGAAGAGGAACTAATATTTATAAACTAAGGAATGCTTATTCTTCATTTTACAATCATAAAGACGTAGTATATAGAACAACAAACACTGGGGATTCGAGGTGTTGATGCAGCGGTATAATGGTCACATAACTCCTTCCACCGAAGATGAAAACAACGGGTTCACCAGGTTGTTTTCAGGGAATCTTCTGGATCTGGGCTTCAACTCTACGTTTGGTGGTTCTTGACTTGTATGACCTCGGGGCAGTGGCAGGCATGGACACAGGGGTTGTTTCTTCAGGCATCTCTAGAGAATGTATGTTGACAGCAGTACAAAACATAGGATCATCGTAGAACTGAAGGTTGATGTGAGTGTCCATGGCATGGGGTTGATTTCTGGTATTGGTTCAAGATTATTGGCTTGATCTTGAGGTGACTTGATCTTATCGAAATCAATGGACTCCAAGACGATTGACTTTTGCGATGTGGATTGGTCTTCTTCTTCTTCAAATTGTATTTGAGGTTCGAGTGGACTACCTTGAAAAAGGTCTTCATTATTAATTAGGTGAAGGTCGTCAATTTGAATTTCACACTTATATGGAATTTTGATTAAACTTGGATGCTGGATGAAGTTGATTTCCCTTCTTCCACAAGTTTGATGCATCTTGAGGGACTTGTTGGTCGGTATGGCCAGTACGTTCAGTTCTTATTTGATGTGGTCTTATATTGTTCAACTTAATGCTTGCCTCTTCGATTGAATATTTAGCATGATTAAATAGATAATCTCAACTTATAAAAAACTATTTTCTAATTGATTATTCATAAGATGTCGCGATCTTTCTAGAATACTATTAAAGCGCTTAATATTTTCTAGTTAGAGAACAAGCGGAGTTATTTCTATAAAAATGCAGAAATGTTTGCTGCGTTTGAATCACTTTCGCATATCCTGAGTGGAAGTGAAGTAAAGGTATCTTGATCTGGGATATTTATATGTCTTTAGTTGTCACTTTCGTCATTTTCCTGAAAGGAAAGCAAAGCTTCAGGTCTTTGAATCTGTAATTTATGAATCACTTTTTGTTAAGTTGTTATAATTTTATCTTTTTAGTCTTGTGAAACATACTGTTCCGTTTTTTGAGGTTTGTCTTTTGATCTTAAGGCTGTTTTATCGATAACGTAGACTTTCTGGTTGCACTTGAAAGTTGAAGGCTCTTCTCTACGTTGCTTGTGCATATCTTGAAAATACATCAATTATTGTTGAAAATTTGACGTTGGAGATTTGGAAAGTATCCATATGGATAGATTCAAAGGGGTTACTTGGAGTTGGTGTTAAAGAAAATTGGATTTGTGAGGGATGTCTTTCATATTTAGCCTTTTGACAAGTTGTACAATTGTTTATGTACGATGTTGAGTCAGTTTTCATATTGGACCAGTAATAGAGCTTTTAGAGAGCTGAAATTCTTTTATTTATTCCGCGATGACACGTTTTTGTTTCGTGATAATGTGTCATCCCAGATAGCACACTCTGCTGCAATATGCGAAATTTCCTACGGCCGGCAATCAAAAAGAAAGTACTTTATATCATTTACTTATTGAGCGCGTATCAAATACTTGTTATTGGCAAGACTACATCAAGAGCGAAAGACAAGTGCCTACAATATGCATTCACTTTTATGCGAAAAATAAATTATTTGCAAGCATTTCTGATGCAACGTATAATTTTGTTAGAATATGAAGCAAATCTGGAGTGCCGAACTGCATAAACAACAAGCCGGTTACGGCGTGCTTGATTTCTTACGTTCTGCAATCATAAAAAAAACACCCTATCATGTATTAAATAACCGCCAATATTTTATAATTTTATACTGCTGCCTCGGGTAAACTCGTATATGTGCGTGTCACCCAGTTGCCAAACTGAAACCACCATTTAACAAACCTTCTTCAAAAATGTCCTGAATAGTACAATAATACATCAAAAGTTCAACTACAACTGTTTTTGTTTGCATTGTCTAAAAACAAAACAAGAAGCAAGGGGAAGTCCCTTTGGAAATCCCAAACTCGATCCAAACTCCAAACCACACATACGTAATTAAGTACACATTTTCAGCGATCTCCGTTTCGACTGTTTCAGCCAGCCTATACCAGCCTTATCTGCCCATGCTTTCAATTTAAACTTTTTTACTTCACGGTTTGGATTATATAGCGCAGTAGTAGTGTTCTGTGTTTTTGTGTTTATAGTTTATATAAAGGATCACGTATATGATGGATTCCAGTGACAAGTAAGTACCTATCTATCCTATGACCTATATGATTTTCGAGATGATTTTATTACAATGTTTTGTTCAGCACCAATGATGGCCAGTTTTTTTGTTAGATGATTGAATAACTTGCATTTTGCTGTTTTTTGAACTAACAAAGCGTGTTGGGAAGTGGAGATTCCGGATTCATGTTATTGAAACGTGATTGAAACACCTCAAAATAACGGTTTCGTTTTTTAACAAAACAAAAGTAATTCTCATCATCTCATCTGCTGATCTGCTACCGTATTCTTGAGCCTCAGAAAGTAGAAATTGTGAGACATTATTTACTTAATTTTTGACACTTTTTCTCACAATTTCAGATTTCTACTTCCTAGACAAAAGAATAGACTGTACCTAGCTTATATCGATAAATAGAGTCATTTTTGAGATTTGGTATAGTCTATTAAAATCACTTTTCGGACAATGTAGCTATATTTACAGGTTTTAATCGAGAAAACTTGATAGACGATATCAAGAACTTGCAAAAATAAAACAAGAAGTTGATATCAGCTTGTTCTTTTTCGAGATACAGGGTGTTGAAGTTACGTTTAAAAGAATAGGTAAATTTTTAAGAAAAACTATCTAATCGATTTTGATATAACTTGACCTGTTTATAATACTAACTATGGGACCTAATTTGATGTAACTAGTCTGCTTTTTTGGAATTTTAATATAATTTTAGATTTAGTCTTGATTGAAAATATTTTTTTGTCTATCTTGCTTGATTCTCGCGAAAAAATCAAATTCATTCAGGTATTCACTTCACCTTTGACAATAATTAATTGAATGATAACACTTAGTTAAAACAATTCAATAATGATGAGTTAGTAACAATAATATACTCAAATACCTAATACCTAGTCGATTACAATAATTATTGTCCAAATAATTGATAACCTCCAACATCAACGCATTTTCTACAACGACGAACATACTGTATTTCGAAAAAGAAGCTTTAAATCTCACAAGTTGATATCAACTTTTTGTCTTATTTTTGCAAGTTCTACCGTCTATTAATTTTTCCCGTTTAAAATCTGAAACACCCTGTATGTTTGAAATGAAAAAAGAGTTTTTATTAACCATACCCTTCAATTATTATACTCTAGTAGGTATGTAGCTCGGTATGTAGGGATTGGCCCTGTTTTCACATTTTTCTTTGAATTTTATTGGGAGTTGAGAAATAAAGGTCCGCAGTGTGTTTTTATAGGCGACAATTCCGAATTAGGTACCTATTTATAATTTATACCCAATTATTTATTATTTATCAATTAAATTTATCAAAGTTTGTATAGTACCTACTCGAAAATCTCTATATGTTCATTAAAAAAAAATGACTTAATTAATATGTCATCTCCATCGCCCTTCTATTAATTATTTAGAAGATTAATACCTTTACACACAAAGGTTCTCGACCATGAACTACCCGAAGAACCACCTTTTTAAAATAGTGACAGTTTTCCATCTCTTCCGGTTATACCGGAAGTAGCTACCAACTTCCTCATTTTAAATGGCATCCCCCATTTTTTATTCCACATTTGGATTCCTCTTTGAAAATCAATGTCAGTTTATCAAGTAATATCTTTGGCCATCTTTGACTGTTTTGGAGATATTTCCATTTTTAGAAAAAAAATTACAGTCGAGGGGAGTAATTTGACGCTTTGTATCTCAGAGACTATTAGTCATTAAACAATGAGATTTTGGGGGTAAAAAGTTCTGGTTATTAAAATAATCATTATAATTTTTCACAATGATCTACAGGACCGAGTACAGAGTCTACAAATTATTTAAAAAAATTTAGTTTTTTTCAAAAAACTCTTTTTTTTTCTTCTTTAGATTGACATTTTCCCGAGCATTGTCCCATAGACTTAAACTGATTTTTTTCAATAAAGTCATTTAAAAATGTGAATAACTTGAAAACTATCAATTTTGGGTTATGGACAATGTGGTTTCAGTCGAAAGAAAATTTTGTCAAGAATTGATAACAGAAATAAAAAATTCCATTTGAAAAACCTGTCTTTTTGGAAAAAGCTGGAGTTTTTTTTCATAATTTGTCAAGACCCTGTACATCATTGTGAACGATGATCAAGATTATTTGAATGACCTGGATTTTTTATAGGTATCACTAAAATTTTATTGTTTCACTTGAAGGGTTTTCATGCAAAACTGTCAAGTTAAGGGTGCCTTAACGTCAAGTATTCCTTAAATAGGTTGGTGCAATCGACCATTAATCTTCAAAAATGAATAAATATGTGTATTGAACTGGAGGCCATCATTTGAAAATTTATCAAGACCTTATATCAATTGAATACATAAATATTAGTTTTAGTTCCGAAAACTAGGCAAACTTAATGGTTTTATCACAAAACACAAGGTAGCGATTTAGAAAAATCAAAATTTCCCGATAACTATTGAAGATAGGTATAGGACATACTTCACAAAAATGATACGTTTCTGAATCATAAATTCAATTTACCTAATAATGATATGGGGGTTGTGTGCCATTGAAAAAAAATGGGATTTTCTGTTTTGAAAATCGGAAAGTTTGGACTATCATTATAAATACCCTGTATAACGAATGTTAAAAATTTCATTGCCAAACATTCATATGACAGTTCAGTGTTGCTGATTTTTTTGATTTAAATCGGATTTTTTTTATTGATATCTTTTTTTTTTCATATGTATTGAAATTGCAACTGGATTTTTTTTTTAGAATTGTTTTGTTTTGTTAAAACGCTAAAACGCAGGTAAAAGTACTAAGTTATTCTCAAATAATATCAATATCTTTTTTTTTAGTTTTATGCTGTGACAGAGTTTGTGGAGGAGACTAAGGATGGAGATACGCCCATTGGGATTGTTTCTACTAAATGGCTTCATAAGAATCTACGAGGATTCATTTGCATTTGGCCGATATGCCGTACCGATGGTCAGATGCTAAAATCAGTTGAGAGACATACTGAAGTGACAGATGGCATGAAGTTTCCAGTACATATTAAATATAAATCAAGTAAGTATAGGAGATGTCTTTATTGAAAATAAGTTATGGTGAAACTGACTGCCTATACATCTTTTTATTTTTCATCTGAAGACTTTTACATCTGGTTTTCTGTGATTTATGTATAGTCTTCTCAATGTTTGACTTATGTTGTAGTAATTACCCAGCAAACCATTTTACATCGGCTGTCTGTCGGCCGAGCGCCTCTATGCCGCCACAATATCGTCTTTCCATCAATGGCATCCTGCGCTGGCCTGATTCGTATGTGGACACGCGACCTTTAGTCATTAGCATGATACTTTGCCGGACATCGCCGGCGAGGCCCATTATCGGCCGCTTGACGGCAAGATACCAACAACTTCTCCTTGCCTACTATTTACCGAATCAGTTTATTAGCTGCCCGACGACATCTTTCCGTTGACGTTTACATGGACCAGCCCTTAATGGCAAGACTTTTTTTGTACAAGTTGACCGTTTTCTAATGACCTCCCCTTTTGCTTTTTGTTTCACCCTGTAGAAGAAATTGTTATATGCAAAAGTTTCAGGGCTCAGTGTAAACTATTTGCAGCATAAACTTTCGTACATACAAGGGGTTGGAGGAACGGAAATATATGCCGCCAATCGCGCTCTTGATTAACTATATTAACCATTTTATTCTTCAGGGTGAAACAAAAATGATCAAAGAGATGGATTAATTATCACAAGCGATGAGTGTTTTTTTGTATTTGCGTAATGTTTTAGTGAATAAATACCTTTCCTTAATCACAGCCCACCTTAAGTGAAAATTAAAATTAACGCTCTTTGTACCACTTCCAAGAGCTAAAAACCCTGATAAATATTTAGTTAGAATAGTATAGTGATAACTAACATCACAGAAAATGTAAAATAAGCATTGGATTCTATATTAAAACTGATAATATTAACTATACAGCAAAATAAACATTTTGATTAATTAATTATCATAATAAACATCTCACTTTCTCGACACAGTTCAACGTAATCACATCGCATCACATTCATCACCGAACGTAATTAGGTAGTTTAAGGTAACTTAGTAAACTCCCCTGTAAACTCCTTCCACTTGCATCGTTGATGCTGGCTTTCCATTGTGGATGATCCAATATTTTGCAGGATAGTAATGAAAGTCTTGTTTGAAAACCCCTGTTTGAAACCTGATAAGAATCACTTGATAAAAAGAAACATAAACACATTGTAAATGTTCTTCAGAATTGATGACTTGAACTTGAACTTTCCCAAGGACCATTATACTTAATAGGAATATGATTTACACTATAAATACACAAAAATAAAATTAAACACCACAAATTATCTCAAAAGGAAAGTTGCTGCTGTTTGCTATTCCCAAGCTATTTCCATAACATTAGATTTAGTTATTCTATGAACATAACCCGAGACATAACCTCACTCTTTATTGCTTTGACTTTAAAATTTGATTTTATCTGTCTTTATAAAATGGCAGGATAATAGGTATTCTTTATTTGAGATTGTATTCACCAACCTTTATAAAATAAAACGGAGATAAACAGACAATTTAACAGAAATATGTATAGGTACCGAGGTATTTCATCATAAGATTCCTAAGCTAGATCGTGGTTCAACTTTATTAATCTGCTGTTATTATTTTATGAACTCACCTTTTCAATAAAGAAGGTTCTGCAAATCATGGCCGCCAAACACCAAAGAGAAAATGATCGCCTGAGCCTGAACTTCTCAAATGATGCTACACGGACTACGGAGTATACACAACACAAACCACGTATAATCCACAATTTAAAAACACAAACCGAAATAAATGTAGGTATCGTTTCAAGTAAATGATTAATTTCCACTGGAAATGCGTTCAATGCAAAACGAAAACAAAGTGAACTGCTGGAAACTGTGAAAGAGGGCAGACAGCCAGAGGCAGGGCTGACAGAGCGGCAAATTCAAATTATTTGAATTAATTTTCATGCCAGCAGCTTGCCGTATCTGTTAAGATTCGCGGATCTCACAAGTTTCTCGTAGACTAAATGATCGGCGCAGATATTACTTGCCGTGTTAGGCAAGTAGGAGTAATACCAATGCCAGCAGATGTAAGACGATGCCAACAATCGGCCGATAGTTTGCAGACGGAAGATAAATGCTAGGTACTGTTTTGTAGTAAATCGTAATTCTATTGATCATAATTTGCGTCAAGAAATTTATTCGAAAGCGTTGGGCAAAATAAATCTATTGATATACGAATCGAGTGTTTCCCAGGCAGATACCGATAAAACGACGTACAAAAACGAAGAACGGAACAAAGTTCTTGATCAACTGATTTTTCAGGAGATGTGGAATCCAGTGAAGATGACTCATTGCCTCCCCCTTCCAGAGTATCGAAAGACATTGAAGTAACAAAAAATAATAATAGATTTGATCAAGCTCCACCGTCAGGGTTGGTTGCATCTTGTTCTTCAAGTCCTCCGGATAATCGGTTAACCATCAGTCCATGTGATAGTCTAGACCTTGGTCTAGACATAATAAGCAAACAAGAGGATATCCAACAGCCCCCAGGAAACGAGAAATATCTGTGTAATGGATGTATACTGTCAAAAGGTAATTGACAAATGGTTATTTCTTGTAATCTTCCGATGTAAAGTAGCTGCTTACACACCTACTTTTTTGCTTTCTTCTTTGTATTGTTATAAAAAATAAGTATTTATATTTCAGATCTGCTTCCAAAGATACTGGAAAAATCAGATCGTCTATCAGACGATGTGAAATATTTGATGTTGTGTCAACAACAAAGGCCAGATGTTTGTGAAATGGGAGTGGAATTTTCTTCCTGTGAGACCAAGGAAGAACTTTTGGCGTTTGAGACAACGTTAACAGATGAAAAAACATTTCAATCCATGCTAAGAGTTTTTCCAAGTCAGATCTTTGTGAAGCAAGCAATTCTGCTTGTTTCTTCGGTAATGTGACAATATGTATTTCCAGTGCCTTTTGTTTCAAACGGTTGGTGGTAAGGACGTCGTAGATACAACCAGAAGTATTTTGGCCAAATTATCAAAACATGATTTGGCAGTCATGTACAACCGGAGTGGGGGAAATAACAAAGAGCAGTTTGGAAAATTTCAAAATGTGCTTAAATTAATATTTGGTAAGTGTGTAAATTCGCTCACTTTTACAAAAACACGAGTACCTACATATTATTTTAATGTCATAGGTACTAGTGATTCTATCCACTATTAAAATTAAGATACCTTATTTCAGTCAGACAGACACGTTTATCATTATAATACCATATGTCAGTGATTTAAATTCGTTTCTTACAAAAGGTATAAAGTTCTTATTTTCTTTTAACATTATAGGTACCTACTTGATCAGATTTTTTGAAAAAATAAATAACCTTACACTAAATTACTCTGTTTCTCTTTTGAAAGTAATATTTTGGAAGTTCTTGTATTGATCAAATCATTCTATTTGTATAGTTGCTGTGAGAAGAAATCCTCTTTCAAAAAACTCCACAAAGAGATTGAACAGATAGTGAAATACTACCGGAGAAATTCTATGGATCGACAGGGCGGACGTGGACAAAGGCCCAACTAGTGTTTTGTTTAATTCTTGTTTACGCAGAAGTATATTATTAATTTGTATTGTTTAGGTAGAAGTATATCATTTATTTGTATTGTTTACTTAGAAGTATATTATTTATTTGTATTGTTTACGTAGAAGTATATTATTTATTTGTATTGTTGATTCTTGGTATTGTTTACGCAGAAGTATATTATTTATTTGTCAAACTAGTCTCTTGTTGGTTTTTCATTCATGCAAGCCACAACAAATTTAAAATAAGGAAAATATGATTAGGTTACATTCAAAACCTTTTGTTATTTACCAAAAATGTCCTCCCTAACCTGTATATAATAGTGAACCGATCATTAAAAACATAATATTCAGAATGGAACTATAACACTAGAGTCTTACAAAATATACCTACTTAACAATTTAAATACTTTATATATACTTTTTAAAATTTCCAATTTGTTAACATGGTTTCTTCAGCCTGTTTACATGAATACGTAACAAACTATTTAGACCCCTTTCACAAGGGACTGATGATCAGTACCTATGATAGGTTCCTTCGAACAAGTACCATTGTTTCTTATTTTGTTTTTTACAATCTGCGTACGAGCGGTCTTATTAGATACAATGGTACTTTCTCATCGGGACCGGTAATAGAGACTGATCATCAGTCCTCTGTGAAACGGGTCCAATGAAATCCGGAACGTACCATTCGCTTTTTACATTACTTCACTAAATACTCTAGAAGCACTAAATTCACGCGTACATCGAGCAGTATCATGGAGCGTGAAATCCTCGCTTCCTTGAAGCGATCAGTCGGAATCATATTCAAGTGCACATCGAGTAAAATTTTCAAACGTTAGAAACGCATTTCTCTGAAGCGCACAGTCCGCACGTATTGGAGGTGCGTAGCCAGCACTTATTTGAAGTGCTTTTCAAGAAGTGCTATTTTTGTGTCGGCCGGAGTGACGCCGGTCAACTACCCAAGCGCTTTTTTACATCGCTTCTGAAGCAAATTTCTGTTGAAGCTTAGTGCTTTTCCAGTACATTACAGGATGATTTTGTTATCTGGGATACTGAAGTTTTTTTTGTCAGTCAATGTGAATCACGTCTTCAAGATACGTAGTTGTTAAAATTAATTCATACGCATGTTTTTTGAAGGTATTTGAAAGTAAGTATATTATACTGAGCTGAAGGGCTAGGTCAACTTCTTCTTGTTTAACATACATGCAGCATAACTTTTTAGAATCGACGTATTGAATGAAGAATTTGATTATTTATTGTTCAACATCTTGAGTTAAGAATACATTGTATCGCCTTTTTGTTCCGAAAATTATCTTTTTAATTTCCTCTCGTTGGTCGTTAGTTACTTGATGACTCTGTTCTTTCCGCATGTATTTTACTATTCCACTATCGATGTCTCCAGGATTTCCTATTATGGAATCATCTTCAATGGCGTTTAGCTCAATTCTAGAGAGAGCATCAGCGTTGATATTCACTTTACCTTTTTTTTAGAGGATTTCATATTCGTACTCTTCTTTTTCAAGTCTCCATCGGACTAGTCGAGAATTTGGTTCTTTCATGTTGAATAAATACTGTAGAGGTTAATGGTTAATGGTCCGTGACGATGTAGAATTTTCTTCCAAAAAGATAGGGACGGAAATAATGAGTAGACCAGACGATAGCTTGAAGCTCTTTTTCAATAGTTGACTGGTTTTGTTCTGCCGGATTGAGTGTTCGGGATGCGTACGCGATAGGTAAATCAGAACCTATTTTTCCTTGACTAACGACCGCGCTAATAGCTATATTCGAAGCATCGGTGGTCAAAATAAAGGGTATTTCAAAATCGGGATATTGAAGTATTGGGTCGTTGCACAATAGAGTTTTACAAGTATCAAATGTATTTTTGAAAAACTCGGTGTGTTCAATTTTTGCTCCTCCAGAGTTCGTAGAAATCGATTATATTCATTCACAGAACCAGAAAAACTACCTTGGTATAGTATATCCCATATCCGCACCCGCAGATAAAATATGGATAAAATTCAAGAGAATTTATACCCAGAGTACATAGCCCTACAAAATATGTACCTAAAAAATATATAATTATAGAATTTCTTCGTTGGTCAGTAGTTGCGTAGATTATTACGGGCTGGCGTTCGATACGATGATTTTCATCTGACGCATTCACCAAAATCACAAAATTGCATGGCTGGCACGTGACCGCGAAACAACCCCCCTTAAACTCAAATAAGCGTGATAGAAGAGTTAAATATTTTGTAACAGAAAAGCTGATTGGAAAACCGAACTGTTCATTTTGCAAACAGGAACATTATGTCCAAAGTTGTTCAGAATTCTTGAAATTGAATTCAAATGACCGTTTGAAGGATGTGAAGAAAAGACAATTATTTTAATTGTCTTAGAACGGGATACATGGTCAAGCAGTGCTATTCAAGACCCTGTAGGACATGCCAAGCTAAACATCATACATTACTCCACTTCAATTCCAATCAACAATCTAACGTAGTCAATTTTGAGAGCAGACCAGATGAAAACAGTATAAATCTTCAGCAAGAAAGCGTGAATAGACACTTTAAGCACGTCCTAAATTTCAAACGGATCCGTATCCGCATCAATCTGCGCATGCTCAGAATAGATGCGGGGGTTCCGATTCGTTCCGTTGCACGTATCGTTGCGGGCCTTTCATCGTATCCGTATCTGAGAACGCATCTCAACTAATCGAAGATTTATAACAAAAGCTCTTCAAAACGGATAAACGAAAAAAACACAAACATCCAAACCAAACCAAAAATATAAACAAAAATCAATATATAGGTTACAAAACGCAAAGTTTGACAACTTTGACGTTTCACCAATCCTTTTCGTATACGTAGAACCGATCGCTGCTTAAGCGCGTTTTTATATGAATAACGTATGTCGATTCGTATACGGATCCGGATACGGATACGTAAAAAAATGTTGGCTTCGCTTAAAGTGTCTAATTTGTCCTCTGTCAACTTATCGACGGATCAAGTATTATTATTAACAGTATAAGTAGACATTCTTGATAGAAATAACAAGCCTTTTGTAGCCCGAGCCTTACTTGATGCCATGTCTCAAAGTAGTTTTCTCATCGAGCGTTTTCGAAATAAATAACAACTATCAAGAATACCTGGTAATATGAAAATCTGTGGATTTAACGAAACTGAATCGGAGTGTAGAAGCAAATGTATCGCTAGAGTTGAATCCAAGATTAATGGTTTTTCAATTGATATTTCGTGTTTAGTAGTGTCGCATATAACGAATAGTTTGCCAAATTTCAAGATTGCTAGACGCAATTTGAGCATCCCTTATAATATAGTTCTAGCTGACCCCAATTTTAATAAACCTGCAGATATAGATATGCTTATTGGGGCAGATTATTTTTGGGAATTAATCTGTGTAGGTCAAGTAAAGCTGAGTTCAAATGGCCCCTTCGCACAGAAAACAAAATTTTGTCGGATAGTCTCTGGTCGCCTAGCAAGCGAATGGACTGAAGAAGCATGAAGTAACCTTATTAAAAATATTGAGGTAGACAAACAACTTACGCATTTCTGGGAAACTGACGTGTTTCGACGTGTGAAACCATTTTCGAGTGAGGAAAAAGCTTGCGAACAACATTTCCTCGAAACATTCACACAAGATAGTAGTGGTCATTGTGTGGTTATAATTCCTCTATCACATGGTCCAGAAAAATTAGGAAATTCTACGATATTGCGGAAAAACGATTTTTACTTTTGGAGAGCAAATTTGATCGCAATGAAACTTTAAGAAAAGAATATCAAAAATTCATGAGTGAATAAGAATCTCTACGACACATGCGCAAGATCAAAGACAACGCACAAGACAATATATGTTATTATATGCCTCATCATGGCGTCTTGAGATAAAGTAGCTCAACAACCAGACTTCGTGTTGTGTTTGATGCATCGTGCCCAAGCAGCTCAGGAGTATTCTTTAATGATCTACAAATGACTGGACCGACAATTCAATCAGACCTTTTTTTAAATTCTTATTCGTTATCGTCAACATAATTATGTCATAGCTGCAGATGTAGAGAAGATGTACCGTATGTGCAAAATAAATGAGAATCAAAAATCTCTACAACGAATTCTATGGCGTAACAATCGGGATGAAAAAATAGATAACTATGAGTTAGAAAATGTTACCTATGGTACAAAGTCAGCATCTTTTCTAGCAATAAGATGTCTTTATAAACTTGGAATATGATGTGAAGAATTCCCCGGAATATCCAAAGCCGTAAAGGATGATTTTTATGTCGATGATCTCCTGACAGGTCCTGATAGTGTGGAAAAACTATCGAAATTGGCAATTCTATTGCTTCTGTACCCAGCAAAGCGGGATCTCATTTTCGAAAATGGGTAACTAACAGCACTAAAAATTTAAGAGGGTATACACACAACCGATAAAGCTGATTTAATTGATGGTCAAGATCAAGGAATGGTGCGATTCAAACAGGATGTGCCTAAACTTCAACAAAACCAATATGCCGAGCTTCAAGTGCACCTGCGATCCTGTTAACATTTGCGGTCATGATCTTGAACAAAAAGCAGTGGTGAAATATTTGGGACTCTTCTTGCATGACCGACTCAGATTTGTTCCGCATGTCCAGGCATTGAACAAGAAATTGGCTAGTTCTTGTTTTGCAGTAAGACTAATTTCTACCAAGTTGAGTGAGGGTGTTGGGCGATCGCCTTCTTTGCTCTCATTGAGAGCCATCTCAGATATGGGATTCCCTTTTGGGTTTTTCGCAGTAGTACCTTGTTTGAGTCGGTGTTTGTGTTGCAAAAAAGAGCAATCCGATTCATCTTCAAAATCGAATTCTGAGACTCATGCAAGCCTTCCTTTAAGCGACACGGCATTCTAACGTTTCCATGCTTATTCATCCTGGAAACTGTTAGACTGATCTTCAAGAAACACCGAGTCCATGACAAGCAAACCAGGTACCAGTCTAAAGAGTCAAACACGATCCCTTTGCCAATTTTTGAAATCATCTCTTTCAAAAAATTCTGTGTTCTATGATAGCATGAAAATGTTCAACCACCTGCCGACGGATGTAAGAATGTCCCAATCCGCTGATATGTTCAAGAGAACAGTGAGCGACTTGCTAAGAAAAAAAGCTCACTATAATACCGCCGAATTGACGGACGAAGATTTTATTGACTGGCAGGATTTTTTTCTGGATGAGTGGGGGGTGTGAACGAAAACACAAAAACTTTGGGACTATTTTGGAATGGTCACAAGGATAGTCTATTTTGTAAAATCAGTATTGGATCACGAAAGAATATTACCAAACGTGTTGTAATATGTCCAAGTGCCCTACAAATCGAGATACACGGATTTTCGGATGCTTCTTTTTACGCCTATGGTGCATGTATATGTATGTATGTGTATATTGAATCAATTGATAAAGATGGCAATGCGCCTGTAAGATTAATATGCGCAAAATCAAGGGTAGAGCCTCTCAAAATACAAACTATTTCCAGGTTGGAACTCACTGCCGCTTTGTTACTCGCAAGGCTAGTAAACAAGGTGAAACTATCTCTAAGAACTTTTGTCAATAGGATCGTTTATAAGTGCGACTCCACAATTGTATTAGGGTGGTTATGCATGACACCAAACTCATTACAAGTATTTGCAGCTAATCGAGTCGTAGCCGTTCAGGAATTTTCAAACTGTAATGAATGGAAACATGTTCCAACTCAGGATAACTCAGCAGATTATGTTTCTCGTGGAGTCAATCCAAATGATTTGATAACACCCGATACCTATTGATCAGGTCCAGCTTGGTTAAAACTTGATGAAGAGTTTTGGCCTGAAAATAGGATTTCACAAGACAATCTACCAGAATTACGCAGAATAGTTCAAGCGAATACAATCATCCCTATCGAGAATATTATTGATTTTTCAAAATACGAGGTCTCTTGAGTATGTGTCGGAACTGCAGCAACGTACTAAGTGGCGCAGTAGCTATGACACCGTGAAACTTGGAGATTTAGTAATCATAAAGGAGGATAATCTACCTCCGTGCAAATGGCTGCTGGAAAGGATAAATGATCTACATCCAGGAAGAGATGAGACTTCAAGGGTTGCAACAATCAAGATCAGAAAAGGACTTATCAAGCGTTCGTTTACCAAGATTTGCCCATTGCCAATAGATAAGTTGAGTGCGCGTTGGTGAAGACATTGATTATGTCTTATTCGATTATGGACAGTTCTCGTTTTCTTTGTGCTGTTTTGAAAATGGACCCTTTCAAGGTGAGGGGCAATGTTCCGTTTGTATAATTTGAGACTTTAGCAAGAGTGCGACAATGGAACCCAGCATATAGATTTGGAATCAGCTAGGTGAAGAGTCAAGATAATAGTCATTACAAAAAATTGAAAACCACATAAACGTCGCGCTTCCCTTTCTCTCATCTCTCGTCAAAAAGACATTTGTCATAAATAAAACAATTTGTAAAGGCAACGAGAATAAATCAAGCTATTCATAACGTATGGGCCTCTAAATTAACGTAGGCAGTGAAGAACCATCGATCAAACACATACAGCCCACTTATACAAAACCAACAACTACTATTCTCCATTTTTGTTTTCTACTTGCATCTTTCATTTAGGGTACAGCCCAGATAGGGCTGCTCCAAGGGGGACGTATATAGTTTCTTCATCAAGCATTTTATTTATTTGTCTTTGAACTTCTTCTTTATGAATAAAGGGATATCTGTACGATTTTGTATGAACGGGTATTTCGTCACTTGTCCTGATCACGTGTTTAACTTTATTCGTTAAACTTAATTTTTGGGTTTCTTAATGGAAAAGATCGGAATTTATTTTACACATTTCTAAGAGTTTGTACTTTTCTTCTTTATTGAGATGATCAGTACGCAGAAGAGTTTCGATGTGATCATTTTTTTTTTTATCATAAAAATTTGGGTAAAATGTCTTCGATGTGGAAAAGTTCAAAATTTTCGTATTTTGAAACTTCCAAGGGTTCCGTTAATTCAACCGTAACGGGTTCATTGCCATAATTATGAATTTCCGCCCTTGCAAATCCGTTTTGAGCTATCGTAAGGTATAAATAACTTATTCGGCTTGAACTTGAATTGAGGGATCACAATGGTCGTACTATTTTTAGAGACGGGTACGTTTGTCGTAATTACCTCATGTGCATTCAAAGTGATGCAATATTTTTGTACTGCGGGATTGCGAAATTCAAAGGGGATAGAAATTGTAAAAGTAAATAATTTTTTATTCTTCAGATTTTTGTCAAGTTTTGATCTTTTAATCCCAAAATATCATCATTTTCATTTGATTTCATTTTAGAGAAAGCCGGGATTGTTGCTTTGAGCCGGGCTCATCACAATGTTATTCTCCTATACCTGACCTGGCCTCACTAAATGTCTAAAATCGGGAGAACAAAACTTTAAGACGCGATCATGTTATGAACATGATGTACGATGATGTACTATTCCAATGAAGTAACATGGATCCGCTAGATTGAATTTGAAGAATTTTCTGGACAATCAAAAATGATCTATTTTGGATGTACCGAAACCTTCAATCGATATTTTTTCGGCTATTTCTTCATTTTACATCACAAAAATAACTTATTCGACGCACAAGGATATGCTCATTGATATAACATTGCGTTTTCAATCAACAAACAATCCGTTCAAGAATGATCTGACTTTTTGTGAAATATTTTGGGATTTTTCCAAGGTTCAAAGTAGACAGAGAAAGAAGACAGGGCTTATTATATAGGATAACAGAGATGGAAATGAATTATCTGTGGGTAGGACAGGTGGAGCCACGAATTGGCATTTTTCTTGGGTTTAGCTTTTAACTCATAGATGCGGAGAGTGATGATTCACAGAAAACTGTAAATTGAACATTATCGATTTGGGGGTTTCGGAAATTCGCATTCATAGCTTTTTGTATTATCCATGTTACATTTTGTATTTGCAGAACATGGGTTTGCTTGGGACCTGATTCTCGAGACAGGTGAATGGGCGACCAAGAGAAATGACATTTTTCTCGTTTTCGCAATTCGCATACCTCATGGATTTGATGAAAATAGTGATGTGAAATTATTATCTATTCATTGGGTATTCAGTACCTGAACTTTGTTTGGGTTAGTGATGCCATACATTGGCAAAACACGTGCCTCCTTTTGATATAAATTGAAGCTTAAATAGATCTGTTTTTCACTCATCCAATTCATAGGAGAAAATGGACGAGCAGTCAAGGGCACATAAGGGCAATATTTGGAAATAGAAATGAAAAATAGTACTCCAACCTTTCACTTATAATCCGCGAATGTTGTGGTATTGTTGTGATAGGTGATTGTGATGAATTTATATGAATAGTAGAAAATGTTCTTTTGAGTGAGCCGTTGCACGAAACTGCCATAGAAGAATAATATAGCGTATGTACACTAGCCTGCACTAAAAATGCGCACATTGAAATGGTAAAATTGTTTTGGTTTGAGCAGTGTATGAAGGTGACGAGTAAACGTCAAGTCTTGTCAGTTGCAATAATAATCCACTTTTGTGAAAACACAAATTCTTACACGCTTCAGTGAAACCTATGGTCGGTGAGAACAACTTAAAATAACTAGACGACTGAATAGCCAGATCTACATCTGATGGAGAATGTGTGGGGACCATTGGTAAAAATTATTTACCAAAGAAACTGGAGGCCTCAGCTCAGAATCAGGCAGAACTATTAGATGCCATTCTTAATGCGTGGAATGAGCTCGCCAATGATGTTCAATATTGTCAAAATTTATCAAAATCCATGGTTCGACGACTTCAAGAAGTTTTGGCTAGAAATGGTTCTGCTACCGGATTTTGAGGAAACTAATCTACATTTTTCGAAGCAAACTGAGTGAATAAATTCAAAGTCGTACCCACAATATATCGTTTTCATTGGAAAAAAAATAAATTAAAAGTTCAAGTGCATGGCATGTAAATATTTTGACAGCCTATTACACTGTTCAAAAAAAAAACATGATTTCACTGTCTGTGTACGCATTTTTTGTGCAAGTTAGTGTACCTGATCGGTATACAATCATTACAGGGTGTCTTTTCAAAAAATTACCACCCTCGTCCCATTTAGAAATCTTGTAGTGGTTGTAAGGGAGGTTGAGGTTTGCAATTTTTCATTGAAAAAACTTCCCCCTCAATAAATGTTTTGACGTGTTTCGGCGATTTTCAAAAATCTGTCTAGTCTCGCCCAACTTGTGTGTGGTAACTGGCAACCACTTTTCAAATGAACATTCTGCGTATACAAAAATATAAATGAATACTTGAAGTAATAATGCGCCAAGTGCCAAAAAGTCGATTTATCATTTTTATACTGGTAAAGTGTTCTAGGTACCATAGCCAACGACTTGTTGTCGCGTACTTTATTGGTATTATTTTCAGTAGGTACAGATTAAAAGACCTAGCGCTGAATACATGTTGATATATTTAGTTGGTTATGACATCTAGAACATTTTACATGCATAAAATGGAAAACCGATTTTTTTGGCACTTGGCGCATTATTTATTTCAAGTTTTCAAATTACTTTTCAATGGAATTGACTTAAGCACACTATTCATATTCAGGCCTACAAGTCGAAGGTTCTAGGTAATTGACTCTTTTTTGTTCAAACTACTGAAGTATATACCCAATGAAGATATGAGAATGTGAAAAGAATATTATTACATATTTTTCCACGATTTGATAATAATATGACGATGAAAGGCAATTAAATATCACCACCTCAAATATTTTCATTCGTCTGTTAATTATAGGTAAGTATGCACATTATATTTTATATTATTATCATTTTTCAGTATTGTGACGATTTAAATAAAATGATTTTTTCAATCATTTAAACCAAATCAAAAATTGCTGTAAAATAAGTCGCCGTATAAAATTATAACTTATAAGGAAATTTGAAAAGGAGGAATAAGTAGTTTATTTTCATAATAATGAGTGTTTACATAGGTTGAGCGTGAAATAGGTATTCAATTCACACCCGCACATTATAAAAGCTAATGAGTCTTTCTTCTCGAACAGGAAAACCGCGGCACGCTGCCGAGAATCTTCAAGTATTTTTTATAAGTCAGAGAATATTTTCTAAATGTGAATCTACAAATATTTTTATGCAAAAAGAGAAAATCAATGAGAATACGTTATTTCAACTTGCGTTATTGCCATGAGGAAAAAATGAGCATACCAAAATCTCGACTTATCCAGATTTTTTCAAAAATCTCGAGATTTTTTTGCAACCCTGTTATTTTTCTTAGTCTATCTTATCACTTCATTGTCATAAAATAAGCTGGAACGATATCTCTCACCTTCTTTGCTCGGTTTTATTCGCCGGTGTATTTGTATGTATAGTGAGGATGTGTGAATGTTTGTGCGAGTGCGAGGTTGTTTCATAAGCTGTGGTGCGAGTACCTGCTAGCTACCTTGTGCTAATAAAACTCAAGGTATAGAACAAAGAAAATATTGATTATTTTTCCTATGGTATAGAGCGAGAGAAGTCCATGGATATGCGACATTTTTAGGGTTGTCAGATACTTTTACAAAGTGAAAGGTTGACTTAGAGAATCTCAAAAGATAATATTGGTGAGTAGAATGAATACCCACATATTATGATATTCAGGGTCCAGGGGTAGAGAAACTGATACTGATCCAATATCAGTATTTCGTATTCGGAAAGGATTAGTCAAAAAATCGATTAAATCTGAATTAACTTAATTGCATGGTTTTGTGAATCATAAAATACACAATTTTTTCAAATATACATATACATATTCCAATACTGTCACAACTCACAACTAATCTTGTTTTTTTGCTGAAAAATTAATAGGGATATTAACACATGCATCATTGATATCATGATATACATACTTCTCTCCTCTCTGATGTTCTCGTTTCTGTGAACTTTTTTTTTTACCGCCACAATATGTGGAGAATCTTAATTTTCCATATTTTTTGATCTTTTATTTAAAATAATTTCCAATGCTTCGCGGTATCACAGTTGACGTGAAACATTGTTAGTTTTGGTAACATGTTCTATTGCCAAAATTTGTCGTCTCGTTTTATTTTTTCGACAAAAAGATCCTTATCTCTTTCTTCACATCCTGTATGTCATCTGGAAAAGTTATTCAGAATAACGTTTAAGAAGTGAAATCTGAGATTTCAAATAAATCTTGAATCTTTTTGGTTTTTCAAATCTTTGGTTAACATCTACACTTTAACTGTATATTCTTATTTTCAATTTCTAAATGCATTCCTACCACCTTTTGGGTTCACACGGAATCTTTTTTTCAAAACAAATATTTTTGATAACACAAAAATATTTCTTTAAAACTTTTTGATACTCTTGTATCAACGATAAAGTCATCAATGCTGTATTTCCACCTCTAATGCTGTCTAAAACCAAATTGAATTGAGATTTTGCTTGAAAATAGAAATAAAGTTAGTTTACTGGTCTTGAGCAAAATTCAGGTTTTTGAAGTTTTTGCGAACCCTATATGAAAAATCGAAATTTTCTTTTCATGAATCGTATTTTTTTTTATCAAGAATGAGTTTTTCCCGAGACATGAGATTTTGTAACCATTTGTGCTCTTGTAAACCTGCCTATCCAATCAAAGAGGTTACCTGCAAATAAATTTTATACAGAAGTAAAGTCTATTTAAATAAGTAATTGTTTTTACTCATTAGACGAGTTCATGAAAATTAGATTTTAATATGTGTGTAACAAGTGTATATTTGATATTGCCTGACATATGACAACAATTGTTTTTTTTTGTATTTTACATGATCAAATGAGTATGAGTATGAGTATTCGTGGACAGTCTGTATATCGGAAACTTATATTTTCGGACCCAGGTTTATTTGAAAAATCGGCTTTATTTTATCGAATTCCATGCTTTGTTGCAAAAAGTATCATCTCAAAACTCAAATATTCTTAAAAAAAAAATGTCCTGAAAGGCCTACCAGAAAGATATCAAACTATAATAGGTTCTGAGCAAAAGTAGAGCAAAATTTGATAAAACTTGGGTTCCCCATCGAAAAAGTGATGGTGCATCTGAAAACTTCAATTCGTTTGTCAGTCTAGGTACGTGCCCTGGCAATCTTTGCCAAAACATTGTTTAGTGCCTTCTTGTCACGTTAAAAAAAGGGTTGAAAAAAACTTTTTTGTGAAACTTTTGATTCTAGCACTATTCGAAAATAGGGAAAAATTAATGCAATTCCTAAAAATTCTCTTTTATCTAATTGAACAAAGCATAGTCCAGCTATAAAATGTTGGTCTTGGCAGTAATTTTTGCCAAGTTCAAAATTTAATAGCTATCCTTTGTTCAATTATTGTACTGAAATTCCGGGAAAGTGCATTAATAACGGTAAATATTATCTGACTGGTCCATTTAAAAAAATTGAAGTTGTCTAGATTTTTCCATTCACTTATCGATGTCACATTTTTTTGAAAACTGCAAAAGATAACATAGGAAAAAACCTACAACTTTTATATAAAACAATGTTATCCATATTAAAAAATAAACCCTCTATGAGCTGCGTAAATTCGATCAAAGATCTTGTACATAATAATAATATGTAATAAATAAAATAATAAATATATTAATGATAGCTCGGATGATAGTTTATATGATGGTACCTATCTAATAACCTATTCTTTCAAAAACCTACCTCAATAAAAAATAGTCAAATGTTCGTAGAAATCAATTATGTAAAGTCAATATTGAATGGGGTATCACTAAATGTCAATAATCAAACTCACACCCAAGAAACTAAACATATATTCGAAAACCAAGAGAATACCAAAATGAAACGTATTATGCGTACGAACATCGCAACTCAACTAACTATTCAGTGTGCATTAAAATGCACGTTCTTCCACCTATTTTTACAAGAATGCCAATTTTCCTGATAAGTTTGTTTGTTTAGGACCGGGCAATTCCGTGAACCCATAAATGCAGGTATAGAAAACTGATTTCCTACATTCGGCCATCCAGATCTTCCGTATTGTCCTCAATTCGGTTCTCCTCTCCTTCCTGAAAAACCAGTATCATCTAAAGTAATCAAACTTGTTGAATACCGTTACGTCCGTCATCAGTGTGCCAACATTTGTATGTTCACACACCAACTTGACATAACATAATTGTGCCTCACATCAGAATGCGGACATAATATTCATGTTTTGCACCTGATTCAATACTTTTTACAAATTTCAAATAATAAATGCTGACACAAGTGTTTTGCATTAACCTGTCTCAAACATTCGTCAGTATGCCGACATAACATTCATGTTTTGCACCTGATTCAATGTTTTACAGATTTTAAGTGAACAATGCCGACACAAGTATTTTGCATCACGAAATCTGTCTCGAACATTCAACAGCGTGCCGACGTAAGAACGTTTTGCACGTGATTTAATGTTTTACAGATTCAAGTAATGTCCGTCAGCGTGCTGACATAAGCATGTTTTGCACCTGATTTGACACATTTGAAAAAGAATGCCGACATATAGTTTTGCATTAATTCTGCCTCGAACATTCGTCTGCGTGCCGACGTAGGAACGTTTTGCACCAGATTTAATGTTTTACAGATATAAGTGATGTCCGTCAGCGTGCCGACATGGTACTCATGTTTTGCACCTGATTTGACCAATGCCGACAAAATATACGTAATCATGTTTTGCATTGTTTTGATATCGCTATTGTCCGTCAGCGTGCCGACATAAAATGTATGTTTTGCACCTGATTTGACCAATGCCGACATCATATACGTAATCATATTTTGCATTGTTTTGATATTGCTAATGTCCGTCAGCGTGCCGACATAAAATGTATGTTTTGCACCTGATCTGACCAATGCCGACATATAATCATGTTTTGCACTGTTCCGATATCTCAACTGTCCGTCAGCATGCCGACATGAAATGTATGTTTTGCACCTGATTTGACAGATTTTTAAGAACAATGTTTGTATACTTTACCCATTCTTTAAACGTTATCCATGGCTTGATTTTGTCCACAGAAACGACTACAGGACATCTACGGTATCGTTCGGATACTTTTAGGGCTGCATATCTGTCGTTTGGTAACTTGGCTGTGATACGATAGGGACCTCTGTACTTAGCCAACAGTTTTTTACCATCGCCTTTGGCCGGAAAACTGGTCTGCATGATAGTAATCACATCACCCACCTGAAACTCACGTGGACGACCCCTTTTCTTATCGAAAGATAACGTCTGTTGTTGCTGGTCTGCTGCAATTCGATTTGAGACCTCTTTCCTCAAAGAAAAGAGATCTACGTTCTCCAGTTCCGTTTGTAATTCACTCAGCAGTATCGATTCGGAGGTGCTACGAGGCTTACAGCCAAACAATACTTTTTCCCAAAACTCGATGTATTGTCTTAACGTGCAGATCCCATTTTTCTTCTTCGAAACCACCATTCATTGCTGCTAAAGAAGTTAGAATTGTTCGATTGAAACGTTCACACTGCCCGTTAGCGCGGGGAGTGGCAACAGCGTTCAGGACATGTTTTATTCCAAATTCCACACAGAAGTTCTTGAATGTGTGAGATGTGAAAGAGCTTCCTCGGTCACTAATCACCCTGGCTGGTACTCCAAATGATAAGGTCAGTCATTGCCTTAATCACGTATTTGGTTTTGGTGCTTCGGACCGGTTCGATTATGGTGAACTTAGTGAAACCATCCACTATGACCAATAGATGCGTATCATTTTTCTCTGATTTTACGAAGGGCCCCAAATGATCTAGATGTATAGTGTGAAAAGGAATGTCCACCTTTTCAATGGGATGTAAATATCCTGGTTTTCTTCCAGATGGTGTTTTGTAGTAAGTACAGCTTAAACAGGCATCTACATATTTTCTTTATCTTGGCCACTGTTTTTTCCGGTCCGAAATGGCCCATATCGTCGTGACATAATTTGCAAATCTGCCATCGGTTAGTTTTTGGAACAACCCATTTTGGTCCTTCTGGCGGCTTTCGAAATAATTTTCCCTCCTTGAGTAGGTAATTTTCAAAATAGTTTTCAGTATAGTTATTGTTGTCTTCGATGTTAGTATTTTTTTGATCTGGCAAATCTCTGAATCTTGAAGCTGAACCGCCTCTAGCCATTCCATTTCTGTGATATGAATTTGATTGATCTTATACATTTCTTCTATGGGTACAGGATTTCGACTGAGGCAATCAACGTGGGCCATCTTTGTACCTGGTCGGTACTCCACATCGAAGTCGTACTCTTGGAGTTCCATCCACCAGCGTCCTATTCGCGGAATAAGCTACCTCTTCACAGCAGTGCTTCTGATAGCGATGCAGTCGGTCACTAGCTTGAAGTGAATGCCTACCACGTACACTCGGAAATGACGAAATGACTCGACAACCGCCAAGGTTTCAAGCTCGTAGGAGTGATATTTTCTTTCGGGAGTCGAAGTTTGTCGACTATAATAGGCGACAACATGTTTATTTCCTTCTTTATCGAGTTGTAACAACATTCCACCTGGTCCATCCTGACTGGCATCTGTGTGAACTTCGGTGTTCAAGTTGGGGTCAAAGATGGTTAGTACAGGTCTCTCGGTCAATAACTTTTTTAAATTAACGACAGCATTCTCTTGTTCATATTTCCATTCCCAAGAGGATTCTTTTTTCAAAAGCTTAGTAAGTGGTTGAGCAATATTCGCGAAATTCTTGACAAATTTCCGAAAATATCCGGCAAGTCCTAGAAATTGTCTGACTTGTTTGACGTTACGTGGTATAGGCATTTCGGCAACAGCTTGTATTTTGGTCAGTCCGGGTCGCACATCAGACCGAGAAATTTCTCGGCCCAGATAATCCACTGATGTCTGGAAGAAACTGCATTTCGATGGCTTCAGTGTTAAATTATGATTTCTTGGTCGTTCAAAAACTGTCCGTAACTTGTCCAGTCCATCTCTTACTGATTTGCACGGGATAATGATGTCATCTAGATAAATTAAAGCAAAGTCCTCAAGTTCTTCTAGTACTTTCTTCATCAACCGAGTGAATTCACTTGGTGCGTTAGCGAGTCCGAATGGCATCTGTAGGAATTCGTAGTGACCATCCGGCATTATGAATGCCGTGAGCTCTATTGAATCCGGATGCATGCTGACTTGGTAATATCCTGAGGCAAGATACAATGTAATATAATACTTGAAACCCCCCAGTCTGTCAATGACGTCATCAATAAGTGGAAGTGGTTGCCTTATTTTCTTCGTCACTTGGTTCAATGCACGGAAGTCCACACAAAGTCGCTGACCGCCGTCTTTTTTCTTTACGAGTAATATAGGACTCGCATAGGGCGACCTCGACTCCCTGATTATGTTACTTCTCAACAATTCGGCAATCATCTTCCTCACAGTCTCTCTTTCTGACCAGGCCAATCGGTATGGTGCATAGACAATGGGTTTGTCATTTGTAAAGTCAATTTTCATGGTAGTAGTGAAAGTTTTTCCTATTTCCTTCAAATTGAAGCTGAATCGATCTTGATATTCCATTATAAGGTCAATCACCTTTTGTTTATTTTTGGTGTTCAATTATCCGCAATTAAGGTTCCCACTGATCAATAAATCCTTCCCTGCATCATCAACGGGTTCTTCCGCTGCACCACTCATGCTTCTAATCGTAAAACGATCTCCCAAATTTCCATTTTCTACCTTTGGTAATCTCCTGATATTCAAGTATCGATTTGTTTTGACGATTAAAATTTCCGGATCTTCTGTGAATATATGCCCAATTATGAGGTCATGATTCATTTTCTCGTCTGCTAGGACATAAACGAGTGTGTTCACGGATACCCCATCAATTGTTATTTTTACTGTCATCTGCTTACTTGGAATTATGCACTCGATTCCGGTGAAACTGAAGAGCTTTATGGTCTTAGGGACAGTCTGTTGCTCCGCTGCTAGCCTATCAGCTATAGATCGTCGTATAAGGGTGCATTCGCTTCCAAAATCAACGAAGGCGTTAATGCGTTGTTTATTTATTTTCGCTGTCTTATGGTAAATATTATGTTTTCCGCTGGTCTTGATTAAGCTGATATTTTCACTTTTCAACTCATTTCTTTGTTTCTTACGACATATTTTCAGCCCTTAATGTTGCTTGACCGCTTGTACTAGGCAAATAAAGCAGCTTTGTTTGCTCAGGAAACATTTAAATTTGCAACAAGTTGTGACAGTTCAACAAAGTTTCTACAATTTGCCGATTTCAATGCCAATTGAAGTTGATTATCCTGCAGCCCGGCTATAGTAGACTCAACGAACTGCTCATCAGTAAAATGAACCTCAACAAATTTAATTTTGCAACTTTGTTAAAGCAGTATTCACTTAGATTTTTTCCCGGTTGAATACTATATGTTGCTGCGTCATGAAATAATTGTGCAAAATTCTGCCTAGGAGGAAATGTTTTTCTTAACAATTGCTGCCATTGCTTCCAAGTAAAGTTATTATTGTTAAGCTCATCATACCATATACGTTTTCCAAGAGCAAGATAAATTGTAGTAATTTCATCCCAGTTATAAGTTTGAGCGCATCCGTTAACTTTTCTCAACCAATCCTCAATATTAACGGTAGTTTTAGATGGATCAAATTCCGCCAGAATCATATAATCTTTAAATAATGCCCGATTCGGTCTACTTGTCATACGAGTTTCATGCACAGAGCTTGCACTTACAGTACGCTGACGAACCTCTAACTCATGAGACATCTCTCTCACTTGTTCGGTGAAAGGAGGAGTTGTGGATCCATCTGTAGAAGAATTGGCACCTTTCATGTTGTCCGTTTATCACTTCCTTCACTTGATAAACTAACACATCGATTTGTTTATTTAACTGTCCACTTTACCACTTCGGTATTGTCAGTACTAGGCCACCACAGTTTTTCACGTTTGGTCCATGAGGTTGTCAATTACACAACAACCCTTATCCCACTTCTAAATTAAAGTCAATATTGAATGGGGTATCACTAAATGTCAATAATCAAACTCGCACCCAAGAAACTAAACATATATTCGAAAACCAAGAGAATACAAAAATGAAACTTATTATGCGTACGAACATCGCAACTCAACTAACTATTCAGTGTGCATTCAAATGCACGTTCTTCCACCTATTTTTACAAGGATTGGCCACCCTTTTCCTGAAAAGTTTGTTTGTTCAGGACCGGGCAATTCCGTGAACCCATAAATGCAGGTATAGGAAACTGATTTCCTACATATGTTCATTCGCGGAACCAGAAAAACTACCTGAGTAGTAGATCCTATATCCGCACCCGCAGCTAAAATATGGATAAAATTCACGAGAATTTATACCCAGAACACATCAAGTAATAGCCCCAAAAAATATGTACCTGAATAATATCTAATTATAGAATTTCTTCGCCGGTCAGTAGTTGCGTAGATTATTACGGTTGAAGGTGGATAGAAAATTTTATCAGAGAAGTATTCTTCAACAATTGAAGGTTTTAAAATGGAATGATAACATCCTGTATCCATTAGGAGTTTCATTTTAGGTGTAAAGTCAATAAAAATTGCAATCATTTCACCTGCTTTAGCTGGTCTCACGAATGGGTCTTCACAATGCAAATTCACTCAATCAATCAATCGGAATAGGTATCAAGTTAATGGGCATGATTCGGGCATGATATGAAATAGAAAATACCAAAATTACTGTTCTGTCAACTAGGCAATAATAAGTTGTACTCACCGGGGGATGATTGGCCCCCTCTTCATCCATTCCATTCAATAACATCATCCATTACATCAGTATCAAAGCTCTCATTAGGATGATAATAATAATCGTACAATAATAATCTTCGACGACTAGCTAGTGTCACCTGTAATGAGTGAAGGCTCCCCTGGATACTTTAACTCTCGCGAAAAAGCAAAGTATCCCAATGAATTGGACAAAGGGCCCGGTAAACTGGATCCTGTAGTCTATTCATGTCAATCGGTGTCTAGGTAGAGCCTCCCTGATGCTACCATCCTACCAAATAACACCGAGGCAAAGCGCTATCCTCACCACAAAGGGCCTGGGGCTTTCTACACCCATAAATGGGCTGCACTTTAACTAGTGCACTAATTCTGACAGATCTGTCCTCTACCCTCAGTGGTAGTCACAAACAAACCCATGGGTACACAACTCACGTGATTACAATAATCAACAGCAACATTGCTCTATTAGACAACACTTACGGGTACCCGTCTGAACGCATGCTAAGGCCAACTACGACTGATTTTCTAATAATTCGGGTGTTCCGGGTCAATCATGGTTTTACAATAGAGAGCTCCTAAATAGGTGGTGAGCAAAACAGCCTGAATTAAGGGGTAGAACGTATATTAAGAAAAGTAATAATTGATAATGAAATTAAAAGTGAAATTAAGGTAATAATGATGATATGTAAAAAAAAGATGTTTTACATTCGGCCAACCTGAAAATGGTTGCGTCCTCGCAACTCGATCCGAACCTGTAGGCAAAATCACTTCATCTTCTCCAATGTTGCTATCGGTATAGTCAGAAATATCGCCTGGAGGCATCCAAGGCCTTGTTCGATCCACTGCTAGAAGGTCCAGGTGTTGGTAGTTCACAAGTCCTGAGGAATCGTAGTAGGGCTTCACAACTGATGCAATCCTTTGCTCGTGCGGCAACTTGTACCACTGGATACGAAATTCCATCGATCATGCAAGAAACTGCATCGGTGCCGACTATTCTGCACTGATTCAACAACGTCTCATTTCGTAATAGTAGGTGATGTAGGACTCATTACTGTGTTTGGTGCGCTGAATCATTTCTCTTAACGTGTGACAATAATCACGTTTGGATGGAAAAGCTGCCTTCAATTTCATCTCACATTCGTTCCATGTGAAACTAATTGTGGATAAACTGCGGTACCAAGTTTTTGCCAGTCCCTCCAAGTTGGTCAGGGCATTATAGTTTGTTCTTTCGTCGCTCCAATTGTAAAGAGTACGAAGTTGATCCACTTTTTCGCACCATCTCTCCACAGATTGTCCTGGATCTTCAGAATTGAAGACCGGTATTACATTCACGGACAAATTTGTTGTCTCATGATCGGGGGAGGATTCAATAACAGCAATCCTTTTCCTTTTCGTGACGACCATACGATTTTCTTCCGACATCCTAATGCCTTTTCGTTGTAACACTACAAATAAAAGTCAAAACGCACAAATAGTCACTACAACGGCACTAAGAGTATAGTATTTAGGTATACACAATAATATATGCACTTTGAACAAAGCACACGTATTTTCTCACGACTAGATCACGGCATACGTACTGATTTCGCCAAAGAAAAACGCATAGCTGACTAATTTCTTCAAGAAATTGCGTCGCTTTCGAAAAATATTTAGATAAGCATATGACGCAAATGACCCTTGGGCCCGTATCATAAAACATCGCAGGTACTGAAGGGAAGAAATATTAATTCAATCGTGGTCTGGGTTAAACATGCTTCATTATAAAACAAAATACTACAAACACATGCAGCAAATAATCATTCATTACAATGCATATCAGTCTAAGAAAAAACACTACTTCATCTATTATTGTTGCCTTCAGTTAGTTTTTCTATTTAATGCATTTACATGCATTTTTTAATCTCGCAATTTCGATGAATTCCCGTTTCATTTCCGTTCAAATTGCGTATTATTATCAGTAAGAGCCTGGTCAGGTAGCATAATTCACGGACAAGGGTTGCGTAGTAATAGAGAGGTTTTGCGTTAAACGGAGTACCGTAAAGTGTGTCAATTTTTGCATTGTATTAAATCATGCCGATTCAACAAGATGATTGAGTGAATTGATTGCTTGACCCCACACCTGAATGTAAAGTCAATAAAAATTGCAATCATTTCACCTGCTTTAGCTGGTCTCACGAATGGGTCTTCACAATGCAAATTCACTCAATCAATCAATCGGAATAGGTATCAAGTTAATGGGCATGATTCGGGCATGATATGAAATAGAAAATACCAAAATTACTGTTCTGTCAACTAGGCAATAATAAGTTGTACTCACCGGGGGATGATTGGCCCCCTCTTCATCCATTCCATTCAATAACATCATCCATTACATCAGTATCAAAGCTCTCATTAGGATGATAATAATAATCGTACAATAATAATCTTCGACGACTAGCTAGTGTCACCTGTAATGAGTGAAGGCTCCCCTGGATACTTTAACTCTCGCGAAAAAGCAAAGTATCCCAATGAATTGGACAAAGGGCCCGGTAAACTGGATCCTGTAGTCTATTCATGTCAATCGGTGTCTAGGTAGAGCCTCCCTGATGCTACCATCCTACCAAATAACACCGAGGCAAAGCGCTATCCTCACCACAAAGGGCCTGGGGCTTTCTACACCCATAAATGGGCTGCACTTTAACTAGTGCACTAATTCTGACAGATCTGTCCTCTACCCTCAGTGGTAGTCACAAACAAACCCATGGGTACACAACTCACGTGATTACAATAATCAACAGCAACATTGCTCTATTAGACAACACTTACGGGTACCCGTCTGAACGCATGCTAAGGCCAACTACGACTGATTTTCTAATAATTCGGGTGTTCCGGGTCAATCATGGTTTTACAATAGAGAGCTCCTAAATAGGTGGTGAGCAAAACAGCCTGAATTAAGGGGTAGAACGTATATTAAGAAAAGTAATAATTGATAATGAAATTAAAAGTGAAATTAAGGTAATAATGATGATATGTAAAAAAAAGATGTTTTACATAGGTTAACTTATTGTAACGTTAGGTAATTTATTATTATTAGAGATAGTATTTACTTCTACGTTACACTGTTTGGACTTTTGGGAAGTCGAAAATTTTGACCATCAGATTTTTCATTTTAAAAGTTTTCATAATGTTCGTTACTTGCTTGAGAATGAGAAGTATCATTTTCGTAAGTTTCATTGTATTGGTAGTCATTATTGACATCTGAAGTATCATAATAATCATGGTTTTGTTCAACATGATTTACATCCATGGCCAGTTGGAAATTGAGAAGTTCGTGTTCTACTCGCGAATTGATTGTGATTTTGAAAGATATTTTGATTTCAGTTTTGTTGATTCGGGAATCTTTTGAAATTGGAATTGTCGTAATTCCTGAATTTGAAATTGTTGTGAAAATTATCATAGTTTCTGTTTTTGAAAGATTTATTAATTTATATTTTTTGAGAGTAATGGAAGTTTTCTTCCTCACTGACCATTGTTATTGCCGTTTCTAGAGAATCGAGGTTTTTCAACCAAATAATGGTTTGTAAATTACCTTCTAGACCTCCATTGGAAGTTTATAAAGTGAGTTGGTCATATTGGCGTGGATGTATATGTTTTGTAGCTTGATCCATTTGGATAGCGGGTGAACTAGCGATTTTTTGAGCTAATGTGCTTCCCAATATTTGAAGTCTTCTACCGAAATTCAACTAGCAATAAACAAATCTTGTTCCAAACATTCGAGATTTCGTTCATCTCCAAATAAGTCGTATAAAGCTGTTTTTATGAGTTATTGCCAATTACTTAGTTTGATTCGGCACCCTGAAAGTAATTGGGCTATTTCTGTTAATTTTAGACGTATTGGTCTTATTAAAAAACTTCTCAATATAACGTCATTGGCTTGAGCATACGTTGCAAAAAGGAAATCACCAGATGATAGAAAACTATTCAAAGTTTTAGAATCACCATCATATTTTGGGATGGTGTCAAAAGTCTATGATTGACTTTAGGCATGTTGCTTATTGAATTATCTGTGATAGATGCAAGCAAATTACTATTAGTTGAACTTGATTGACTAATTCGTCAATTTCTGGTTGTGACATTCAATATGAGTCAGTTAACATTTAAATACCGTTTCGCGCCAGTTTCAAATGTAACAAACATATTGTTGCACAATTATGGTAAATAAAATATGTCTCTTCCCAATCAATCTCAATAAAGGAAGGAAAATGGGTTTTACAACAGGAGTACTGGGCACTTACCCTCACAAAAGAAAGTTGATAAACCGCTCCTTCTGTTGGATACATGGACTGCTTGATTTCTGTGCTTGCCACACTGGTTCTTCTTTCTTCAGTTCAAAGAGTTGAGACTCAAGTTTCTAAGAAAATCAATAGAGAACTCGATGTCGTGACTATTGACCAAAACCGCACTGAATCCGAACGACTGCCCCAGTTAAATGTGAAATTCTTGGGAGTGACTTTTAAAAAATATTATTTATTTTTGACAAGCGTTAAGTACATGTAATACAGTCAAAAGCAGAATACTCTGTGTGTTGATTATGGAGAGGAACTTATATTTATAAACTTAGAAATGCTTATTTTACATTTTACAATCATAGAGACGTAGTATAAAGAACAATGAACAATGGAGATACGAGGTGTTGATGCAGCGGTATATATTGGTAATTATGTTACTTTTGGCTTGTCAAAGAGATGGTGAAACTGGTTGACGGGACTGTGATCTTAAACTTAAATCGCCCATCTGATATGCAACGTTGCCAAGGTGATTTTCTTATCAAGAAAATTATAGTTAAAAAAAACATGAAAAACATGATTCCGAACTAAAAGTGCTTGTATGTAAGTTTGTTTGTAAGTTTGTAACGGAATCTTGGAACTCGTTTCTTAGGCACTTCAAAAAATGCCCAGATTGTTACAGTAATACCAATTAAAGCTGATGACAGTGTAGATAATGAATGAACCGAATATATCTTTTAGAAATTTTGTGATGTTATATCTTTTGAATTTTTGTTTCTTGATCTTTTTCCCAACTAACATGACTTTGTTTTATACATCAAGATTGTCAAAGCAGAATCACACAGAGGAAAAATATTTAGCTACTTTCGGCAATGAGACGAATGATTTCAATACTTTTTTTTCACTTTTAGCCTTATGCTGTATCATTCACGATATATTCAACATACATACGTTATCCGAATATAACAGCTAAGGATAACGTGTGTCATAACGTAAGATGCCAAAAATACTATGCTGTATCACGGATTTTACATCTATGTTATCTTGTACGTTATATCTCGACTGTTCAAAAGGAAACAAGTTTTTCCACCAGTTAGAGAGATAGCGCGAAGCGCAAAGGGTACAAGTTAGAAAAGGATGGAATAATTTAGCGGCCCATCGATCGCATGCGTCCGGTTTGAATTGTTTAGTTTGAATTCACCGTTTGTGTTTATCACAACTCTTTGTGCCAAAATGTTGAGATTGTAAAAATGTGAAAGGAAAACAATACGAGGATCTTTTAGAGTTCGCTGAAAAGAACAAAGTTTCTTTTTACGGAAAAACGAAGTCGTTGAAGGCGACAAAACTCCAGTATTTTATGGAAAACATTTTCGCAAATTCAAAAAATTCAAGAGGCCAATAGACCGCAAAAAAATGCGGAAAAATGAAGAAAGGTACCTGAGTCAAATAGTGTAATATTTATTAGTTTCAAAATGGAAGAAATTGGGCTTTTAGATACCGTGGAATTTAGCAGTGCATGCATGGGACTGGTGGAATAGTAGCTTTCTAAAAAAACTCGCTTTTCTTTAACTGAAAATCATCACTACTATCCCGTTAAAAATGCTTCGTGGTTCTCTTAACTGAGCGACACAGTAAAACAATGATGGCAGAGGAAATCATATCAACATTCACTGGAAGTCTACGTGGAAAATCGTCGAGATCTGATGTCTAAAAATAGCATGGACAGATGCTTTTCAATATACGCATGCAGGGGCTTAGATGTGCGAATTGGATGAGTATCATTATCATTAATTAATTATTTAGTATATAACCCCTTTTTTTGGTTCCTTCTACCCCCTAAACTCGTTGACTTTCCAATTCCTTTCTCCAATTATTAATTCTTCTGCAATAGCTAAACGCAAAACTACACTAAAATCCATACTGGGCACCAGTTCTAAGGAGGAGGTTTGTATCGTCAAACAGTTTAGCTGTACGCCGATACAGCATAGCGATTTCAGGAAAATAACATATTAGGCGCATAACGTTCATGTTATATTTAACGTGAATGATACAGCATACGGCTGATTGGCATACTCTCAGTCAGGTTGAACAACTTAAAATATAGTGCTAAGATCGTATTCTATTTAATCACTCACGACGATTTATTTACTTTCCAGGGAAAAGTCATAGTTCCAAATCTCACATCATCAATATTCTAATAACATTTTTTTCAAACCTATATTATTATGTAAAATATTGTACAGGTTTTAAAACCTATGACGAAGAGATATAGTTTCACATGGGAATTTCATTCAGATAACTGGGGTCTTAGTTCAAGAGCATATTATTCTAAATATTCTTAAGCGAAGAATCGAATTTCTGGAGGTAATATTTTCTAAGAGTGAAAGTCATAAAAGTGTACGATAGCCACATCATCAAACAAGACGGATTATTAACGAATTTCAAAATCCATTATGCCAAGCAATACTTTTCGACTGAACCGTCAAGAGGTTCAAGTACCAATTTCGTAAGCCGTTATATAACTGGTCATCTAGACACGACATGCCTTGTTGTTTCGACATTGCATCAACTTAGAACTATGTAATATTTATCTTACACCGCTCGCGTTGAAGATTGACCAATATTTAATAATTAGGGGAAACAGCATTCATCGTTTGCGCTTTAGCGTTGGTTTTAGTCATAACAGAATGCGCAGGATAAGTGAATATGAATTTGTCATAAAATACACACAGCACACAGCGTCAAAAGTCTTGGACCCCCCTGTTTTTTCCTCATTTCTATTGAAAATCTGGTCACATAAATAACCACTCTATTCTTTTTCTCAGTTAGGGTGTTCAGACTTCTTTTTTGTTGGATAACTCCATTCGAAAGGGGAGCAAGAGTTATACCTGAAAATGTCACCACGATTGACAATTCTATAGCCTGGATATGCGGTTTTGAAGTTACCCAAAATGATACATTTCTCAAGCTTTTAGCCAAAATTGACAATTTTAGGAAATTTTTGACACCTTTTGAATTGCATGTCTAATCTATCAAAAGTTCAATCGTGGTGTAATTTTCAGGATGGGTGTAATTTTTGCCGCTCTATCAAATGGAGTCTGAGCACCTAAACTGGGAAGATAAATAGAGTACTTATTTATGTGACAAGATTTTTAATATCTGTAGAAATGGGAAAAAAACAGGGGTTCCAAGACTTTTGACGCTGTGTGTATAATAATAATTTCTTCATATCAGTCCTGTTTCTTTTTCATATATTATACAGGGTGTCCGGAAAGGTAATGTCGAAAATAATAGGGCTTGCACAAAAAGCGGAAATATTGTTAGTTCTCTATACAGGGTGTCCCGGAATTAGACGTCAATATTCCAACCACGTTTTCTACGATAGAAATAAAACTTCATATAAACTATTATCCACAAACTTCTCGTTTTAACGATACAGGGTGTTGAAAGTGAAGACCTGATGACGGTTTTTTGTAGATATTTTCAAAACCTGTAAAGATAAATGAATAAAATTTGGTACAGTTACTAAACTTTTCACACTCTATCTAATGAACAAAAACTTGTATACTCTTTATGAGTGGGATATACAGGGACGAGTTTGAGAAAAATAGGTCCCACATTCATTAGTTGTTGATTTTTAGTAGTCTTGCCCACAAATTTTGAAAAACTGGAGTTCTCTCCACAGATGAGGTACTCTTTTTGTAACTTGCTAAGACGCACTATTTTCGAGAAAAACGCATTCTTATTTCTTTTTACACACTGATTTTACTGGAAAATGTCGTGTGCATCTGGCCTGGCTCTCACAGGTAAACCCTTGCTTTCGCTGAGAGTTTTGGTATATGCAATTTTGTTAATAATATGATTTTCAAATGCATTTTCACGAAAATGGTGCGTCCCAGCGAGGAAGGAGAAGAGTACCTTATCTTTGTAAAAAACTCTAGATTTTGAAAATGTGCAGGCATAACTGAGAAAAATCAACAGAAGATTTGGAGTACATTTTTCCCAAGCCTAGTATTTTCTAGCCATGAAGGTAGTACAATACTAAGTTTCCATTCATTAGGTAGAGAAAGATTCATTTATTTATATTTTTTGAGAGTATTGGAAGCTTTCTTCCTCACTGACCATTGTTATTGCCGTTTCTAGAGAATCGAGGTTTTTCAACCCAATAATGGTTTGTAAATTACCTTCTAGACCTCTCATGAAAGTTTTTAAAGTGAGTTGGTCATATTGGCGTGGATGTATCTCTTTTGTAGCTTGATCCATTTGGTTGGTGAGTGTACAAAATTTTATACAATTATTTTTACAGGTTTCGAAAAAATTTACGAAAACCGGTCATCAGGTCTTTACCTTTAACACCCTGTATCTTGAAAACGAAGAGTCTGTGGATACTAGTTTATATAAAGTTTTTTTTTCTATTTTGAATCGTGGAATACGTGAATGAAATATTGAGGTCTAATTTCGAGACACCCTGTATATCATTTTTTCATATACAGTGTGTCTCACGAAGTTGGAACCATATGGAAAATTTTTGATTTGATCAACTTTTTTCAATAACAATTTTCGATATTTTCTAAAATGAAGGTACTTTACTCTTTGGCGACACTCATATTTTTTGTCAAACCCCGTATACGACTGAAAAAATTTCATATCTGATGATTGCATTTTAGATTTCAGGACATGCAGGAGTTTTTATGAAGAATAACTAACAAAAATTAATTCAATCTATTCATCCAATTTTTTAACGGTTGCCATGTTGACGACAAAATTTGGGCAAGTGAATTAACTCATAGTAATGCATGGTTCCAAATTTCAACTGCAGTTTAGTATATGTTTATCTTATACAAGGGCATATGAAATTCTCCAGTTTAAGCTACACATTTTTGAAAGAGTTTGGCTTTTTTGATCATCGTTTGATTCCACCATCATTTTGCTACAAAAAAGGTATGCTTTATTTTAATCGATACTTGTACCGTTTTGGATAGAACGCATTTTATTACCAAAATTTAATAGAAATTGTGCTTCCTCAGTAATTCTTGTTAGTGTGTTCGTTTTTTCTTGTTTTTTTAAAGAAAGTTATATGAAGTGTCATCATTTTTTCACTTTAAAAACTAGTGGTAGAAAACAGAGGCAATTTCTCAGGCAATCTAATCGAGTCCAAGAGATTAAAAGGACGATGGAAAGTACGTACACATCATTAGCACAGAATATTGTTTCTTATTCTGTGTCATTAGTATTGTACAAAACATTATTAGTATGATTCAGGAGATTGAAGATGGGTGCCAGCGTGCTTGGCCAAAATTCCTCTATTTTTTCTTGAGCTCTTCATCAGTGCCTGATGCCGGACAAGCTTTTTGGCCAGAATTTCTCTCTTCTTTCTCAAAACATCCAGTGATGAGTGCCGGAAAAAATACAATACATCTTTTTTTTTTCAAGTTGATTTCGAGTTCCATTACTTTACCAATCGCATATACCGATAGAACATGGTCTGTATCTCATACTCACTGTCGTGGCGGCTTGTGAGCTACAAGACAGGAGGTGCGCAGCGCCGCAGGCAAAGTGCCGCAGACAGAAAATGTTCTGCCTACTTGACCCAATATTAGTATCATAAATTACTTCAAAAATCCATTTTTGGGATGTCTTATCGTAAGAATTGGAAAATCTTTTTGAGAAATCACGAATGAAACATGAATTATCTTATCCTGAACTTGCACAAACACATTTTTTTTATCAAAAATACAATCGCCTGTCTTGTTTTTCTCAATAATCAAATCATAAAGCCACGAGGCGATCTATGTTGAACGATTTTTGTTGAACAACAAAAATAGCAAGCGATTTGTGTTTTCGTTGTTGAAACGGCTTGAAACCCTGGTTCTCACGAGTCGAATTTTATCGGTCAACTTGAAATCGCTTTGGAATTGAATGACAATCGCTCTGTCCCGTTCTCACTAGGCGATTTTTGATGGTCAACGCAGAATCGCTGTCGAATTTGATGACAATCGTTCAATGAGAACATGCTTTCGATAGAAGTTGAACAACTTTTGTTGAACGACAACAAGTTGCCAGGCTCTGAACTTTGAATCGGCTGGTCGTCGTCAAGCGAATTCAAAATTGTCATCGTGACAACCTCCTGTCAGAAGTTGAAGTTATCAAAATTTGTTCCGTTGAAATATTGAAATTATTGCACGAAAATATCACTTCCCATAAAAAACATTTTATATGGAGTGATTTTTTGATCCTCAAGTTCCTAGACCATTATCAGCAACAAGAGTGCCTGTGGAATCACACCATCGATAAAAAACAAGGATGCCAAAGAAGAAGTATTGTGAATATGGGCTTGCTCATACGTAGAGGATTTTTTTATCTAGCCTCATCTTCAATTAATAACTCTTTTGAAAGCCTCTGTAAGGTTCCCAATCGGTCCCTTCTTGAAATCCAACCTCTTAACCAAAATCTCTGTTTCTTTCTGGAAGTTTCTTTTGGCAACATTATTTTTAATTCCTGAACCAAAATATTTTTTATTTCGGGCGACAAGTTTGAACAACCTTGCTCAGGGCAATTTTCAAGTTTGACAATGTCATTCCAGTCCGATAATCGTTTCAACACGATTTTTGTTGATCAACAAAAGTCGTCCTACTAAAATCGTCTTTTGAGAACACAAATCGCTCGCGATTTTTGTCGTCCAACAAAAATCGTTCAACTAAAATCGCCTCCTGAGAACCGTACTTAAGATTTTTAATTTCGTTAATCATCATTTTTCTCTGAATACTCAATACCTATATTTATTTATTCAAATTATAAATTTGTTTTTTATTAAATCGCGATAAATGTGAGTTTTTGAATACAATGATGTACAGGGTGTCTATTTAAGAATGGCAAGGTGCCAGATCTCAGAAACTAGGCATTCGAGAGACTTGCGGAAAAAAAATTAGTAGGTAATAGGAATAGAGAAAATGCTGGAAATATATCAGAAGTTCCCAAGATCGCCACAAGATGGCGTAACGGTGCTATCAAAACACAAAATCGCTGTTTTTTCGTGATTTTTGAATACAAACAAATACAAATGAGTACCGCTATGGATTCCTTGAGAGATTTTCTTCAAATTTGTTTTTTTTTATTTTTTTTTCTAACATGTCAAATAAGACAGGTATCAGCTGTCAAACCTTACAACGCAAGAATGCTCATAACTTTGAAACAACCCAACCGATTGACGCGATTTTGGCCTCATATAAAAGAGCATGATCTGCACTTCAAAAAACTTTTTTGGTTTTGAATTTTCGACCTTCGCCGTTGCCGCTAGATGGCGTTAACTGGAATGGTAGCATGTTTTTGAGTTTTTTCCAAAAAAATCAAGTGTAATGGTATATTTATTTTTATATATTTTAAAAGGGGATACATTTTCCTATTCAAAAAATTAAAAAAAAAAAAAATAAAAAAAAAACAAAAAAAAAACATTAATTTTTGGTTTTTTTTAATAGGAAAATGTATCCCCTTCCATATTACCCAGTAATTTTTTTTCCGCAAGTCTCTCGGATGCCTGGTTTCTGATATCTGGCACCTTGCCATTCTTAAATAGACACCCTGTACTTAAGTTTATCAACCTTTTAAACATTTCAGGATTTTGCGAATTTTCTGTCTCATGTATTCGTAAAGCCATTCCAAATATGCCACAAAACTTTATAATTTATTGTTTTTGACAGTGTCTGCATACTACATACCTATTCTCAATACCTCGTCGTTATGTCTTTGTATTCCTCTTCTATAGCGACTATCCAATTATTGTTGTCGAAGGCCAATTTCATTTCTTACTGAGAGTATAATGTGCGCTGGCTCAAAATCCGGAGACTATATTATTGATGTTCATGGGTAATGGATGAGAATTATAATGATTTTGAGACATTACGAGGCAAAATATTGTGGTTTAACAAAAATAATTGGAATTTACAATTAGTTTGTTGAATTTGTCTAGTTCCCAATGATTTATATCTATATTGTGAGCCTTCCCTTATGTTTTCTTTATAAAAGTTTGATTTTTGGTACATTTCTCTTATTTGGCGCGTCATAATTCAATCAATGTTATTTTTGACAACAGTTGTATTCAGAATATACTAAGGGCATCTTAGTGAAGGTGTAACGGGTTCATTTTGCTTGGTAATGATCTAGTTTGTAGGGTTCTGTGCGCCAAAAAATCATTGTCTAGATATTTGTTCATGCGCATTCACCAATATGTGAAAAATCATCAATTTTGTCGTAGGTCCATATTATTATAACAATAGTTTTTAACCAATTTACGAAAAGGCATAAAAATTTTGGATAAACTGGTCACTACTCATACAGCAAATAGAGGAACCATAAATAAGAAGTAAGAGATGGGGAACCCATGGCCGGAAGTGCTCCGTTTCCTAGATACAGGGTGTACAAGTTTTTCAAAAAAAATGAATATCTGAATCTATTTTGAAAACCGCTCGACCGATTTTTGGGAAATTTTCAGGGTCCAAATACTTAATGATATTGCATGTTTCTGATTATTTGAAAAAAAAAAACTCGTCCAGGGTAGGAGTTGGAGAACATGTGTGCACTATTTTTCAAAAAAAAAAATGATATAACAAAATTTTTTCAGAACAATAATATTTTTTACCAAAACCTCGTTCAATTTTCAACAAAAAAGCTCTCTTTACTTTTCTCTCTCCGATGCACCGTTATGGCGTAAAAAAATAAGAACCAATGTATTGCTCTATCGAAAAAATTGATACAGAATACTCTGCAGCTTCATTGTTTCTCTTGGAGACCATATCTGACGCCAAACAATGTTATGGTAATAGGAAATGTTAGTAACAATATCTAAACTTGATTAAAAAAATCTAAAACTTCCGGTCATGGGTTCCCCATCTCAAACTTTCTATTTATGGTTCCTCTATTTGCTGTTTAAGTAAGTAGTGACCAGTTGATCTTAGACACTCTGTATGATTCATACATTTTATTCAATTTCATGACTCACATAAATAACTAAGTTCGTGCTTCTCTTGTTGTCCGTGGTTGATTCAATTATTTTGAACACTTCTTCAAGTACAGGTTTATTTTCTAACTAATCTTTGGTGGTCCCTTGATCTTCAGATAATCCCAAATTATCTTCATTTTATCAAATTTCGTGCTATAATAACCGAACAACCATCTGAAAAGATTGTTTACATTTTGCAATCAATGTTTCCGACCTGTGAATAAATATCTTTATCTACAACTGTCAAAAAATAGTTGTTTTATGCAACCATCTATAGATATAAAATGTTCCACATATTACACGGCCTGAGAGAAACCCGTGGATCATAGTTCTTCATCCACGGGCAGGTTCTTTATTCACGAGCAGAGGGCCAATCATAAGCGAGTATTACCAGTAACGCAGCGATCATAGTTCTTTATCCACGGGCAGGTTCTTTATTCACGGGCAGTGGGCCTAAACACAACTATTTTTGGCTTAATTTAGTGACTTTTTTTCCAAATTTTTTGACAGTTGTAGATAAAGCATTGTATTTGACTCGCATATAATGAACATATTACACTCCAATAAAATTAATAACACTCGCCTTCGGCTCGTGATATAAATTTTAATCTCGTGTAATATTTGGCCCATTATATGCTCGTTAAATAAAATACTATTGCTTAAATCACTTTTTGATCATCGTTATGGATATTTTTTTTCGTATCCTTGCTTCTCTTCTGATATTTTCTTGTGATTTCACTATTTTCTCCATTTTTTCATTTACCGGTCACATTTAACGTAACTATTGTCGATTTCTCCCGCTACATATGATTTTTGGAATGTTCCTAGGTAATTGGTGTGGAATTGGTCAGAGTACAACGTTGTCTTTTAGTTGGTTTATTATAGACTATGACGTTTCCCTCTCTTCAAGTCTCTGAGTCTGATGAAAACTCCGTCATTTTCATATTTGGCAACTGGGTGCGCGTGGTACTTACTTTCTGTCCCATCGCAAGAATCGGACTGATTCAGAAAAATTGGTCGAAAACTCGTCCATTTTGATTCCATCTCTTTGTCTAGCTGCAGGAAATTTTACTCAAATTTATTTTCTCGTGCTTGAGGATCCGAATAATTTTTCTACATCAATTCTTCATGTCTCTGCTGTTTCGATTCTGGTTTGCTAAAGAAGTGAATACGTAGCACGTGAGGCCCTCTTTGAAGTGTTTTTATTTTGAGTGCCTTTTTGTCTTTTTGATGATTTATTTCATATTTTTATATTTTGCGAATCACTGTATCATAAAGTCGTTTTCAAAACCATTTCAAAACCTACCTTTATTTGCATTAATTTATATTTCATCACTTGGATAATTTGATCATCCAATTTATTAACTGATTATCAATCTATTTATTTCGACATTTCACTTTTATCACTATTTTAAATTTATGAAGCAGAGTCTAACGTTTTGTTTTCTGCTTCATTAAGGGTTTTTCCCCAGAGTTTTTATCTGGGCCAATCGGTACAATCTGACTATTTCATCAATTCCAGATTTTTACCGAACGTCAATGTTGATCAGTAATTAGTATTATGATTTAGTTTTAGTGATTTTGCGGACCTGCGATAATAATGATTGGAACTACTCATTTGCGAAGAATCGATTGAATTCCATTTTTGCTGATTTGGCTTGGACAAAATAGACCCGGTGTTTGGAGACAAATGATTTTTTTTCTCTTCGAGTAACGAGCACTCAACCATCATGACAAGGGGTTTCCAGTTTGGCCGCAAAACTAGTGGTGCTGACCCACCTCAACTAAATATATAATAATTTTTCCCAGAACTAAAACGGCTCGTAGACTCAATTGATCAATTCCATTGCATAAACAATCGAATTAGTCAAAAAAATCTGTGACCAATTTTTGGCGTCTAACGTGGGGCCCCTTCAGCTTCAACTTAAACACGTTTTTTTTCTCGAGAAAACATTATCGTAGGTCTGTTCCATTTGAAAATTGTTTTTTTGTGTTAACGAAAAGCGCAATAATTCGCTTTTTCTATTCAATAACTATCTACATTTCGTTTCCATCAACTATTTACACTATTTTCGTTATCAATTAATGCCCAACATGAACTATAAATTGTCGGTCAATTACCTGAAAAAGGAGAGTTAATCGTTCGTGGTATTCCGATTCTTTAGTCAAGGACAATTAATGATTCACGGCTTGACTTGATTTTCAAGCTACTTGACTTGACTTGACTTCAAATCAAGTCAAGTATCTGTTTTTAGAATTCAAGTCAAGTCAAGTAATTAGACATCAAGTAGCTTGACGTTCAAGCCCAAAATATTCGAGCTACTTGAGTTTGATTTCAAAAAATGTACATTTTAAAACAATAATCTGAACTGCCCAAACGTAAAAAAAATAAGAATCTGAGTACAAAAAAAGCATTTTTTTATAAAAAATATATAAAAAAAACAAATGGACATACTTATTAGAATATTGTGATACATTGATTATTTTTATGATGACTTCCAAGCTCGACAATGTTACTGTGGAAGAGTGGGGAACATACAGGTCTGATAAAGAACTTCCTGCTTTAGAACAGTTCAAAACATTTTTAAAATCAAAAGCGGAACTCTTAGAAACTTTGGAGTCAAAAGCGAATGCGATCGTGAAACAACCATAAATCCCGAAAAAAATCTTAACTCCTGCCCACGTTATGATTGGAAGACCATTAACATCAGTAATTGAACCAGACATTCTTCCGTTGCCCATCAAACGTCTACATCGTTTTCGAATGGTTGAACATATGCGACCGGGATTTTGGTTCAGGTGGTCGAAGGAATATGAGTCGGAACTTCAACAAAGAGATAAATGGAAGAACAATCAAAGCGAGTTGAAGATTGGGTCAATGGTGGTTATTAAAGAAGGCAACCTTCCTCCATTGTTGTGGAAGCTTGGACGAGCTCTACAGATTCACCCACGCAAGGACGACGTCGCTTGAGTAGCGACCATACTCACCAGAAGCGGAGAAGTACTAAGGACATTTCCTAGAATATGCCCTTCACCATTCGAAACCAAGGATTGAAAAAAGAACATTTTAAGGCGGGTGACATGTTGAGAACCAACAGGCAACTGGGAAACGTTCTATTGCCCTCCTGTCAGCCAAGACCATAGTGATAACATTCTATTCTTTTAATAATCATTCACGCATACTATTTTGTTTGAGTTGTAACTGTAAGAAAAATCAAAGATCTACATTTTATCAAACGTACACGTTTCTATACGACCAATTAATTAAATACACAGTCCCTTCCAAACAGCCACACTGCTAGGGTAAGTTCAAAGTGAACATGGGGTTAAAAGGGAACATATTCAAGGGACAAGTTTCTCAACCTCAAACAACCAAGTTCTTACTGACGTTTTTTTTTATAGGCTTTGTTTTTTTTGTATTACCCAATGGTAATTCATCATAATATGGTTGCGAAGAGCATGAAGTAGGGCACTCCAACTTTACCGCCATCTACCGATATTGTTTAGTGCTGAACACTGATGACCTGATCACTTGGTGTACGAGAAGTTCCAGAACCTCAGTGGACCTAGGCGTATAATACTTGAAGGCTGGAGCAGCTTATTGCAACATCAAGTGTATCAAAATTATTATTAGGGTTGTTTCATTTATTAGATTTTCGGTATGCAAACTCTCGAACTCTAAGACGTTAAGTAACCAGTAACAATATTGTACCAAATTGGCCATAATCAGCATCATTTACTGTTACAAAGGTGACTCCCTTGAGATTTGGTTGAACAATTAAAAAAGATCAAAGTCCATATTGTTGTTTAAATATTCGGGCAATTTTCAGGTCACCTTCCGCACCCTGGTCAAAGGGGCACGTTACATATTGGCGCCCGAGCAAAAATACAGTCAAAGTAGCATTTCAAAATTTGATTTTTTTTCTGGTGTATTTATTTAATCAATCTTCCAAAATATTCCATGAACCATGATTTGTAACATTCTATAATATATCATTTGATTTGTAAGAGAGAACAGCAAGTCTTAGTAACATTTTTCAAAAGTCAAAACAGTTCTGATACTCAGTTTTTTTGTGTTGCAAAATATTGTTGGTTCCATTGCGTAAACCATAAGTCATGGCAGTGGGGGTGTATTTTTTTTTGCTGTCATATCTCTACAATATTGGCAAGTTTGAACCCGTTGACAACAGATACAGTATGCAATGCTTAGATTGATTTCATACAATGGATAGCAGAAAAAGACGAGAACTACACTATGAGACACAACGAAAACCCGATAGTAGGACTTATAGTCATGATGCCAGATATAGACAATAAAACAATCCACAAATCAACAGTAATCAGAGTTATAACAGGAGTGATCGAGGATATATTGCATCAAATTTCAACAGAATTGGGCGGAATGACAATTTTACTAGATCAGATCAAAATGGAAGATATAATCGATATGATAGAAGAGAAGACAACATACATCGAGAAAGACGAGCTGAAAAAGTTTATGCAGAAAGATCCGATGGTAGATATTTTAATAACAACAGATCCAACAATAATTATCAACGCAAAGAGAATACAGATAGGATGACTGACAGGGATAAAAATATTTTCTATAACGTAAGAGCTTTACAGATTAACGAACTACCGAACAACTCTGAACAAAGTAACGTAGCAGCACATTCATCTGAACGAAAGCAATACTCTAGAAAAGCCAATCAGACCGATATAGAAATCTCAGACGAAGATGAGATAGATAAACAAGTTCGGTGCGACACAGTCTTATATGAAAATTAAGATGAGCAGAGTGATGAAAATTTCCGTTCCCCTATGTTTGATGCTCAAGTGAAAGGATCACATTTCAGCGTATTGGTGTATTCAGGATGTCAGAAAACATGTCTATCAAGAGATTTCTATGAAAAAATAAAAGAAAGAAATTATATGAATACAATAGAAGGTGCTATTGGAAAAAGTATAAGTAAGCTCAGGAAAGAGATATATGCACATGTTAAAATTGAGGATATGGAATTTAATGCAGTGTGCTTGGTAGTTGAACAGTTTTATCATCAGTTTATCTTGGGAAATGACTGGCTCATCAAGAACAAAGCAATTTTGGATTATAATAAACAAACACTGGAGATGAATGACAAAGGATTACAGTTTCACAGATCACAGATAAAGCTCAAATCAAAACATCAAATTTATTAACAGAAATGGATATACCTGAAATGTGTCGGGAGAATATTATGAGATATTCTCAGATTTACTTGGTTTGGCAAACGTATCAGGGTGTCTCACGGTGACCGTCAGTAGATAGTCTAAGCCGGTTCTAACCATGATACTACGACAAACAAGATATGCTCACTAGCCGAACGAGTTTCGAACTGAACTGCGCATCAAGCTATCCGGTGACCCAATTGGATAAAATAGCATTGGAAAGCATGGCTTATATTGCGATTTTGTTGAATTCTGATGATGTTAGTTGGTTATTTACCCCAAAATGAATAATATGTATCTAGTTGGTTATCTATCTATCCAAAATTGATAATATAATCTACGCAAATCCCACCAGATTGGTTAAATAGTATTTAAAAAAAGATCATATTTTCAATTTTGCCGTTACATTGAAAAAACATTTTTCTCAGTTGGTTTTCGACGTTAGAAAGGATGTTTGAGGTGAAACTTTTTTTTGTGCGGTGGGAGTGGAATTTCGAGGTTGCGACGCACTTGGTTCTTTGTGGTTTTGTGTGGTTTTTTGTGATCCTATGTTCTTTTCTTCCTTCTTTTGTGGTTTTATGTGTTTCTTTGAGAATCTAATACTATGTGGTTCTTTGTGATTTTATGTGGCTCCATGCATGTGGTTATTTTTTTGTTCAATGTGGTTTTTGTTGTACCATGTGGCTTCTTGTGGTTCTATGTGGTTCCATGTGGTTTTGTGGTTCTAAGAGGCTTTTTGCTATTCTATGTGGTTCTAAGAGGTCTTGGCATGTGGTTTTTATGGTTTTTTGTGGTTCTACATGGTTCCATGTGGTTTTTGTGGTTCCATGTGGTTCTATGTTTTTTTTGTGTTTCTATGTGTTTCTTGTGGCTCTATGTGTATTCTAGTAGTTCCATGTGGTTTCTATGGTTTTTTGTGTTTCTACATGGTTCCATGTGGTTTTTGTGGTTCTATGTGGTTCTTTGTGTTCTTTGTGGTTGATGGTGTTTTTGGGTTCGTTGAGTTTTTTTTGTGTTTCTATGTGGTTCTATGTGTTTTTTTGTGGTTCCATGTGGTTTTTGTGGTTCCATGTGGTTTTTAGTGGTTCTATGTGTTTTTTGTGGTTTTTCAGGATCGTTGTGTTTTTTTTTGTGTTTTTATGTAGTTCTTGTGGTTCTATGTGTTTTTTGAGGTTCCATGTGGTTCATGTGGATCTATGTGTTTTTTTGTGGCTCCATGTGGTTTTCAGTGGTTCTATATGTGTTTTTTTGTGTTTCTATATGTGGTTTTTGTGGTTCCATGCGGTTTTTCTGGTTCTATGTGGTTCTTTGTGGTTTTGAGAGATTTTTTGTTATTCTATGTGGTTCCATGTAGATTTTCTGGTTCTTTGTGTTCCTATGTGGTTCTGTATGTTTGTTTTGTGGTTCCATGTGGTTTTTCTGGTTCCATTGCGGTTTTTCTGGTTCTATGTGGTTCCTTGTCCTTGTGGTTTTTTGTTTTCTACGTGATGCGATGTGGTTTTTGTGGTTTTGGGCAAAAGCAAATGTCTCTTTTTGTCACAAAACTCGTCTTCAGAAAAATGGTTCAAACAAATTCTAGCATGTTAAACGGAAAGGTTGGTACAGGAGGGCACCACTCACATGGATGTAACTCTAGACATTTATTACGGTTCTGTACCAACCTTTCCGTTTAACATCAACTCACAACACAACTCACCAGGATGGCGAAGTCGCCAGATCACATTATTGGTGGTTTTATAGCGTTGATACTGACAATTGACGGGAATCGATGTGTGGATGGTGTTGCCGGCTGTGTGTGCGGTGTTGGTGTTTTGTGGGGAGATAATGTATTTTGGGATTTTAGGCTTTACGGTTGACGTTTGAAGTGACTTTGGCATTATTGGTGGTGGTTTTATAGCGTTGATGTTGACAATTGACAGGATTGATGTGAGGGCGGAGTTGTCGGTTGCGTCGTGCGTTGTTGCCGCGTGTGCTGTTTTGTGGGAAGATACGGGATTTTGGGATTTTAGGTTGGTGGTGGTTTTATAGCGTTATTATTGACAATTGACAGGATTGATGTGAGGGCAGTGTTGTCGATTGCGTGCGGCGTTGCCGCTTATGATGTTTTGCGGGAAGATGAGGGATTTTGAAATTTTAGGTTTTACGGTTGACGTTTTAAGTGACTTTGACATTATTAGTGGTGGTTTTATAGCGTTGATATTGACAATTGACAGGATTGATGTGAGGGCGGTGTTGTCGATTGCGTGCGGCGTTGCCGCTTATGGTGTTTTGTGGGGAGATGAGGTATTTTGGAAAGGTAGGTTTGATGGGGAACGTTTGAAGTGATGTTAACGTTTGAGATGTTTTGATGCGCTACCTAGCGGTGATTATTTGTGTTAAGAATTACCCCAATATTTAGAATCAGATATACGATATGATATACATAAATATAAAAATGTTTTGAATCTTCTGTGTGATTGGTGCAATTTGGTGTTCCGAGGTGATGAGATGAACACCTAACAACCTGAAATACTTCGATCAACAACAACGTGATGATGATGATGATGATGTCGATGATGATGATGATGATGATCATGATGATGATTATGATGATGATGATGATGATGATGATGATGATGATGATGATGATGATGATGATGATGTTGGTGATCATGATGATGATCATGATAGTGATTCGATGTGGCAGGATTGATGTGTGGTTGATGTTGTCGGCTGCGTCCGGTGTTGTCACATATGGTGTTTTGTCGGGAGATAAGGGGTTTTAGGAAGTCGAGTTTTTGATGGGCATTTGATGAAACGTTGACGTTGAGATGTTTCGTAGGCTTGATCTTGATAATTGACAGGATCGATGTGTGGACGGTGTTACCGACTGCGTGCGGTGATGTCACGTATGGTGTTTTCTTGGGAGATAAGGGGTTCTGGGAATTGGAGGTTTTTTGATGTGACGTTGGCGTATGTGATATTTTATTGTTCCAATGCAGGTTTCGTGATTGTATTTAAATGTTATAGGATATGATGGAGGGTGGACGTTTGTATGTTGTCTCATATGAAAGATCATATAAGTAGTACTCCGATTTGTGAGGTATTTAATAAGAGAGAGATGTGCAGATTTTTTCATTAGTTAAAGCATTTTTATGAGGGGGTTTAATTATTTAACCAGAGACTATGGGTCATTAGAAATTCTCCTTTATCACCTTTTGATAGTTTCAGTAAAGAAAATATAATGTTAATTATTATGTATATATTATGATATCATATTCAACACAAAAATAGAACAAATTGAAAGGTTCTATAGAGATCCAACGCAAGAACAACAAAAAGCTGTATTTGGGATGCTTGATTACCTGAGTGTGGCGTTTGGGAGATGATTTTAAAGGTCAAAAAGGTATGGATTGGGGCTTATTGTGACACTTAGCGGCGAATATTTGTAATAAGGGATTTGGAAAATGTGGGGTTCTTCATATTTTGAGTTAATTAGTTTTTGAAAATGTGGATGGTGATGATACTGTTGATGGAATTCTTTGATCATTCGCAATTAGAGTTGATATGTGGAGTGCGATGTTTGGAGTTGGCGAGCTGATGCTAGATTTTTGAAAAGAATACCTCATAAGAAGGTCAGTGACTTGAAGCTATGGTTCATTAGAAAATACCGGCATTTAGATCTAAATCATTCCAAGAGATATTTCAACTTATATTGCTATCAATAAGGAAAAGACTTGAACAGTTTAATGTTATAGCAACACCAAGTAAAATGCACAAAATAGTCAAATTAAAAACCACAATTTGATATTCATGAAATATATATATATTTTTTTTTTATTTAAATGATTGTTTATTGTATCACTGTGATAAGTATACCTACATAATTTTGTTACCAAAAGGTGTAGAACAGTTTAATGATATACTAAAAATAGAACGAAATAAATTTTGAGGTGTAGTAAAACTGACCAACTGATGAGTAAATTTTATCATTTCATGATTAATAAGAAGAACGGAAATACTTACCACATCTGATAAATTATCCAGTAAAATACACACACACACACAACACAATCAAATTAAAAGTCCTTATTTCCTATTCATTAAATAAAATTAAAAACCACAATTTGATATTTATGAAATATTTTTTTTTATTTAAATCATTGTTTATTGTATCACTGTGATAAGTATACCCACATAATTTCGCTACCAAACGGTCTAGAACAGTTCAATTATATACTAAAAATAGAACGAAATAAATTTTGAGGTGTTATAAAATTGACCAACTGATGAGTAGATTTTATCATTTCATAATAAATAAGAAGAACGGACATGCTTACCATATCTGAGAAATTATCCAGTAAAATACACACACAACACAATCAAATTAAAAGTCTTTATTTTATAGGTAGATATTCATGAAATAAATTTACACTAAGATCATTTCATTTCATCATTGTAATAAGTATATCAACATAATTTACTCTTCAAAACATTATTAAATATTAATATGGTTTTATCAAATTAGTAATATGAGAACTATTGAACTATAAGACATATTTTCAAGATTTGGTGGATATAGATAGAGTTGATCAATAAATCAGTGGTGTTAAAATTAATAAATAACTTATATCTAATTTACAACTAATCATCGATGATTGGATCGAGAGATTTGAAACATATTTTCTTACCTAACTTTGAATGCAATCTATAATTACAGCTTTCTTCAGTCTCTACGCAAAATAAAAGTTGCATGAAACAACTTTCACACCAAAATTTCTTATTTCTATATACACGTGTCTTGAGTTGGCGAACAGTTACAACAATATGATAATGCTTATAAACTATCTTGAATCTATTATTCATAAATTTTATAAACCAGAAACTACAACTTCTACAAATATTCATATTAAAATCTTCAAGTACATAATACTCCACCCAAAGACAATATCTCCTACATTCAAAACTATGATCATTCCAATTATGGATGAGTATCGCGTTTCTTTTACAGATACATCCAATTATCCTTGAATCAACTATAATATTCTCTAGCGAAATTGAATGACATACTTCATCTTTCGAAGCTATTTTATCAAGATAATCCCACCTATAATTGGAATAATTCTGTAAAATATACTGATTTAGAGTCTCAGGTAAAAATGGTATAGGACTAGATAAAAAATCTGAAATATCATTCACATTTTCGCAAACCACCCTTCTACATAGCTCTTTTAATGTTGACATCATCTACAATGAGGAAGAAAACAATAAAAATGAATTACATGATAATTGAATAACAACATATTATCATCATTTCAACTGATTTCAAATTGTGAATCATTTTTGGAAAATCATTACTTGATTCCGATTATTATTTTGAAACAAACAAATCCCACCCTAACGAGCTTATTTTTCAAAATCAGTTACCTTTTTATAATTTTGAGGTGATGCAAATTGTTTTGAATTGACTGTTACAAGTTTCCGAGTAAATTACCAAGTGTTACTAAATTAATAATTGCTCTGACACATACGTACAGGGTGGCCAACTAAGATTGCGAGGTATTGTATCTCGGAAACTATACATCGTAAAGGCTGGTAAATATTCTCAAGTTTCTGAAATGGTCGCTAGGGGGCGTAACAACCAACACCAAGTAGAAAAATATGATTTTTATGGAATTTTGTCCAATGAAAATATATCGATGAGCTCATTTTCGGATTAACTGACTATTTACCTACACTATATTGATAGCTTAGAAAAAATGAACGACACCCAATTACCTTCGATTGAACGTTTTTATAATAAATTGAACGATTCCAATTAATCAATCGAAAATTATCAACATGCTCAAACTGTGTGGGAAGCCTTTGAGATCAGAAATTTAGGTGAATATTCAGATTTGTATCTAAAGACCGATATTTTGGGTTTAGCCGATTTATTTGAGAACTTTAGACAAAGTAGTATTCAGACACATAAATTAGATTCTGCATGGTATTATACGATGCCTGGCTTCACATGGGATTGTATGTTGAAATTTACCGATTGTAAATTGGAACTTCTTCAGGATATTGATCAAATCATGTTCATTGAGAAGGGGATTCGCGTGGGGGCATTTCAACTTGTGTTCATAGATATTCTGAAGCTAACAACAAATACACCGATGATTACGATGCATCGAAACCATCGAAATTTTTACTTTATCTAGATGTGAATAATCTGTATGGAAAAGCAATGACTTTATATTTAACGCTATTTATTTATCAATTATTGATGGTGATACTAGCGATCGCGGTGGAATAGAGCTGTGTGTGTGTGTGTCTCCACCTCATGGTGGCAAAAAGGTAGTAGGAGGAATATGGTACTTCTCAAATACTAAAATAATTGGATAATATTTAACGTATTTTTGATTTAACCATTGAGCAAGTTGGCGCTAAGTAGGTACCTACTTATCTACATGATAAATCGTTACTTGATAATTTTTTACAAAAACGTGGGAAATTGATGAGAAGCTATTATATCTACAGTTTTGAGCTATATAGTGAAGGTATAAGTAGCTTCTTGATAATAGTTTCGGTTGAACTTATTCCCATCGTATGTATATCAATATAAGTATAAACTTGATATGTGGGGATTACATAAAATAATGTGATTGTACATATTCATATTTGAAATTATTTGGGATTATCATTTTTGGTATTGTATATGTATAGTTCTTCATATTAATGAACCGACCATTAACATAACGTCTGAGAAAAATAATAAAAATTAGCTCATTGAATTGATAAATATAATAGGTATAAAATTTAGATTGTTTCAAATTTTATGATGCGTATCTCTAGATGAAGACACAATTTCAATTGTAAACGCGAAAAAGAGGAAGTGTTTTGTTATGATTATATTTAGAATATGAGACATAATCAAAGAATGGAGTTTGGACAAAAGGGGATTGGAAATTTATTAGAGATAAAGATAATGGGAAGTTCACAAAGAATGTGATTAGTTTCTGTAGATGTTGGATCTACAAGGTGATTGGGAATGAACTAGACTCATCCCGATTTGGACAAAAATAATTGAAAAATATGAATTTTATAAAAAGGTGCTTGGAAATTAGCTAGAATCGTTCTGATTTTTTGTAATTAGAACATTGAATGTTTTGATGTTCAAATCTAATAAATTAGCCTGCCAAAATTGTGAAATGTTGAACTGTTTTACATCTTCTTGGGTTGTGTGGAGTTTTATTCCCAATTGACGATCTGATGACAGCTTCACGATGTAGTACATGGATAACCACTCCAAATTATTGTGCGAACTTTTCTAGTCAGGTCACTTATAGACTAGTCTAGCTAATTACGTGTGATGAAAATATGTTTATCTTCCATAGTTTGGTATGTTACTTGATCGTACCTCTTGAAGAAATGTGGTACATGGATATCCACTCTAAATTATTGTGTGAATTTTTCTGGTCCAAAAACTTTAGTCTAACTAATCGCTTGGGGTGAAAATCTGTTTATCATTCATAGTTTGGTGTGTAAGTTGATTGCATCTCTTCAACAAGAATCCTCACCTTGTATGTAGCAGAAATTTATGTTTTATATATCTCAATAATTCTTTATGTTTTTTAAGGAAAAAGATATTTGAAAAATTGAAGGTGGCTTCAATAGCTGTAACGTATACAAGCTGGCTATCAACAGTGTCCACAACTGAGGAAAAAATTATTTTTTTTTCAAATAAGGTGAGTCATCCGTTTATTCATTTATTATTTTGTTTCAATCAAATATATACACATTTTTGAAACAATGAAATCATTTCTGTTGGGGGATGTACGTATGTGTCAGAGCAATTATTAATTTAGTAACACTTGGTAATTTACTCGGAAACTTGTAACAGTCAATTCAAAACAATTTGCATCACCTCAAAATTATAAAAAGGTAACTGATTTTGAAAAATAAGCTCGTTAGGGTGGGATTTGTTTGTTTCAAAATAATAATCGGAATCAAGTTATGATTTTCCAAAAATGATTCACAATTTGAAATCAGTTGAAATGATGATAATATGTTGTTATTCAATTATCATGTAATTCATTTTTATTATTTTCTTCTTCATTGTAGATGATGTCAACATTAAGAGAGCTATGTAGAAGAGTGGTTTGCGAAAATGTGAATGACATTTCAGATTTGTCATCTAGTCCTATATCATTTTCACCTGAGACTCTAAATCATTATATTTTACAGAATTATTCCAATTATAGGTGAGATTACCTTAATAAAAAAAGATGAATATGTCATTCAATTTCGCTAGAGAATATTATAGTTGATTCAAGGATAATTGGATGTATCTGTAAAAGAAACGCGATACTCATCCATAATTGGAATGATCATAGTTTTGAATGTAGGAGATATTGTCTTTGGGTGGAGTATTATGTACTTGAAGATTTTAATATGAATATTTGTAGAAGTTGTAGTTTCTGGTTTATAAAATTTATGAATAATAGATTTAAGATGGTTGATAAGCATTATCATATCGTTGTAACTGTTCGCCAACTTAAGACACGTGTATATAGAAATAAAAAATTTTGGTGTGAAAGTTGTTTCATGCAACTTTTATTTTGCGTAGAGACTGAAGAATGCTGTAATTAAAGATTGCATTCAAAGTTCGGTAAGAGAATATGTTTCAAATCTCTCGATCCAATCATCGATGATTAGTTGTAAATTAGATATAAGTTATTTATTAATTTTAACACCACTGATTTATTGATCAACTCTATCTATATCCACCAAATCTTGAAAATATGTCTTATAGTTCAATAGTTCTCATATTACTAATTTGATAAAACCATATTAATATTTAATAATGTGTTGAAGAGTAAATTATGTTGATATACTTATTACAATGATGAAATGAAATGATCTTAGTGTAAATTTATTTCATGAATACCTATGAAATAAAGACTTTTAATTTGATTGTGTTGTGTGTGTATTTTACTGGATAATCTCTCAGATATGGTGAGTATGTCCGTTCTTCTTATTTATTATGAAATGATAAAATCTACTCATCAGTTGGTAAATTTTATAACACCTCAAAATTTATTTTGTTCTATTTTTAGAATATCACAGAACTGTTCTAGACCTTTTGGTATCGAAATTATGTAGGTATACTTATTACAGTGATACAATTAACAATGATTTAAATAAAAAAAAAATATTTCATAAATATCAAATTGTGGTTTTTAATTTTATTTCATGAATAGGAAATAAAGACTTTTAATTTGATTGTGTTGTGTGTGTGTGTGAATTTTACTGGATAATTTATCAGATGTGGTAAGTATGTCCGTTCTTCTTATTAATTATGAAATGATAAAATCTACTCATCAGTTGGTCAGTTTTATTACACCTCAAAATTTATTTCGTTCTATTTTTAGTATATCATTAAACTGTTCTACACTTTTTGGTAGCGAAATTATGTAGGTATACTTATCACAGTGATACAATGAACAATCATTTAAATAAAAAAAAAATATATATTCCATGAATATCAAATTGTGGTTTCAATTTGACTGTTTTGTGCATTCTACTCGGTGTTGCTATAACATTAAACTGTTAAAGTCTTTTCCTTATTGATAGCAATATGGGTTGAAACACTTCTTGGAATGATTTAGATCTAAATGCCGGTATTTTCTGATGAACCATAGCTTCAAATCACTGACCTTCTTATAAGGTATTCCTTTCAAAAATCTAGCATCAGCTCACCAACTCCAAACATCGCACTCCACATATCAACTCTAATTGCGAATGATCAAAGAATTCAATCAACAGTATCATCACCATCTTCATTTTCAAAAACTAACTAACCCAAAATATGAAGAACCCCACATTTTCCAAATCCCTTATTACAAATATTTGCCGCTAAGTGTCACAATAAGCCCCAATCCATACCTTTTTGACCATCTGGCACAAGACCACTTCAAAATCATCTCCCAAACGCCACACTCAGGTAATCAAGCATCCCAAATACAGCTTTTTGTTGTTCTTGCGTTGAATCTCTATAGAACCTTTCAATTTGTTCTATTTTTGTGTTGAATATAATATCATAATATATACATAATAATTAACATTATATTTTCTTTTCTGAAACTATAAACAGGTGATAAAGGACAATTTCTAATGACTCATAGTCTCTGGTTAAATAATTAAACCCCTCATGAAAATGCTTTAACTGATGAAAAAATCTGCACATCTCTCTCTTATTAAATACCTCATAAATCGGAGTACTACTTATATGATCTTTCATATGAGAAAACATGCAAACCATCCATCATATCCTATAACATCTAATTACAATCACGAAACCTGCATTGGAACAATAAAATATCACAAACGCCAACGTCACATCAAAAAACCCCCAATTCCTAGAACCCCTTATCTCCCAAGAAAACACCATACGTGACATCACCATCATCTACCTTTCCAAAATTCCTCATCTCCCCACAAAACACCATAAGCGGCAACGCCGCACGCAATCGACAACACCGCCCTCACATCAATCCTGTCAATTGTCAATATCAACGCTATTACCAACCTTCTAGTGTACCAAAAACACCTGCTGGAAGCACTGGAGAGTCGAGCTCAGATGGATGTTGTGTATACTGACTTCGCCAAAGCATTCGACAGAGTGGACCATGGTGTTCTCATGGCAAAACTTCAAGCAGTAGGTCTACACTCATCATTTCTTAAATGGACACAAAGTTACCTCTACAATCGGTCCCAAGCAGTGAAGTTGGGTGATTCTGTTTCTTCTGAAATTGTAATATGCTCAGGTGTACCGCAGGGTGGACATCTGTCACCTCTATTCTTTAATATTTTCATAAATGACATCTGTGATTCGCTCAAATCTGCTATTTCATTGACCTATGCAGATGATGGGAAATTTTTCAAGAAAGTTGAATGCTATGAGGATTGTGTTCAGTTGCAAGATGACCTGAATTCTCTGGCAGAATGGTGTCAAAAAAACAAGTTGGATCTAAATATTGATAAATGCAGAATTGTCACCTTTTCTAGAATCAAGTATCCTATACATTTTCCGTATAAAATAAACAACTGCCAAATCTTGAGAGTTGATCTTGTTAAGGATCTGGGAGTGTGGTTTGATAGTGAATTAAATTTCAATCATCACATAAATGTGACAGTAAATCGTGCATTTAAACTGTTGGGTTTTGTTTATCGAACGTTGAAAGACTTTGATAGTGTTGGCATTTTGAAGAGTGTCTATTGCTCGGTTGTGAGATCCATTCTCGAATATGCTTGTGTTGTTTGGTCACCATACTATAAGGTTCATAAGGCTGACCTTGAGAGAGTTCAGAGGAAGTTTTTGAGACTGATTGCTTTTAAATTTAATATTCGAACTGTTGAGATAAACTTCAATGAACTACATGACATCTTGAACCTAGATACTCTCCAAAAAAGGAGAGATACATTTGATATTTGTTTCATGCACAAGATATTGAACGGCCTCATAGACTCTTCTGAATTGTTGTCATCATTTGGTCTCAGGACAGCTAGGAGGCTGAGACAGAATGAGTTGTTCTGGGTTGACTTTCACTCCACGAATTATGGATACTTCAATCCTCTGTCCAGAATGGCTAGAGCTGCCAACAAACTATCGAGTGACTTAGATTTGTTCTCTATTAGCGCAGCAGGCTTGAAGAGAAAACTCAATGTATCTATATGAATTCAATTGATTATCTTATGTAACTCTGTGATATTGTTAACCTGTACCTTGCTTTTTTGTATTTTTATCTTAGAATATAGGCAAATTTGTAATATTTATTGTTTTTTGATACATCTTACTACACTAATTGATACAATATTAGCATAAATTGCTTTGTAAAATGACTTGTTCGTTAATAAATTATTCTATTCTATTCTATTCTATAAAACCACCACCAATAATGTCAAAGTCACTTAAAACGTCAACCGTAAAACCTAAAATTTCAAAATCCCTCATCTCCCCGCAAAACATCATAAGCGGCAACGCCTCACGCAATCGACAACACCACCCTCACATCAATCCTGTCAATTGTTAATATCAACGCTATAAAACCACCACCAACCTAAAATCCCAAAATTCCGTATCTTCCCACAAAACAGCACACGCGGCAACAACGCACGACGCAACCGACAACTCCGCCCTCACATCAATCCTGTCAATTGTCAACATCAACGCTATAAAACCACCACCAATAATGCCAAAGTCACTTCAAACGTCAACCGTAAAGCCTAAAATCCCAAAATACATTATCTCCCCACAAAACACCAACACCGCACACACAGCCGGCAACACCATCCACACATCGATTTCCGTCAATTGTCAGTATCAACGCTATCAAACCACCAATAATGTGATCTGGCGCCTTCGCCGTCCTGGTGAGTTAGAACCGGCTTAGACTATCTACTACCGTCCATTAGAATATCTCGGGAAATAAAGCAATTGGGATTTTGAAAATTTGTATGTTGAGATATTCATAGATGTTCTTCTCAAATGAAATGAAAGCAACGTTGCACGACTTCCGGTTATACCGGAAGTAGTTGTCAACTCGCCTATTTTAAATGGAACACCCTATATATTATTACATTTTTGTATTCTACGTAAAATTCTAGGCAGACTTCATGAATCATGTCCTATACCTAAGTATGAGAGTGGATAAACAGGGGGGCTTCTGGACCACCGGCCAATCAGCGCTCAAGTGGGCGAGGCATATTTTTGACTTTTCCCTAGATTTCAGGGAATTTTTGATGAATCTGGCAACGTCGCTCGAAGACTGCTCATCTGGCAACGTCGCTCGATCTCGATCTTGACAGTTGACATAACGCTTCGATCTTGACAGCTTTGACAGATGACAGCTTTGACAGATGACAGCTTTGACAGGGGATTTTTTATCGCTTGGTTCCTGGGTTCAAGATGGGGGGATTGGGGGGTGCGGAGGTTAGATTAAGTCTGAAAAAAGATTTTCCGACAGCGAGATTCGAACCCATATCCTTTGGATTTGTACGTGACGGTCTAAACCAATACGCTAACAAGGTGCCCAAAATAGAATGTAGATTTGTGGTTCAGTTGCTACCCCGATGATCGCCTGAAAAAAAAATCTGCGATAGCGAGAATTGAACTCACGTCCTTTGGATTTGTACGTGACAGTCTTAACCAATACGCTAACAAGGTGCCTAAAATAGAATGTAGATTTGTAGTTCAGTTGCGGTGTGTTTTGGTCTTGTCTTAAATTGTGTGTGGTTTCGTTGTGGGTGAATTCGAGCCCCTCTGTTCGTGGAGATAGTTTGATGGGGGGACGGGGGTACCTATGCCACCTGAGTCATAGGAATTTATACAAGATTTTAGATACCGTTTCGGTGTGTTTTGGTCTTGTATTGTGTGTGTGGTTTCGTTGTGGGGAAATTCGAGCCCCCCTGCTAGCAAGTTTGGGATGGGGGGACAGGAATTGCGAATCGCTGTGTATGACGTCATAGGGTTGCCTGTTGAATGATTCCCACTGTGTTTTGTTAGGGGGTATTCGAGCCCCCCTGCGCTTCGTGGATAGTTTGGGATGGGGGGATGGGGGTATTCGGGCCCCATGCGCTTCGTAGATAGTTTGAAGGCTTGATGGGGGTACGGGGGTATTGGGAATTAAGGTTTTAGGACTTTGTAGTTGTTGAGATGGCGCTTCGATTCTTTGATCGTTTGCTATTACACGAAACCACACACACACAATACAAGACCAAAACACACCGAAACGGTATCTAAAATCTATATAAATTCCTATGACTCAGGTGGCATAGGTACCCCCGTCCCCCCATCAAACTATCTCCACGAGCAGGGGGGCTCGAAACCACACACAATTTAAGACAAGACCAAAACACACCGCAACTGAACTACAAATCTACATTCTATTTTAGGCACCTTGTTAGCGTATTGGTTAAGACTGTCACGTACAAATCCAAAGGACGTGAGTTCAATTCTCGCTATGGCGGATTTTTTTTTCAGGCGATCATCGGGGTAGCAACTGAACCACAAATCTACATTATATTTTAGGCACCTTGTTAGCGTATTGGTTTAGACCGTCACGTACAAATCCAAAGGATATGGGTTCGAATCTCGCTGTCGGAAAATCTTTTTTCAGACTTAATCTAACCTCCACACCCCCCAATCCCCCCATCCTGAACCCAGGAACCAAGCTATAAAAAATCCCCTGTCAAAGCTGTCATCTGTCAAAGCTGTCATCTGTCAAAGCTGTCAAGATCAAAGCGTTATGTCAACTGTCAAGATCGAGATCGAGCGACGTTGCCAGATGAGCAGTCTTCGAGCGACGTTGCCAGATTCATCAAAAATTCCCTGAAATCTAGGGAAAAGTCAAAAATATGCCTCGCCCACTTGAGCGCTGATTGGCCGGTGGTCCAGAAGCCCCCCTGTTTATCTACTTATGAGCGTTTTTGAAATGTTCTTGTTGTTATGTCAAAAATGACTTTTGAAGGCTCCTATTCAAATGTGAATTTCCCCTATAAGAAAGCCTTCATTATTTAATTTGTATTGTATTTCTTGTTGAAAAGGACCTTCAAAGTAGGACCTTTTCACAGCAATATGAAAACTATTATTACAGGGTGGGCCAAAAATAAGATCAAAAATTAAATTCAGAGAACGGCCAAAAATCAATTTTTTTAAATGGAAACCCTTAATTTTTATAATTTTATCTTATTGTGCATCAAAAATGGAGGTGAGTTTGTATAAGATTGTCCTTTCCAAAAATTCTTTTTTTTTATTTAATTTTTGAATTTTTGGAATGAACAATTTTGAGTAAACTCATCCTTTTTAATGCACAATAAGATAAAATTCGTGTAACCGCATTCCTGGTGAAGCTCTTTCGTTCATGCCTTGCCATGGGCTATATTTCCTCTAGCTGGAGGAAAGTGAAGGTGATATTTATCCCGAAACCAGGGAAATCAGACTACGCCAACCCCAAGTCCTTCCGACCGATTAGCCTATCAAGCTTTTTACTCAAGACACTAGAAAGACTTGTTGATAGATACATCAAGGAAACGCATCTATTATCCATGCCACTGCATAACAATCAATATGCCTATCGACAAGGTCTATCGACGGACACGGCGCTACATCACCTTATCGCCAAGGTGGAAGGAGCGCTAGACGGAAATAGATCAGCATTGGGTGCTTTTGTGGACATCGAAGGCGCATTTGACAATACCTCCTTTGAATCAATCTGTCGAGCATTGGAAGCAAGGGGCTCGGAAAGAACACTGACCCAGTGGATATCAAATATGCTATCACAAAGGATGATATTTGTCGCACTAAACGGACAAACTGTCAGAACTATGGCTGCCAGAGGCTGTCCCCAAGGTGGAGTCTTATCCCTTCTCCTTTGGAGTCTTGTGGTAGACAACCTGCTGAAGCAGCTGAACGATTCGGGATTGTATACACAGGCCTATGCTGATGATCTGGTGATCCTAACGACGGGTAGCCACATTCAGGAGCTCAGAGCACCCACAATGCGAGCCCTGAGAATTATAGAACACTGGTGCTCCCTTGAAGGACTTGGGATCAACCCCAAAAAGATCAAAATCCTGTTATTCACCAGGAAATACAAATCAGGACTCAAACCGGAGATGTCCCTCTCAGGAAGAGTCCTGGAATACAGAAAAACGGTCAAATACCTAGGAGTAACTCTTGACCAGAAACTGTCCTGGAAAGATCACATCGAAGAATGCTCTAGAAAAGCCATATGCTCTCTATGGGCATGCAAAAGAGCTATAGGGACAACATGGGGACCGAAACCCAGAATAGATTACTGGATCTATTCTATGGTTATCAGACCTCTGATCACCTACGGAGCCATAGTATGGTGGCCCCCAACTAAGAAAGCATACATCCAAAGGCAACTGGATTAGGTTCAAAGGATGGGATGCATCAGTATAACAAGCGCAGTACGGACCACACCAACGAGAGCATTGGAGGTAATCCTAGAGTTACCCCACTGCACTTGTTTGTAGAGAGTGTTGCACTCAGAACAGCATACCGTCTTTACTGAATGGAACATCTGAAGCTGAGGAACAAGGGACACTCGGCCATCATGAGTGAACCCCAGCTAAAAGATGGAGTGCTGCTAATGCACTCCGACTACATGACTCCAATCTTCTATGCTGGTAGCTCGCCTGAGCTGATTATTCCTAGAACAGAGGACTGGACGGATCAGAACAGACCAGTTCAAATACGGATAGGGTCGTGGTGGTTTACTGATGGCTCAAAACATCAGAGAGGCACAGGAGCAGGATTCTGCAAGAGCGGGAGGGACAATAAAATGACCTTCTCGCTCGGGATTCACGCTTCATCCTACAGGCAGAAATCTTCGCCATAACACAATGTGCATATTATAACATTCTTGAGAGCGGCACAAATCACAGATTTTTCAACATTTGTTCAGATAGCACTTCAGCATTAAAGGCTGTTGTGAGAAAGGCAGTAGACTCCAAAGCAGTCCTAGAATGCAAAGAGGTTCTGCATAAGATAATTTAAATAACAACAAGGTGAGGCTGATTTGGGTCCCGGGCCATAGCGGTATAAAGGGGAACATTGAAGCTGACAGACTTGCCAAAATTGGTTCATCGCACAGGCCGATAGGATCCGAACCAATGATTGGCATCCCTAGAGCCATAGGAATGGGCGAGGTGAAAAAACTTCTACTCGGAAAGGCCACTCTATGCTGGAATAATGCCCCTGGTATGCTACATACCAAGGCAATGATAACAGGACCTGATACGGGCAGAACCAAAGAGCTCCTAAATATGAGAAGAAAAGACCTTCGCACAATGATCGGTCTATTAACTGGTCACATGAACCTGAAGTGTCACCTCCATAGGATCGGGATCGGGGAAGATTCAGACTGTAGGTGGTGCCTTGAAGACGTAGAAACCGTAGCCCAAATCCTAACGAAACGTCCGGCTCTTCGTAGCATTAGGATGGAACACTTCGGAGCTGAACTCACAACACTCCAGGAATTGGAAGGGATCTATTTGAGGGACCTGCTGAGCTTCGCGAAAGCGTCGTGCCTTCAATAATCTCACTTCTATCAATTGTGGGTTGCAACGGGCCCAGGAGGCCTAAGCAGGTTTTGGCGTGAGCCACCCACTGTAACATCTATATCTACAAGATAAAATTATAAAAATAAGGGGTTTCCATTTGAAAAAAAATATTTTTGGACGTTTTCTGAATTTGATTTTTGATCTTATTTTTGGCCCACCCTGTTATGATAGTTTTCATATTGCTGTGAAAAATCTATTGAAGTAGGTCCTTTCCAACAAGAAATCTAATACAAATTAAATAATGAAGGCATTCTTATACCTAGGTGAAATTCACATTTAAATAGGAGCCTTCAAACGTCATTTTTGACATAAAAACTAAGATATTTCAAAAACGCTCATACTTAGGTATTGGACATGATACATGAAATCTGCCTAGAATTTTACGTAGAATTCAAAAATCTAAATGTAGTTCAATTCAAAAGATGCTCTTTTGACATTTTTGTCATTTATTCCTAACCCAAACTTTATGTCGAGAATATTTCCAGCATCTTTGAATTGAATTTGACGATTTTTTTTTTAAGTGTGTGTATCAATGTAGTTATTAAATGTACCACCATTTTGTTGTACTTAAAGATATCATATACTCATATACTTATAGAATACAGTTGAAGGACAACTTACCGTTCAAAGCTAGAACATATCCAATACCTTTTTGCCATCGTACAGCTTTTCAAGATAAACTTAATGAAATGATGAATATAGGGATAATTGCAAGATCAGATACTCCATACATCAATCCATTAGAAGTTGTAATCAAGAAAGATAAATCAATAAGAACATGTTTGGATGCACAAAATTTGAATAAGAGGATACATATTGATTATGAATGCCCATCTGCAGCAGACGAATTATTGTATAGAAGAAGCCCAACTGGTTTTTTTCAACCTTGGATCTTACTAGTAGCTACTGGCAGATACCTCTACATCCCGAAGATACAAAGTACTGTGGATTAATTTTTAGTTTATCAACGGCATTTGCTGGGATCACTCGTTGCCTGGATAGATTCTTTTTTGACTGCAGAGAGTTTCTATGTGCATATGTGGATGAAATTTTGATCACGTCAAGCTCAGAGGTGGAATTCATGGAACATTTAAAAATTGTATTTGGAAGAATAAAGGAAGCAAACATGACACTCAACCTACAAATATGAAAATTTCACAGCAAAGAACTCAATTTCTTATATAGGACATATTATTACTACTGGTATTAGAGTGGATGAATCCAAAGTGGAAACAATACAAAATTTCGTAAGACCATATAATATCAAGTTGCTAAGAGCATTCCTTGGAAAAATAATAATAATAATTATAATAATAATATATCTTTATTTCAATATCAAGGGTGCGTACATAAAGAAAAAAATTGAAACATAATGAAAAGAAACAATACAGTATTCTCCCTTGCTATGGAAAAAGGAGCTTCATTTGAAACTCCTAGTACTTGAAAGTACTACTGGAGTTCCAGTCTTCCATATAGTCCTACACAAAAAAAAGAAACACATCAAATACTAATTAATAGAACCTTATTTCCAAATCACGAATTATATTGATTCATCATACTATATTCAAATGGAGCTAGTTGGAGATAAATTGATAATGTATATGCCAAGGAACATTTCATACGTTGAAATTGATATGATTCTTATTTTCAAATAATAGTTTTTTTAACGAAACCAGTTTAGATGTGTGCAGTTTAAGAAGTACAGGCGGAATACTATTGATACATTTACACACCATATAAGAAAAACTTCTTTGTAGATTAGACGTGTGAGGTATCGTAATTCTTAGATAGCCATCTATCCGGGAATTGATATTATGCACATCAGTTCTGAATTTTAATTTATGGTAAATTATGTGATTAGAACAAGAAATGTTGCCATAAATACTCTGAGATCTTGTCACAATTGTTCGAGTAATTGAAAAGGATCTAAATGGAACTGGGACCAACATCATGGAGAAGTATTCAAGAAAATCAAGCTTATGCTGACAAAAACCACATAATTATATCATCCAGACATCAAAAATCTCTTTTATATCGATGCTGATGCGAGCGCATATGATAATCGAGGAAGATTGTTCAAGATTTCAGAAAATACAGAAAAAAATGTTGCCTTTGTGATCCGAAAGTTGCAAACAGCACTCAACGAGAATTGCTAAGTATACTTTGGTGTCTACAAAAATGGGGAACATTGATTTTTGGATCGGGGATAATTGTTTTGAGTAATCATAAACGTTGTCCTTCCTTATCAATTGTGATTTGCTGAATCCTCGGTTCGCAAGATGGTTTTTGTAGATACAAAAATTAAATATAAAAATAAGACATATTAATGGAAAAGATAATCTGATTGCTGATGCGATTGCTGATGCGTTATCAAGATATGGTCAAGATGAGAAACAAGGGGAAAGATAAGATTCCAAGGAGATAACTATAGCCCAAATGGCTCTTTAATTGGATAAGGAATTCATAAATAGTCTCAAAGAAATCTCCAAATGCCAGGAGAAGAATGGAAAACTGAAGAATGTCCCACGTTCAAGATGATCAAAAGAGCAGCCTATATTTGAAATATCATAAGGGTGTATTATTTTAAAGGAATGGTGATAATGAAAGATGAAAAATATATATTTCAACTGAACTTGGAGATGATTTAGCAGAAATGTATTGTGGTGGATGCGCTATGTTTAATTTAGAAAAAAAAATAGTAGGTGTGTTGTCAGACGACAGTGGTTGTCAAGCGTCTTTATTTTCCAAACTGTAATTCTGGTTTTAGAAATAAAAACGGTACAATTGGTGTCAGGAGTGGGATAATCAGCGTTTGGAAAAGTGACTGTCATGGCGCCAAAGAAGCTGGACCACCTATCAGTGAAAGAGCTGCGGGATGAGCTTGAAGAGCGGGACTTGGATATCAATGGCAAAAAGACTATTTTGATAGAACGGTTACGCAAGAATCTGCAAGAATGTGGGGAAGATCCAGAAAGCTTCGTGTTTGACATCTTGAGTATGAAAGAGGATCTCAAAAATCTCGAGTTGAGTATGAAGGTTACTGATGAGAAGCTTGAGAAAGTAATGGACTTTAAAGTGGATAACCTTGAAAAGAAAGTCCCAGAAAATATTAGCATTCTTCAAGGACAGCTGGATGCATTGAGGGCTGGTGGCAGTTGTCAGTCTGCAGACGATGTCAGGATAGATGTCAACAAAGAAGTGTCAACGTCAACGACCCGTGTAAAGCCACCTACCTTTGATGGAGAATCTTCCTGGCATTACTATCACAAGCAGTTCGAGGCGGCTGACAGCAGTAATAGATGGACGGATGAGGAGAAGACCACCAACCTCATAGTTGCCCTACGAGAAGACCCTAGTGAGATTCTCCAGACCGTGCCAGTCGACAAGTTGGGTGACTATCAGCAGTTAGTGAGAAGATTGGAAATGCGCTTCGGTCAGGAACATCTTGAGTACTCACTGAGAGCCTCCAAGAGTTTGAAAGCGACGTTGCGCGGCTCGTTCGCATAGCCTATTCAACGGTACCAGAGAACGTTCTTGATTGTTAGGCCGTGCAGAACTTTGTCGATGGACTGCGAGACGTAGAGGCACAGCAACATGTCAGAATGGCGCGTCTAAAGATTTTGACAGATGCATTGACTCATGCGCTAGAGTTGAGTGTGCAAGTGCATGTACGATTGTTGGAGCAGGACGATCGTTCTGAGAATGCTTCAAATAATGCGATGATGCAGCTGGTCAGAGAAATGGAAGAGATGAAGGAGGCACTGATAACAAAGAAGAGAACAATTCGTTGCTGGAACTGCGGGGAATCGGAGCATCTACGGAGTCAATGCAAAAACCAGGTGCAGGCCTCTGCGGGTAGCAATATGACATCGTCGCTACCGTTAAACTAAGACGGGTCGACCATGAGGGGCAAGGTTCGATCCGCCAACATCCACGTGCCCCATCGAATGTACGACCGGATTGCTTTTATGAGAAGATGCGCCATTAGCATGTTTGTTGATGGCTTCATCGATGGGCGTCATCACGCTCTGATGCTGGACACCGGCGCAAAAAGAATACCAGTTCGGGTGATGAACCTTTACCACGTCACGTTGAAGAAAGGAGTCAACCTCGGAGAATGTTCCTCTGTAGCCTCCATTGTGCGTCATATGGAAAGTCCAAACAATGCTGTCGGTAATGTTGATGAGCAACTGGATAAAATGATGCGTTCTGCTTCTCAACATTTGACACGATCGCAGAAAAAGGAAGTGCGAGGGTTAATCTGCCGCTACCAGAGTTTACTTGATGCTCCGTGTGCGTTTAAAGGGTGAGCCAATGTCGTAACGCACTAAATCAACACCAGTGACGCCATCCCTATTCGACAAGCTGGCGCAGGCTGCCCTTCAAAAATCGTGAAGAAGCTGAGATGATAATCGAAGAAATGGAAAGTGACGGGGTAATTGAACCATCCAACAGCCCGTGGGCGTCACCGGTGGTCCTAGTGAAAAAAAAGGATGGCACGACGCGTTTCTGTGTGGATTATCGGCAGCTTAATAACGTTACAAAGGACAGTCATCCCCTCCCTTGGATAGACGATACTCTTGACACTCTGGCAGGTTTGATGCTATTCTCAACGCTGGACTTGAAGAGCGGTTAATGGCAAGTTGCTCTGGACTGCATCGATAAAGAAAAGACCGCGTTCACCATTGGATCTGGGCTTTGGCAATTTACAGTCATGCCATTTGGGCTCTGTAACGCGCCAGTAATATTTGAGAGAATGATGGATTCTGTGTTGGGGGGACTTTCCTGGAAAACGTGCTTGGTGTACTCAGATGACATCATTGTCGTGGGCAAGACCTTCAAGGAACACATGATGAATCCGGATGATGTGTTCAAAAGGTAGCAAGGAGCGAACCTCAAGCAAAATACAAAAAAATGTCAGCTTTTCCAGAAGAAAGTGAACATCGGCACATCGACAGCAGAGATGGAATAGCCGTGGATCCGGAAAAAACCAAAGCGATACAGACTTGGCCGGTACCAATGAACAAACATAAGATAAGAAGTTTTCTGGGTTTATGCCCCTATTATCGTCGTTATGTTCCGGGTTTTGCTAACATTGCTAAACCGTTGACCCGACTTACGGAAGAAAAGAAGTCGTTCTGCTTGGATGCCGACTGTGAAGATGCCTTCAAGGAAATCAAAAACTGTTTGACTAGAACACCCATTTTGAGTTATCCAATGCCGGAAGGGAAATTCATCCTAGACACCAATGCTAGCGATGTGGGACTCGGAGGGGTGCTATCGCAAGTTCAAGATGGTTGCGAAAAAGTTATCGGATACTTCAGCAAGGACCTATCAAAGCCGGAACGAAATTATTGTGTGACTAGAAGAGAGCTTTTGGCCGTCTGGAAATCTATGAAACATTTTTATAAGTTTCTGTATGGATGAAAGTTCTTGCTGAGAACGGATCACGCTGCCTTGAGATGGTTGCTGCGGTTCAAGAATCCGGAAGGGCAGGTGGCCAGGTGGATCGAGCGACTGCAGGAGTACGATTTTGATGTAGAGCATCGGCCAGGAAACAGTCATCGGAACGCTGACGCGTTGTCACGGAGACCTAGTCCACTAGATTGTTCGCATTGCACACGACTCAAAGAAAAAGTCGCTGGAACTTTGAGGACCACAGTCGTAGCGGATGAGTGGATGCCTGAGAGACTCGTGCGAGATCAGGAGAAAGACCCGGACCTGAAAATAATCCGTGGATGGAAGATGGCCGGGGATAAGCGGCCGATCTGGACGGAGGTGGCACCCTTATCGAAGATTTTGAAATGTTATTGGGCTCAATGGGACTCGCTGGTTCTTGATGAGGACGGGTTGTCAAAGAGAGTAGTGGAAAATACCTATGGCACAGAACAGCGAATGCAGCTGGTGATACCTAAAAATCGGGTGACGGAAGTGATGCTCCATCTACATGACGGTTCTTCGGGAGGGCACCTGCGAGTGACAACGACTTTGTGTTGATTGTGAGAACGATTCAACTGGGTGAATCATTCAGACGATGTGAAAAAGTGGTGCAGGAAGTGTGCTACTTGCTCAGCGAGCAATGGGTCCGGAAAGAAAAGGAGAGCTTCCATGAAACAGTACAACGTGGATGGCCCTTTCGAAAGGATTGCGGTGGTCTTCGCTGGACCATTCCCTGTGACGGACAATGAGGATCGCTACATTCTGGTGGCCATGGATTACTTTACTAAATGGGTCGAAGCATATGCATTACCAAATCAAGAGGCTGCTACCGTAGCGGAAGTTTTGGTCAAAGAACTTGTCAGTCGATTTGGCGTACCACTAGAACTACATGTGATGATTTGATTGGTTTTTAGTTCAGTCCCTTTAGAATGAAACACCTTTTCTACTATTGTAGTTAGTTCATTTATTAACTAGTTCGGTTTACCAGCTTATCTCATTCTTAACTCCACTCAACCTTCTCGATACCATATTCCTATAATGCTTATTATGTGTAATTACTCAATCACATTATTTGATACATATACGTATTTACAAGGTGTAACAATTATGTACTTAATACAAGGTGGTCACCATACTACATCTTCCCCACACTTTTTTAAAGAATTTTCTTTCACAAAATGGAAATTCTTAACTGGATTTAATCGATACATCAATAAAAATTGTAATAAAATATGTAAGAATAATAACAAAAAAATAATTCATAATTTTGCTATACCCAACTAACAGAATACAATTGAAATAATTTTTCACAATCCTACATTGAACTTATTTGGTAGCAAGCACAATTAACCTAATTTAACTCATAATACTCAAAATTATATACCAATATTCTATATTTGTATCCATGGCCATGTTACAACTAACTTTTAAACATCTTAGTCCTATTCTTATGAACTATCACCTCCTTAGAATTTTTTAAAATCTTAACATTTGGGTTTAAATCTTTTTTTACTTTATATGGACCATGAAAACATGGGGACATTTTGTCTCCTGTTTCATTTTTTAGCATAATGAAGTCACCTTCTTGGTATTCAATAGCATTCGAATTTTCATCAAACTTTTCTTTTCTTTTATATTTGGAATGAATTAAATTCGATCTTGCGTCTTCATGTGCTTTTTGAAGTCTATATTTGAGTTCCAATGGATAATTATCAGAATTAGTTAATGGTTCTAACTTTGTTTTTAAGTTATTTGGCAATTGAAACTTTCTGCCAAAAATCAATTCAAAAGGGGTATATTGGGTTTGTGTATGTACCGTAGTATTATACGTGAAACACCAGAAAGGTAACCAGGTGCTCCATGCTGAGTCATTACCAAAACTTTGTCCTCTCAAATAAGCGCCTAAAACTTTATGAGAATTTTCTAAAGAACCGATACTCTCATGATGATAAGCAGTGGACTGAATTTGATTAATTTTTAGAAGATTACATACTTTTGACATAGCCAATTAAATGAATTCACTGCCTCTGTCTGTAGCAATTTCATGAGGTATACCGTACCTTAGAAAAAAATTATCGACCAATGCTTTTGCAACCGTTTCAGTATCCTTAGATTTCAGTGGATAAGCTTCTACAAACTTCGTTAGTTCACACTGAAGCGTAAGAATGTAACTGAACTCATTTATATCATTTGGTAACGGACCCACTAAATCAAGATACACCTTTTGAAAAGGAGACGTTGCCGTAGATGTTATAACCATTTCTTGTTTCGTATATTTATTTGTATGTTTATGTTTTTGACAACTATCACACTTTGAAACATAATTTTTTACATCTTTATCAATTCCTGTCCAGAAATAATATTTTTTAATCGTGTTGACCATTCGGTTGATACCTGCATGTCCACTTGTAGGTAATAAATGAAAATCATTCAAAATCTACTTTTTCATTTCATCGTCATCTATTTTTTGAACTCCTTTTATAATACAAAATCGGGGACCGGTCCAATTTGAATTATTATTCATGATTTTGGCTAGCTCTTTAATAAAAGTAGTATTATTTTCATTTTTTAAAATACAGAGTTCTTTAATATTAATCTTTTTACAAGTATTTTCCAAATCTCTCAACATTTCGTCTCGCGTCATTGTTGAACGAGTATTTTGGTTAAAATAAATGCATGATTTCGATGGAATATAATAAAAGTTTCCTGACTGTAAAGTTATTTTATTTCCAAGCTTATTTGAAATATCTGCTGTGGTTAATATAAGTTCTGTATTATTCTTGGATTTTTTCAAGATTTCTACTATGTTTGGTTGATCAGGCCAAGCATTTATAGAATTATCTTCCTACAATGATTCTTGCTCTACGTCATTCAAACTTTTACTTTGTGCTCTGGTCATTACAGACATAACATTCTCATTCATACTTTTTAATTCTTCAGATGAGATGATGATTCTTGATAACGCGTCCGCAGCGACATTCTCACTCCTTTTTATATATTCCACATGAAAGTCAAAATTTTGTAACCCTAACCTAAATTTTGTCAATCGACTAGAAGGATCTGTTAAATTAAATAGATAGATTAGATGTCTGTGGTCTGTGAGAATTTTGAAATGACGACCATACAAATAAGATCGAAAATATTTTACTGACCAATAGATAGCCAAAAGTTTTTTTTCAATAGTTGGATAATTTACTTCGGCTTTATTCAAAGGTCTACTTGCATATGCTACTGGCTTATGATTTTTGTTCAGTAACACTGCTCCAAGAGATAAATTCGACGCATCCGTTTGCAAAATGAATTCATTTTCACTTGAAAAATCGGGATATTCTAAAACAGGTGGACTCAAAAGTGCCTTTTTCAAGAATTGAAACGAATTATCACATTCAACTGACCATTCAAACCTCGCATATTTTCTACATAGTTTGTTCAAAGCTATTGTTTTTTCAGCAAAATTTTGAAAGAATTTTCTATAATAATTAGCAAATCCTATTAGTCGTTTTACTTCATCTACAGTTTTGGGTACAGGATAGTTTTCCAATGCCTTAATCTTGTCTGGATCTGGAAGAATTCCTTCAGAACTAATAGTATGTCCCAAATAAAGAATTTCTTTTGAGTTTGAGATTTACCTTTCTAAGTCTATTAAAAACGTCTAACAAATTTTTACTATGCTCTGTGAGATTTCTTCCAAATACTATCAAGTCATCAAGGTAAACAAAACATTTGTCATAGTTAAGAACAGACATGGCTACTGTCATCATTCGAGAAAAAACACTAGGGCTTGTAGCTAACCCAGCTGGCAATCTTTTCCATTGCCACTGTCCACGATCAGTTTGAAAAGCTGTAATTTTTCTGCAATTTTTTCTAATTCTACTTGAAAATAGCCTTGACTTAAATCCAAATGAGAAAAATACACAGCGCCAGACAATGAGTCTAAAACTTCTGTTATATTTGGTAGTGGAAATTTTTCTAATTGAATTTGTTGATTTAGAAGCCTAAAATCTATACATGTTCTACTCTTTTTCTCACCACTATCATCCTTCTTTTTCGGAACTAATAAAATTGGAGATGACCATTCACTCTGTGAACTCTCAATAATCCCTTCCTCACACATTTTTTCTATATGTTTATTGACTTCCTCTTTTTGCGATTGAGGTATTCTATATGGTTTGACATAAACTGGACTAGCATTTTCTTTCAGTTTAATTGAATGTTTAAACAAGTTAGTAACAGTCAATCTATCACCTGGCAAATAAAAAATGTCTGCAAATTTTGCACAAATTGTTTCGATTGAGTTTTGTTCTTCCTTATCCAAATAATTTAAATTCAAAAATTTGAACAATTTTTTTACTCTTTCTACTGAATTTGTATTGTTTTAAAATTCACAAATATCATATTCACTTAATTTTTCAGTTTTTGGTGTACAATTTTTCAAAAATACCTCACTTTCTCGAATATTCAGGATTTTTACAGGAAGTTTTCCATTCTTAGGTTTAGCTAAACTCCCAGCCATAAACACGCCATCACACAACTCTTTTGGGTTTACCACGCATTCTTCTGTCGTACCCGTAGACAAGTAATATATCACTTCACAACGTGGTGGTATCATAAGAATATTATTTTCATCAGAACTCAAGGGCAAAATCACCACTTCACCATATTTTCAAAGAGATAATTGATGACTTTCATAGTTTATTATTCCTTGATAAGTTCTTAAGCAGTTTTCTCCTATGATGCCATCACTAGAATAAGATAACGAGTCAAAAACATAAAATTTTTGAGAGAAATGTATGGTTACTATTTTTAGATTCAAATTTACGTAACCCTCTGACACTATTATACCACCTTTACCTTTTATCTCAATATTGTCTTGATGTATTATAGTTTGAGGATCAAGAAATTCGGATTTAATTGCACAAAGTGATGCTCCAGTGTCTACTAAAAATTTTAGATTTTTATTTTCTACAAAGCAATTTACAAAACTAGAGCAATTGCTAGAATAAGTGAAAATTTCAGTATACTTTCTATTGTTGGAGACGAAAAAACTGATTTTGAGGATTTTTATCATTATTACTAGTACTTGAATTATCGTTATTGTCTTGACCTACGTTGAATTCTGTGACGTGCACATTGTGCCTAGTATGTCCTCTTCTAAAATGTCTGTTATTGTTCCTGCGTGGGAATTAATTGCCTCGGTTTACAAAATTATTATTATTACGATTTTGATTCACGTGAGTGCCTTGGTTTGAATTATTAAAATTTCTATTTTGGAAACCGTTTCTATTATGAGAAAAATTATGATTGCGATATCTGTTTACAAAATTCCTTCGTGCCGAATTCCCTCTGAAATTTCCTCTGTTCCCCCTATTCAATGTCATAACTTGTGAATGAATGAACGAGCAAATTTCTTCGTCTTGAGCTGCACGAATAGCATCTTTTAGAGACGAAAAATTTCTTGCAGATATTACTGTACTCAATTTAGAATTTCTTAATCCATCTGCAAATCTCTTAATAGCCATCTTTTCATTAATCGGTTTTAAAATTTTGTAAGAATCAGAATCCCCGCTTGCTTGAGAGATAGTTAAATCAACAAACAACTCCTCTAATTCGTTACCAAATTGTTCAACAGATTTTCTCCTTGCCTTAATCTGCTCAACTTTGTTTGAAGAGCTACATCCGATTTTTTCGTAAACAGATGTTGCCTCATTCCACCAAGCAATTCATTCACACTTTGATATGAGGTTTCTAGACGCAATTTTGCACTGTTAGACAATCTTGTTTTCAAAACAAATTTTATCAAGCTAATTTTTCCCCCATCTGACAACATAGAATCATACAGTTCGATTGCATCAATCAATCTACCTGTCGTTTCCTCCGAACCGTCCATGATAGGTAACAAACTAACCGCAGTCTTTGAATCAAAGGTAGCCATCTCAAATTTATTTTCAGTTTTAGGTGTATTATCTAATTTTAAATTTATTTCTTCCTCTTCTAAATTTTGTGTAGCAGTTTCGAATTCCAAAATTTCTGTATAAAGAGATTCTATTTTCTTAAAATATTCTTTTATAATTGAAAACTCAGAACTCTTAACCTTTGAATCTTTAACCAATAAATTGAATTTTTCTATTTCAATTACAAACTGAGAATATATTTTTTGTGCTTCCTCAATTTTCGATTTTAAAATTGGTGTCTTACGTCGTTCATAACTTAATTTTACTATATTAGTTCGAACATTCAAAAATGCTTCATGAATTTGTTTAAATATTTTTGTACCGTCAAAACCTGATGCCATACTTCCATAATGAAATTTAGATAAAATATTCTTTTGTTTTCTTGGTCCATAAAAATCAAATGCTATAACCCAAATAGTGAATACAATAAATATTGCCTACTTACAGTTATAATTGCAACATGCACACTCAGCATTCAAAAATTCATTAACCTCTTATGTAATGCGCTGGCTTCTCTACTGCAATCTCAGCAACTCATAATGTAATTGACCTATACATAGTTCATTGACATCCCATATATATTTGAACTGATCTAAAAAAAAAATAAGACCTCTTCATCTACGTCACTCCTGGATTTTCTCAATTTATGTTGACTTGATTTTCTCCTTATGGTTCTCCAGATTTGCCTGTTATACCTCGTCCCAGTAAAAAACCATAACCATATCCATTAGTAGCAGCATCACCAACAAAATTTCAGGAATGACAGACCATATAAACAGCTAACATTGGCATTAGCTTCTCCATTTACGTATTGGACTGTTTCCATAGATTTTTGGATTAGATTAGGTTGCTTCCCATCTTGGTGCTCATTGTTCTTATTGGATCACTCTAAAGGACTGGCAGGATCGCCATGTGATGATTTGATTGGTTTTTAGTTCAGTCCCTTTAGAATGAAACACCTTTTCTACTATTGTAATTAGTTCATTTATTAACTAGTTCGGTTCACCAGCTTATCTCATTCTTAACTCCACTCAACCTTCTCGATACCATATTCTAATAATGCTTATTCTGTGTAATTACTTGATTACATTATTTGATACATATACGTATTTACAAGGTGTAACAATTATGTACTTAATACAAGGTGGTCACCATACTACATACACTCCGATCAGGGCCACAATTTCGAGAGCGGACTTTTCCAGAACATGTGTGAGGTTCTTGGTATCCGAAAAACGAGGACTACCCCCTTACATCCTCAATCTGATGGTATGGTTGGGAGGATGAATAGAACCATGGGGAAGTATTTATCCAAAATGGTTTCAGGACACCAGCGAGATCGGGACAGACACCTTCCGTTTTTCCTAATGGCATACAGATCGGCAGTACACGAAACCACCGGCCAGACTCCAGCCAAGGTCCTTTTTGGAAGAGAAATGACACTGCCGTGTGACCTGACATTTGGATTGAAACCGTCTTCATGAGGTCGGAGAAGATCACGTGTCAGTGTTGAGACGCCGGATGGACAGAATTCATGATGAGGTCCGTTCTGCCATTCAGAGAGCCAGTGACCGGATGAAGTGTAGATATGACATCAAGGCTAGTGAGGATGGTGGGTATCAAAAAGGTGGCCAAGTTTGGTTGTTCAATTCGAGACGTAAACGTGGACTGTCACCAAAGCTACAACAACATTGGTAAGGGCCGTACACTGTCGTGAAGAAAATCAACGACTTGATCTACCGAGTCAAGAGAGCACCGAATGGAAAACCTCGGGTTGTTCATTACAATAGATTGGCTCCATATGCTGGCACCAACGCTGTTCTGGGACAGAACAACATTTAAGACGGGGACATTGTGGCGAATCCGCTATGTTTGATTTTGGAAAAAATAGTAGGTGTGTTGTCAGACGACAGTGGTTGTCAAGCTAGTTGATTTTCCAAACTGTGATTCTGGTTTTTAGAAATAAAAACGGTACAGTATCATGAGCAAACTGGTCATTTTGGTGTTTGGAAAACGTACAAGATAATAACCGAGAATTTTGCGTGTCATAGATTTAGATCTGTGGTGGAAAGAGTATTCAGAATTTGTCAAGAAAAGTGACAAAATTCTAACCAAGTGTTTTGCAAGATTCATGAAGTCAGTTATCCCGGAAAATGAGAATGATTTGATAGCAGTGGATGTTTTTGGATCATTACCAACTTCCATAGGAGGAGTCAAGTACGTTCTGGTCATACTCAATGTCTTTACAAAATTTGTCAAGTTATATAGTTTAAAAAACAGACTTCAGTTAGCATCATCAAGAAAATTGAAAATTCCTTCGTAAACCACAGGAAACCAGAACGAATTTTATCAGATAATGGAACACAGTTTATTTCAAATCTAGAAGGAAGGACGGGAACTGCATTCGCCGGAAAAATATTCGATTTATACAAAATTAGCCAGACTTTCAGCAGAAGATCTCTCTGGAGAGACCGTGGTATTTATAAGTACCAACAGATGGTTATTTGATGTTTGAATAAGAACGTAAGTCGTAGAGATATGTTCTTTGCTATGTTAAAAGATTTGCTTTGGATTGAGAATGACTGGAATGGGCGCATTGAAATCAATTCTATTTCATAACTTTTCAACGGATGATGTTTGGGCAATTAAATAATATTTTTATATTTCATTGAATTTGAGCATTTGAATAGACTCGTATTGATGCTACGATACAATGAGTTGTATCGTGATTCGTGAAGTACTTGATGCTTTACTTGAAACCCGCATTCCTCGATGTCGGGGGGGAATCTTGACGGAGCCAAATCTACCTGATTTAAATCAATTATTTAAATACATACCCAAACTTTTCACTTGAATGATATGTCACTGTCTGTGTCTGTGTTAATTTTGTCTATGAGTAATACCAGTTTTTTTTCGAACCAGCTGTACCATGCAAAATCAAATTTAATCATGATATGTTATATTTTAGAGACATGTCGAACATATTTAAGGTACATATTATTATTTTTTTATTCTAGAACAATGCAACTTCAACATCAGACTGTGAGGTCCGGTTTCTCAATGATGGTTCAACGTTTTATCCGGTTCAAGTACATTGGACTGTGCCTATTTGAACGCAATTCAACGTTGAACCTTCGTTGAACTGGACTTGAGAAACCGGCCCTAAAAGAAAACGTGGATACACATTAGTTTTTAGGTGAAAATAATGTAAACTCTTGATTTTCGTACGCAACCCTCAACCCATCCCATGTCCATGATGACATTCACAAATTATGTAGGTGATAATGGATGATCATTCTGCTATCTCAAAAATCAAGAGCTCTATCCAGAAAATGCTTTTATCAGCTAGTGTTATTTATGAACAAAACCAAAGAGTGTTCGTTGTATCTGAATATCTAGTCTATGTCAACACACTCAATAAATAGCAGGTAGATTGGGAAGACAAAGCAAAGATCACGGATTTGGTGAATGGTTTCTCTCAAACTATTTATCCTTATATATGTTGGTACTATTAGTTATTAACAAACAAATGCATATAAACTTGACAAAGCTCATGAAACGTTTTAAATATAACTAGTTAAAATAATTATGTATTATCATTTTATAATGAAGACTTACTATGTATGTATGAACATGATACCTACATACTTTTTTTTTCAAAATTGCGGTGAATAGAATTTTATCAGTCATACCTATGAAAGATTTGTCAAAAACAGTCTGCTCAAATATCTTATACTGTATGTCCGGCGACGCGTATCCAATAGGTGAAATGGAAGAATGAAATTTATAAAAGCAATCATTGTTATCATTGAATGTAATGGATTAATGCACAGGATCAGTTCGTTTTTGCACCCTTCTAGAGATGAGTTTATTTGAAAAGATATTAAAATAAAGAAGATTTTTTTATAAAATCAGAGAATTTTTGTAAAAATGTAGTGTGATAGACAACAAAATACATTTGACTCTTGCACACAGAGCAACCATACTGTGTGATGTCCAGAAATATGAAATAGCCGAATTAGGTATTTTGGTGAATAGCATTCTTGAAATATTTGGCCCAACACCTAACCACAAAACATTGAACCTTTTAATGTTTTATGGGCCTGACCCCTAACCAGTATGATATTTGAAATCAACGTTACGAGTTACGACTTACGTCCTCCTGTTGAATATAACTTTCTTTTTCGACATCATAAAGAAATATGTGGTGGGTATCGTTAACAGAGGGCAACGTGTTATTAAATATTTATTCTGAATATAACTGCATCCTTGTGCCATCTAACAGATTATTTTTCAGTGACCAAAGTTAGGAGAATTCGTTATCATAAAATGGTTATACTTAAATAGTTGAGCAGCTATACTTTGAAGAAGTTAATACTGTTGCACTTGATTCATTCCTTTGTGAGACTATGGAACAATACAAGTTAGTCATGCCTAGATCTTATTTCGATTACCTTGTTCAAATTCATTCTGAAATTATATTGTTGTGTTTATTAGTTATACTGATATTTATTGCATACCCAACATTTTGTGATTCAATGTTTAAGAACTGGATCTGGTTAATATGGTTACTTAGTTGACGGTCTTCATTATTTAAAATATTTTGAATTTTCAGGAATAATCATTTTATTGTTATTGATTTTTGATAAACATATGATTTTGACAATAATTGTTACATGCGGTGTTGACGTAGTTTGCTTCAAGTAGCAACATTACTGTAAGGTGTTTAGCATTGAACAAATACTAATACGACTGTTGCGACGTCATGGGATTCAAACTTAATAGTGGGGGAATAATTTTAAAAACGGAGGAAGCTCAAAGAACTGACCTTTTTGTCTTTGTCTTTAGTACCGCACTTAGTGTTGCACAAGACTCTTCAAAATGTCTTGCAAGATCAAGACTCTTGCAAGAAATTCAAGACAAGACTTTCAAAATTTCTTGTTCTGCACTGCAAGACAAGACAAGACTTCAATATGCAAGAAATTGCAAGAGTCTTGCAAGATTTCTTGAATTCAAGATTTCTTGAATGTTGGAAATGATAAATTTTTAAAAGTGATAATCAAGACTTTGCGCAAGTTAACCGAAGCATCTGACAAAAGAAATGGTCCAGCGCTGCCAAATGTAAAGTCCAACGTCAAATAAATGTAATCTATGCAACCAAGATAGCGACAAGAAGCATTTCCTATAGTTTGCATTTAGTTTTGTGTATCATAGTTTGAATTCTTGTTATTTGATGGTCGTGAAATTTAGCCCAGAGTATATTTTTTTCCTTCTAATCTATGGCATATAATAGTTCCGTGCAATAATTCTTCTAAAGTTTTTCTACGAGTTATGGAACTTTTTCGAAATAGCGTTATTTCAACGAAATAGTTCCAATTGTCATTTTTGTATCTTTTTGTAGTTTGTATAAGCTCTGAGTTGCTATGATTATTTTTATTTGTCGACAGCGTTAAAACTTCAATTTGTGTACCTATTAAGTTTTATTGCTTATCTAGAAGTTTTATTGCTGTGATATGAAGAATGGGTACATGAAACCTTCATCCATGTGAAAAAAGGATGACTGACAGAATCATAGACTTTTATCGAACTCCGTGGAAAAAATGCTGTACAACACCTTTATCTACTCAACAAAACTTGACTTAAATTTTGCTGTTTAACGTTAAAGAATTATAAAAAACAGGGTGGTCATTTTATGTTGATATTTTGATTTGATGTAACCTTTTTATTTTGAGAAATAGAACGACAAACCAAAAATCAAATTATTGTAACTTTTCAGTTTTTCTTGAGTAGAAGAGAACCAAAAGGCTGCCGTTTTGGAAAGGATGCGAACACCAAGTTCGGTTTTTTAAAGTGGAACAACATTGATAAATGCATATATCAACCTCTATTTTATTCTGATATCAATCAACTCTAGATCAGTTTTCTCGACATATGCCATAATAACATAATTTTAAAAATGAAAATTGAAAAGATTTTAATACCTGCTGATATAGCATATAGCAGAGAAAAAAGTCCGCCAAATTGTCTCTCATCTGTTGACATAGGTACATATTACTCTTGATAGGTATAAGTATTGACTAGAATTATATTTTTAAAATTATGGTAGGTACGTACCTATCTACCTATTTTATGTAATTACTTTTTTTGCGATTACTATATTCCTTCAGTAGGTAAGTTTGAAATTAGGGTTTTGACTAAATGTGGAGCAAGTTTTTTATTTATCATTTCACGTTAAAAGACCAAAAAATGACTGTTTGCTCATGTTTAATTTTATGTTTTTACATTTTTAAGACGCCCTGTATAATAAAAATCAATTTTCTCATCGTAGCTCCTAGTTTTAGACTAAGCAAAAACTTTTCTCAAGAATAACTTTTTGTCGTATCTTTCAATTTCTGGTCCATTTCACCTCTTGCTACTCCATCCGTGGACATACTGTAGACAAAGAATAAAATTATTGTTTGATATATATATAAAGTGTCATATCATTGAAATTAAAATAAAATGGGCTACCTTCGAGCATGGACGTAGGTATCAATATACACAGAGGGTGTTCCATACTTCAATAAACGGAACTTGTTCCGTTAAGATTTTTTTTGCTAAAATTAGCGTCGTTCATTTCCGTATCACATTTTTTTATACGACGAAGATTCTATGGAATAAAATATAAACATTTTTTTACCTTTGTGTTAGGATATAAAATCTTAACAAATAATATGTGCAAGACAAGAAATTTCAAGAGTCTTGCAAGACAAGACAAGACTTTAGTGTGCAAGACTTGTGCAAGACAAGACTTTGAAAATTTCTTGTCATGAATTTCAAGACAAGACAAGAAACTTGTTTTCAAGACAAGTAGTACCTAATGGTAATTCAACATAATATGGTTGCCGAGAGCATGAACTGAGGCACTCCAACTTTACCCCCATCTACCGATATTGTTCAATACTGAACACTGATGAGATGACCTGATCACTTGGTGTACGAGATGTTCCAGAACCTCAGTGGACCTAGGCGTATAATACTTAGAGGCTGGAGCAATGTATTGCAACATCAAGGTGAATCTGTATCAAAATTATTATCAGGGTTGTATCTTTTATTAGTTTTTGGGAATGCAAACTCTTGAACTTTAAGACGTCAAGTAACCAGTAACAATATTGTACGAAATTGGAAATAATCAGCATCATTTACTGTAACAAAGGTGACTTCCTTGAGATTTGGTTGAACCAATAATAAACGATCAAAGTCCATATTGTGGTTTAAATATTTGAGCAATTTCCAAGTCACCTTTTGAACCCTAGTCAACGTTACAAGTGCACGTAGAAGTGATAACAAAAATATACTCTCAAATCTAAGAAAAATAGCAACTACCGTTGTTAGAGTGAAAATAGATTTATGTTCACGAAAACAATTTAACTTTATAATAAATTTATTGCTGGGTTCAAATTGTGATAAAACTGACATACTATGAAATAGTTATAACATTATCACCAGCAAAACAGTTTCTCTTCAAGTAAAACAATTGAGCGTCAAAAGCAAAGTTGTTTGTTAGGACACTAAAATAAAATTGCTTCTGATTTCGTGTGATGACCGTTGGCATTCCACCCTATCACCAACAGCTTTTTTCGCCTTGGCGTGGTAGACTAGAGTTCGAATTGCTGTCGGTGGTGGTTCAGATTTTTCATATGGCATGTATGCGGACGGTTGCTTATTCTTTTGCTCGCATGTTACCACCATACAAGTCACCTGTACTGGGCAGTGAGGATAAGCTAAGATTTAGTATTTTCTTTGCAAGTATACAGGTTCTCATTTCACTTGCCAACGGAGAATGATACGAATGTTGCCTCTATCGAGCCATGCTTCTTGGATATGCGTGATGTATACTTTAGTCTCCGTCATAAACAGCACCAAGTCTTCCGATGCCGCTTCGCAGTCATGTAAATCGGTTTGCACTGCTTGCGGCATCAGATTTCTTGGTGCCATCTCTCTTGTCATCTGGGAGTCTCGCTTTCAGGGTACCTTACCCAAACTTGATGCTCTCGTTGTTGCTCTCGAGTATTCCGAAGGTATCGTCCTCCACCGTGCCGACGATACCCTTCCCTGGCTCAAACTTACATTCACAATATACGCGGAACGAGGGCAAAAGTTTTAACACCTAGAAATACATACATACAGAACATTAAAAAAAAACAAATGAATATGACGATGATGATCACACCACACACAATATAGAGCATTATTATAACACACTTTTGTACAGGGTGGGCAACTTAGAATGCGAGGTACTGTATCTGGGAAACTATTCATCGTGAGGACTTGCGACAAAAAAAAATATGACTTAAACGGCCAAGAGAATTACCTGGAAAATATTTTCAAGTCTCTGAAATGGTCGCTAGGGAGCGTTTCAACCAACACCAAGTAAAAAAATAGGACTTTTATGGAATTTTGCCCAATGAAAATATATCGATAATATTATTTTCATATTGACTGACTTTTTACCTACACTTTTTATCAAAAACATTTTTTTCCATCTATCAAAATAAAGGAGTGGGGGAGGTTCAATATTTTTTTTGAACAAACGGAGATTCTTCCGTTTCGCTTGACCGATATTCACGAACTTAGGCTCATATGAAATAGCGTAATCTGCACTACAAAATGCTTATTTGGTTTTGAATTTGTTACCTTCGCCGTCGCCGCTAGATGGCGTGGATTGAAATGGAAGCATAATTTTGTCTTTTTTTAATTTTTTTAATAGAAAAATCTCGAAAAAAATGTATCCTCTTATGAAATATATAGAAATGAATACACCATTACATTTCATTTTTTTGGAAAAAATCCAAAGTATGCTTTCATTTCAATGTACGCCATCTAGCGGCAACGGCGAAGGCTACAAATTCAAAACCAAATAAGCATTTTGTAGTGCAGAATATGCTTTTTCATATGAGCCCAAGTTCGTTAAAATCGGCCGAGTGAAACGGGAGAAATCTCCGTTTGTTTAAAAAAATAATTGAACTTCCTTCTCCCCTTTATTTTGATAGATAGAAAAAAATGTTCAGGACAAAAAGTATGGGCAAAACTTAGTAAATATGAAAATAATATCATCGATACATTTTCATTGGGCAAAATTCCTTAAATTTCCTATTTTTCTACTTGGTGTTGGTTGTTTCGCCCCCCTAGCGACGATTCCAGAAACTTGAAAATATTTTCCAGGTATTTCCCTTGGCCGTTTTGGTCATGAGATTTTTCGCCGCAAGCCTCTACTTTGAGTGGTTGTCCAGATACAGTACCTCGCATTCTTCGTTGCCCACCCTGTACAACACAAGTTTGTACAAGTCAGTGTATAATTGATCGGAAAAAGATAAAACAATGAATGTAAAGTTACATGTAGGCCGAAAAGTTAGAAAGATGTTCCTTAGAGCTGCAAAAATTATCACAGTATTTCAATTGACTAGGCAGTTTGTTGTATTCAGTAAAACCTCTAAAAAACAGACTGTCGCTGGTTCTACAAAGTCTTGGGGTATTAACATAAAACTCACTCACACTCCGCGTATTGTAGTCATAAATTTCATCAGCCATTCTCAGTTCTCTACACAGATAATTCAGCATCAAACCGTTTTTTATCTAAAACATAACTAGAAAATGTTCTATACAACTATTTGCTTGACGTTCAATAACTCTAACGTTGTTAGTATTAGTCTTGTTGTTGTATACAAATTACAGCCTAAAATGGTTCTTGACGCCAGATTTTAGATTTTTTGTTGCAGATACAATTTTTCTTTGGTTAACGAAAACATCATAGTTGCACAATAATCTAAATGTGGTGCAATTACCAGACCTTCAGAATGGTAGTTTGATGTACAAACTCAAGTTTTTACTGATCCTTTTCAAAAAGCATACTTTTTTTGACATTATTTTGGCTATGAAATCAGCATGTTAAATAAAGTTGTATTTTTTTTTTAGTTTTTGTCCAAAATAACATCCAGGTCATGGCGTAGCGTACATGGATGCGAGTGATGCGTCGCATCCCTTGAGAAAATTCAAATTTTACAATAGTCAGATAGCTTTTATTTCTATACTAATTATACTATAAATTTCCATCCATCATGTTTTATCCTGTGATTTTTCGGCGTATACACCTATATAACCTATAAAAAAAAACAAAAATGATTAAATTGATCGGCCGACGGAATCCATCAAGAAATATAATGATACACCGCGGGATGGTCAATGAGCCTTTTCTGAAAGAACGACTGAATGTCGCAGATTTTCCGGTCAGCGTGATGCGATTTAGTTAACACACCTCTCGGCATTTCGACTGTTTTATTTGCGTTCTATTGTGTCGTGCCGCTCGCGGTCGGCTTGATTAATATGGCGGATCCGGATAAAAAATGAGTATTATCGACAAACTATTGCGTACTTCTTTTAGTAGATTTTACTGACAAATCATTGATTACAGAAGATTTTTTCGACGAACAGAGTAAAAATAAAAAATAATCGATCTCCATTTCAAAACTGGAATCCTTCGTTTTTGTCCCCGCTTTTGTTGTTTAATAATGAGTAAGTGGCAAACTCTTTTTTTTACTAATGTGATATCTTTGCAGATCCAAATTTCAAATCCAATAACATAAAAAAGAGAAGCACGATATAGCTAATAACAAATTCTTTCAAGGTAAGGACATGATCTCAAAAAATGTTTCGCATTTTTCACTCTCGCTGCTCATCTCTTCCCTTTTGATTTTCTTAATTAATCTTTACAGCACATGGGAAAGAATCGGTACTTGTTACCTACCATGTTGCCCTTGTCAATCCCACTAATATTCCTTAGGTTATGGTAACATGTGGATTTAAAATTGGGTTGGTAATAAATGTATTATTATTACATCCCCTGACGTTTTCCTCACGCTACGCCCGGTACCCAGGTATTTAAAGGTGGTAGCCCTTTCCATCTTATGTTCTTTTAAGGAGAATACAACTTCTGTTTTAGTCTAATAAAATGGTAACTTCTTGGTTACATGAAAGCGGTAGAAGGTTTCTCAACGGAATTATATGTTTTTTGGGGTGCTTAATACGAATCGGAAGTTTGCTGCCTCCTAGCAGTACCGGCTCAGGTCGAAAAACATCAAAAACCTCGAAATTTTCGGACTTTCTTCTATTTTCGTACGGAAAATGTTACGGTATTCAAAGTTGAAGAGCATACAATCATGCATCGGTACTGCTAGGAGGCAGCAAACTTCAGATTCGTATACCGCTTTCAAGTTACCAAAAAGTTACCATTTTATTGGAGTAATGTTCATTGAACAGATATTAGTTCTTACACTGGTCCGTCGAGAGGTAGTGCTGTTAGCATAGAACCCTGTCTTGAAAACATTTCAGTGCCTTATTGCCAGCCTACCTTTCTGATACCAGCCACGCGCTCCTCTCCCTGCTCTAAGTAATTATGTCTTGTGTTGTGGTGAATAATAGTAAAATTGCTACCAGCCGTCGAGCTTTTTTGATTCACGCTTCATTCCGTCCCCCAGTCAAATAGTGGGTCACTTGGTGGAGAAGATATCCCCCACGTTGTGACAATATGTCTAAAATTTTCTAAAAAATCTAAAAATTGAATAATATACAGGGTATTGTATCTAAAGTGACAAAGTTGTTATCAGCCACTGACTGCTACATGACACACCCTGTATAAGATGTTTTTACTAGAAAAAATTTACAACCAAAAATATCAATCAAAGTGTAGGAGCGTTTTTTTGAAAACGTCCCCATACATTGGTCAGTTATCGAATTTATTCCATTCGGCAGTTCCACTTTGTATTTATTTTTGTATTTTATCAACGTTTTCTGTTTAATCAATTACAATATCATTTTGTCAAAATTATTATATACTTTTTGTCATTAGTCTCTGAATAAAAAATAAAAACATTCGAAAATCGATTCATTATATTCAACTGACGTCACGAATATTACTTTCTACTTTTCATAGTAGGCATTTCTAAGTGCATTTAAAATAATTTTTGATTATCAGTTTCTATGAAATACCTATTTAAAAAAAAATATGACAATAATTGAGCCAATTTTGAATAAGATGAGGTTTTTTTGATAATACAGGGTGCGGAAAGAAGAGATGCAGTTTTTAAAATTTGTAGGATCCTGTCAATCACATTGGTACTCAAATGATATACGAAATTTCATGTTTGAATTTCAATTTTAACATAAAATTCCGTATATCATTTTGATTCTGAACAACTTTTTCAAATAAAATTTTTCTTGAAAATTAAGTTTAGAGGTAGCTTACTCCTAGATAAAATTAATGTTTTCGCAATTTTTGGCCACCCCGTGTATACAGGGTGTTTCCTAACCTCTGTGACAAAATGAAAGGGCTGATTCTTCGCTTAATTTTAAGACGAAAATGTGGTTTAACTTTTTTCGAATTTCGCTTTGTTTCTAAAATACAGGGTGTTTAGTTTTTTTTTTTATTAGTTTTTTATTTTTAATTAATTTATCTTTTACTCGATTTTGTTGAAGTTTGGTAACGGTATTTATAGTGATAACGGGCTCATTTTGCCATGAACAAATAAAAATTATCGAATACAGTGGCGTCCCGAGCGGCACTTCAACCAATATTATTGGGAAAAAAATGTACGCCACTGACTTTTTGTGTCATTTTCATTTTTTTCTCAGGTTATTCAACTAAAAACGCAACTTTTTGATCTCTTGAATTTTTATCGTATCTTGCCTAATTTTTGAGATAAAAAATTAAATCTAGTTGAGTGAGTTTTGACGCAAAAAGTAATTTTATCGCTGATGTTGAATTTTCTAACAAATACAGCAATCAATTATAATCATTTTAATGAAGAATTCAAAAACACTGAATAAATAAAAAAAAGTTGAATAAACTGCTGAAAATGTCCTCCACGAGCCAGTAAACATCCATGTACACGACGTGCTAAGTTATCTCTCACCACACGGAAAATTTCGGGACTGGCGGAGATCGTATTGAATCCATTAATAATACGCATTCGTAGGTCTTCTCCGGATTGAATGGGAGTGCTATAAACAAGTTGCTTAAGATGTCCCCAAAAATAAAAATCTGATGGATTCAGATCCGGTGAACGTGGTGGCCATGGGTGAGGTCCTCCTCTGCCGATCCAACGATCAGGATATTGCTGATCTAAACACAAATTGCAAAGTGAGGGGAAGCGCCGTCATGCATGAACCACATTAGAGATCGCGTTCTTAATGGCACTGCTTCCATCAATTCGGGTGATTCATCTCTAAGGAAGTTGTAATAGACATCACCAGTAAGTCGATTTGGGAAAAAATACGGTCCAACTAAGACATCTCCAATAAACCCTGCCCAAATATTAAATGAAAATGTATACTGGTGATGTCCTTCGACGATAGCATGAGGATTCTCTTCTGCCCAAACATGATTGTTGTGAAAATTCATTATTCCATCTCTAGAAAAATTGGCTTCATCGGTAAATAGTAGTTTTACCGAAAAATGAGGTACTCGTGAAGAAATTTCTTGAAACCAGTTACAAAAATCAACGCGAGCTGGAAAGTCTCTGGGCAACAAAGCTTGTACTCTTTGTATGTGGTAAGGATAGAGTGAATAGTCTTTTAAGATACTCCAGACTGTTTTGTGACTCACATATAATTCACTTCCAATTTTCCTAGTACTCATGTTTGGAGATTCTTCTACCATAATCAAGACTTCTTCCTCAAGTTGGGCGGTCCTAACCGTAAGTGGTCGGCCGCCCATTTGGCTTTTTGCAAAACTACCTGTTTCCTCTAACCGGAGATGTAACCTTGTAAATGTTGCCGAACATGGTACTTGTCTATTAGGAAAACGTTCTGCATACAAACGTCTCACCTCTCGGGCATTTCCATACGCTAAACCGTACATAAAATGCATTTGAGCCATTTCTTGATTGGTAAACTGAGCCATTATGAAGAGAACGTAATTTATTACGAATAAATTTGAAAACAATAGTTACTTAAATACATTATTGGAAACTTTCATACAGTAGGCAAATGTCATGAATGTGGTTGCCATGGATCGAAGCAAAAAGCCTACTTTGCATAATATTGTTATTTTTGTGTAGTCCAGAGACATGCAATAAAGTGGTTTATCTCAAAAATTACGTAAGATACGATAAAAATTTTGGAGATCAAGAAGTTGCGTTTTTAGTTGAATAACCTGAGAAAAAAATGAAAATGACACAAAAAGTAAGTGGCGTACATTTTTTTCCCAATAATATTGGTTGAAGTGCCGCTCGGGACGCCACTGTATTCGATAATTTTTATTTGTTCATGGCAAAATGAGCCCGTTATCACTCTAAATACCGTCACCAAACTTCAACAAAATCGAGTAAAAGATCAATTAATTAAAAATAAAAAACTAATCAAAAAAAAATAATTAAACACCCTGTATTTTGGAAACAAAGCGAAATTCAAAAAAAAGTTATACCACATTTTCGTCTTAAAATTAAGCGAAGAATCACCCCTTTCATTTTGTCACAGAGGTTAGGAAACACCCTGTATAAATTACTCCATTTCTGGATGACTCATGTTTTTTTTAAAGCAAAACTTTCTATGAAGAAAAGGTACTTTTTTTCGTCAAGACTAGTACCTCGGGAATTCCAGACGTACAGGGTTATTCATTATATTTTGACACCCATCTACAGCTCTTATTGCGAGTGATAGAAAAAAACTTTAAATACAAAAGTTTTGGTTTTTTTCACGTAGTATCTTCTGGTGATAGCGGAATCAACAAATCGAAATCATAACATAGAAAAAATTCATTAAGTCATATTTTTTTAAATGGAACACCCTGTATATTATTGACTAAAATGAAAGATCTCTTTAATCTGATTTCAAATATATATGGTTTGTAGGCATTTGGTTCAGTCACTTTGGAACTATTTGAGTTTATAATTTATTTTTCCACAATTAGAAATCATCATTCATTATAGTCTGTTACTCTGAATATAATCAAATTGCCTTGGAAACGTCGTAATCATGACAACGAAATTCTTGTGTTATGTGTTGAAAATTATTCGAAAAATAATTCAAATGGGTTATTCGGCGGAAGAAAAAAGTCAAATAATACGCTTATTTTATTCAAATAATAACAGCGTTTCAATAGTTAGAAATAGATATCATGGAATATACCCGGGCAGAAGGATCCCTACCATAAACACGATCAAGAACATAATTAAGCATTTTGAAGAGCGCAATAGCGTTGAACGAAAGAAGAGAAAAGTCGACAGAGATTTAGATGAAGAACTTGATATTTTACTTCATTTTCAAGGTAATAAGAATTTTACAAACTTGTTAGAACGCCTATTTAACATTTTTAGAGAATCCTGAATATTCGATACCTTATGTGCCAAAGTTATCTGGAAAGTCATATGGCAAGATTCAGCGAACGCTAAAACGATACAAATATCATCCCTATAGATTTCTACCTGTGCAAAATCTAAACGACGAGCATAAAAGGCAGAGGCTTGAATATTGTGCTGAGATACTTGGAAGGTATCAAGAAGAAGGAGATTTTCTCAACAAAATAATATTCACCGATGAGGCGTCTTTCACAACGGCGGGGGTATTTAACCGGAAAAATAAGCATTGGTGGGGAACGGAAAATCCACACCAAATACAGGCAGTCAAGATACAGGGTCGAAAATCTATTAATGTGTGGTGTGGTATGTTGAATAATATGGTCATAGGACCCATCATATATGGAGGATCCCTTACTGGTGAGCGATATCTGAATTTTTTGGAGACAGAAATAGAACAACTATTAGAAAATATCCCAGTTCAACGATATAATAATTTAATATGGCATCAAGATGACGCCCCAGTCCACAATGTTTTACAAGTGACAAATTATCTAAATAATAGATACGCGCTCTGGATTGGGAGACATGGAACCATCCGATGGCCAGCAAATAGCCCGGATCTTAACCCCTGTGATATATTCTTATGGGGATACCTGAAAAACAAGGTGTATTATAATAGACCCGAAAGTTTACAAGTAATAAGACAAAGACTCAATAACGCAGTATTAGAATTGAACAGAGAAAATCCAAACTTTATCACCTCTTCTATAAATAATAAATTATTACATAATATTCGCAAGTGCTTAGAAAACAACGGGGGTTATGTAGAAAACATGTAGCTTCGTTTTTAATGGAATGTTGATAGTTTATATGATTAAGTTAGTGTTGTGAATATTTGTTGTAGTTTAAAAAAATATATTTTTTAAATTCAAATAGTTTCAAAGTGACTGAACCAAATGCCTACAAACCATATATATTTGAAATCAGATTAAAGAGATCTTTCATTTTAGTCAATAATATACAGGGTGTTCCATTTAAAAAAATATGACTTGATGAATTTTTTCTATGTTATGATTTCGATTTGTTGATTCCGCTATCACCAGAAGATACTACGTGAAAAAAACCAAAACTTTTGTATTTAAAGTTTTTTTCTATCACTCGCAATTAGAGCTGTAGATGGGTGTCAAAATATAATGAATAACCCTGTACATATGCTATTTTTCTGATAACTTTTCAGAAACAGAGGATACTTTTTATTCCAATTCGTATTTTTGCGTATTGCTGTATTAATATTCACGGTTGGTATTGCGGAATCAATATTTACCTTGATGAAGGAAAGTTTTTTACTAAAATGATATACTTCATATCAGTAAATGATTTTGCAATACAAAAAAAATATAATTGTAGAGTAAGTCTTCTTGTTCACATCTTCAAAAAATATATATTATATCCCTTGCCGTATTCTTATGGGACCCTGTGTACCACCGCTCCAGTTAAATCATCTTTTTTCTTCTGAATTTCAAAAGTTTCGTATATCCTAATATTTCAAGTTGATTGAAAATCTTCAAAAATTATTTAAAGAATACGAATTGGGATAAATATTGATTATGTTTTGATTCAGAGGAGACCTCAAAAAATACCAATCACATCCCAAGTTACTAGTCTGTGCTATACCTCTGAGATATGATTTAAGTGAAGAATTTTTTACAGAAAAATTGCGGGATCATGCAAATTTCAAAAACTTATGTAATATTCTGTCATAGTGCCTTTTAATCAAAACAAAATACAAATGAGAAACATCGATACATCGTAGAATCAAAATAAAGTAAGTACAAAATACAGTTTCCTCAGAACCACGCAATGGCAAGAAAAAATAATAAAATAAACTCCCCCTTTATTTTACTACGTATGATTCTCGGTATCCAATAAGAAGTCAAATACGATTGTAAAAACTACGTTCTGGTTTCTCTCTCACTCGCGCCTATACGAATCATCAGTCCTGGCGATCGCGTATCGTGTAGATTATTTCACGATAGGATTTCGATTTCGGCCAAGGTGCATATATGGCCTTGATATAAGTGAATATCCTGACCATCAGGAAGCTGATGAAAGAACTTGAGTGCAAGGTAGGTAATACATGCGTAAACGTTAATTACGGTCAATGTAATTGAAAATTGAATTCGGTTTGAAATTGAATACCTTGTTCAGAAAATGTTCAGTTTTGACATGTAAACTGGACATTTTCTGGCTCTAGTGATCTCCACCTTTTCTAGAAGGTCTGACTTCTTTCCTTTTGAGCAAACATGAAGTACTTCTGCTTTTGAAAAATCATGGCCCGTATCCAGCAGGTGGTTGGCGAAAGCTGACGTTGTTTTGGTCACGCCATGTTTCTTCTGACCAGACTCAGATGCTCTGTAACCCTCTGGTAAATTCTTCTGCCTAACTGACCAACATGAACTGTAGGATAATCATTGCAATGCAAGAAGTAAACTTCCAAATTTGCTGGTGGGTCCACCAGATCTTCCGTCTTGACAAGATGTTTCCTTAGGGTGTCAAAAGTTTTGAACGCAATTTTCACCTTGCACTGTTCAAAATACTTTGCCATTTGAAGGAAGACGGTACCAAAGAAAGTCAAGCATCTGAACGAGGTCATTTCTGCCTTTGACTCAAGAATAAAGTGAGTCAGTTTGTACTTATTCTTGCACTGTAGAAAATCTTGTTAATGGTGCTTGATGGAAAACCGTTTCTACGAGCTATTTCTCTAATACTGTTCCATTCCTTGTCCAATGCCTTTTTCTTCAAAGGTTTATTGAAAGCCGATAGAATGAGTTGAAAGCAGCAAATTTGTGTGTATACGGGAAAAAGGAGTTATATTTGATAACGTTATCAGTAGATGAATGTTTTCGGAAAATTTCGAACTATATGGTTGCACTGGTCCGTTTAAGTAAGACATATAAAAATTGAAGTTTATGATCAACTTTTTTTCTCAGTTTAAAAGTGATGTTGTTGTGTGATGTGTTAACAAAATTCATGAACTCCAATAGGCGTTCCTCTCCACCACTCCACAAATTAAAAACGTCGTCCACGTATCTCTTGTAAGCTGCTATATGGTCCCCAAAGCTACTTCTGATGATTTTGCCCTCCTGCTTTCTTTGGTGCTGTCTCTCTCCAAATGACAATTATTTTTTAACAGTGCAAGGGAAAAATTGCGTTCAAAACTTCTGACAGCCTAAGGATACATCTTGTTAAGACGAAAGACCTGGCAAATCCACTAGCAAATTCGGTAGTTGACGGCTCACATTGCAATGACTGTCCTACAGTTTATGTTGGTCAGTCAGGCAAAAGAATTCACTAGACGGTTACAGAGCATCTGAGTCTGGTCAGAAGAGACATGAATACTGGAGTGACCAAAGTCAGCTTTCGCCAACCACCTGCTGGATACGGGCCATAATTTTTCAGCAGAAGTACTCCATGTCTGCCCAGGAATAAAGAAGTTGGAGTGAAAGTCCAGTTTTGACATGTGTGAACGAGGTGTTCACTAATGGTCCAAATCCAATTTTTAATCACATTGACCGTAATTAACGTGTACGCATGTACTACCCACCTCGCACTAAAGTTCTCTCATCAGCTCCCAGTAGCCTCACGGTCAGGATATTGAATAATAACCGATTGCTCATGGGTTTGATCCTAGGATGAGACACGTCCTTTTTTTCTACTTTTTATATCTGTAGATCATATTTTTCACATTGTTTGTTGAACGTTTTTTGTGTCGTCGTGTCGTATTATCCACCAAAGCGATATAAAGTAGGCAATCAGTTGTGGGTAATTATGTACCGTGCAAGTGTTAGTACTAAATTACCTTAAGTTTTTATGTTTTTTATACAGCGTGTCCAGAATAAAATGATGTACAGGGTGTACAACTAAGAGGGTTCGCCGGCCATATCCCGGATACTATTCATCGTAGAAGCTTGCGCCAAAAAAAAATAACACTAAAACGGCCAAGAGAAAAATATGGAAAATATTTTCAAGTTTCTGAAATGATCGCTAGGGGGCGTTACCACCAACAACAAGTAGAAAATAGAATTTTTATAGAATTTTGCCCAATGAAAATATATCGATGATATCGTTTTCATATTCACTGATTATTTACCTACACTTTTTGCCTCTAACATTTTTTTCTATCTATCAAAATAAAGCGGTAGGGGAAGTTCAATTGTTTGTCTAAACAAACGGAGATTTCTCCCGTTTTGCTTGACCGATTCTAACGAACTTGGGCTCAAATGAAAGAGCATGATCTGCACTACAAAATATTTTTTTGGTTTTGAATGTTTGACCTCCATCGTCGCCGCTAGATGGCGTTGACCGAAATGGTAGCATATTTTTGAGTTTCTTTCAAAAAATCAAATGTGATGGTATATTCATTTTCAAATATTTCAAAAGAGAATAAATTTTTCTATTAAAAAATTGAAAAAAAAACAAAAATTTGATTTTTTTTTTTTTTGTTTTTTTTGCATTTTTTTATAGTGAAATATATCCTTTTTTAAGATATATGGAAATAAATATACCATTTTATTTGATTTTTTTGGAAAAAACTCAAAAATATGCTACCATTTCAGTTAACGCCATCTAGCGGCAACGGTGAAGGTCGAAAATTCAAAACCAAAAAAGTATTTAGTAGTGCAGATCATGCTCTTTCATATGAGCCCAAGCTCGTTAAAATCAGTCAAGCGAAACGGGAGGAATCTGCGTTTGTTTGGAAAAACAGTTGAACTTCCCCCACCTCTTTATTTTGATAGATAGAAAAAAACGTTTCTGACAAAAAGTGTAGGTGAATAGACATAAAATATGAAAATGATACCATCGGTATATATTCATTGGGCAAACTTCCATAAAAATCCTATTTTTCTACTTGGTGTTGCTTGTTACTTGCCCTAGCGACCATTTCAGAAACTTGAAAATATTTTCTAGGTTTTTATCTTGGCCGTTTTAGTGATAATTTTTTTTGCCGCAAGCCTTCACGATTAATAGTATCCGGGATATGGCCGGTTACCTCTCTTAGTTGTACACCCTGTACATGGGGATATTGGAAATGGTAAGGGATACGACGTTACTTATATGGAAAAAAGCGTATTTGTATGCTTAAAAGTATTCAACCTTCGTTTTATTTTTAATCGAACCACACAATATTTTGCTTATTATGAAAAGTAATATTTTAAAATTTTCAGGATATGAGGAAGGATCACGACGATTCTAAAATTGGCTTCAAAAAAATGTAGGCCTACTATAATGCGTTCATCGAAAGTCAACTCCGTTTTTCTTATGGAAGCCATATTTTTAATAAGCATTTTTTTGAAGCGGATTTTGAAAATGGAAAAATTCAATATGGCTTCAATAAGAAAAACAAAAGTTGACTTAGGCCGGAAACAACATAGTAGGCCTACAATTTTTTTGATGCCGATTTTAGAATCGTCGTGTCCTCTTACCTATATTCTGAGAATTTAAAAATGTTAGCTTTATGTTTAAGTTACGTGGTTTTTCAAATATGGACATTTTCCTTTTCCACCCTGTATCTTCATTACGGTACCCATTCAAAAAAAAACAAAGGTAGAATATTCATGACCATACAAATACGCAACTTTTCTTCCATTAAAACGACATCGTATCTCTTACCATTTCCAATATCCTCATATACAGTGTGACCCATTTGTTTTGGGAACACCCTGATAAAAAGTTTATTTCTTAACCGATTTGGTTCGTTTTTTTTTTGGATTGTAGAGCTCGAAAAATTGTATATTCTTGGCATAAAGTGACCTTCGCCATTTTGACTTCAAGGCCTACTATGAACCATATTAGCGATTTTTTTAGAAAAAATCTGTGTGCGCCACTGGATTCAGCATCCTTTAAAACGAGTCTATACAAATTTTCAACCGAAAATATCAAGTTGAAAAAAATTTAAAATTCGCACTTTAACAATCTTTGATTCTATCAAAACAAATAAAAATGCATTGAAGTAGATGGTGGTTTGGTAGAAGTTACACATTTTTAGATTTATGTCATTTTTATTTGTTTCGATAGAATCAAAGATTGTTAAAGTGCGAATTTTTAATTTTTTTCAACTTGATATTTTCGGTTGAAAATTTGTATAGACCCGTTTTAAAGGATGCTGAATCCAGTGGCGCACACAGATTTTTTCTAAAAAAATCGCTAATATGGTTTCCTGAAATTTTGCTCTTAAAAACTAACATAGTAGGCCTTGAAGTCAAAATGGCGAAGGTCACTTTTTGCCAATAATATACAATTTTTCGAGCTCTACAATCCAAAAAAAAAACGAACCAAATCGGTTAAGAAATAAACTTTTTATCAGGGTGTTCCCAAAACAAATGGGTCACACTGTAGGTACATCATTTTATTCTGGACACACTGAATATGTGTGACATATTTTAGGACTGGAGTCATTTTTCAATCTTGTTCTTTTGGTGCATTTAGGTTATTTTGGTTTTATCTTTATGATGGGTCTGATGATGCCTTGTGGGGCGAAACATGTCGGCATCTACAAATAAATGATTCCTCTAACAAGTATATGAGGCCTAGACATCTTTTTAATGGATTTCACTTCCAACATGACTATAATTTTAATGATTTACATGATTTTTTTGGGTATCATGGATGCGCCACAAAACTACAGAGCATATCTACTTGACAGGTATAGTTTTAATGTGGAAAAAAATGTTATAATCATTTATTCCACTCAACAGGGTTGTCCAAGAGAGTTATGACAATTTGAAAAAGTGAAACAGCTTGTTGATGGCGGCACCTAGAAGATAGGGACATAAAAACATATATCTATTAATAACTATATGAGAAGCAATACTACACGGTTGATGCCAGGATGAGATAGAAAATCCCGCTGTACTGTATATTTTTCGCATAAGTTTATCCTTTTCTAGGGGACGGTCCCCTCGCGATAGAAAAGGATAGACATATGCGATTTATGCGAAAAATATCACAGTACAGCGGGATCTTCTATCTCATCCTGGCTTCAAGCGTCGCTCGTTGTTCAAATGGGACGGTTCCCATGAAGAGTTAATAGATATATGCATAAAAATAACAAATTTAAATTTCTTATTTTAGAAGAATTATTTATGGGATTTATTCAAATAAAACAAAATTATAAATTTAACTCTGACTCTGTATCTCGAGAACGAAACGTTTTTTCCAACATGTTTATAGCAAACTTTTTTTTATTGAGTGTAGAATATTTTGTTCAAATATTTCAACCCAATTTGGCATTTCCATGTGACGACACTACTGTCAAATATCAATCATGTCCTGTCATAGATTTGTTATGAGTCGTGTGTATTGAGAGTTTTGACGGCTCCCTTCCAAAGATCAAACAGGAACAAAAAACACTGAACTGAAACGCTAAATTCTCTCAAAACATTGAAAAAGCTTCGCATCACGAGAAACATCATATAAAATATGATCACTTGACATGGATCAGCTGTTTTGGGCGTGGACATGCCTAATTCCGGATAAACTCTATTACCAAATCGTAATCAAAGATAATAGGCGTTAACCAGGTAACGATTTGTCGTTACCAGGTTTGGTAATTGATTGGTTATATATCGATAGCAGCTCGGGATTAAACGCCAAAAGGTTCTGGTTAGTGAAAGTAACATTGATGGTATGACGTTACTGCTTAATTAGGTACCTCCAAGAGATTTGTCCCTACTGCGAAGGAAAGGTTAGGAAATTCGAAGACTGGTTATCGCCAAAATCCGCCCATTATAATGAAGGTTTTACTTGACACTCTTGACAGTTGTAGAAAAAGTTAATATACCAGATCTCTTGGGATATTTTGCCACACTTTAACCAAATTTTCTCAAAAACTGTGTTTTTTGTTGGTGAGGACATGAGCTTGACTGTTTACTTAAAATAATTGATCAAACCAGTGGCCTCTGTATCTGTATCTTTGCCTAAAAAAAACCTATTGGTGAATGACAAAACCTATATAATTCCAAACGTTCTTTGTCAGTAAAACCAACAAATTATCAATTAGTGAAAATACAAAAATACTTCACAAGAAAAGGTGAAGTTTTTTTGTGGTTGAGTATCTTGTTAATATGCTTATCAGAAAATACATTTGGATAATCAAATAAATAAAATCAGTTTTTCACTAGACGATAACAAACAACATCAGAAATTCACATCCAAACTGCTCATAGTCTCGATGTACAAGTGTATTATGCTGTGACTGCAGGTCCAAAGCAGGTCTTTCAATCATATCCGCGGAAGCCTCCACGACGCATCTCTCCGAAGAGAAAGAAGAACGGAGATGGAGAACAACTGGAAAAAGATAGAAATATCCACACGGTCGGCCAGATTCAGAATGAAATTCAGTACAAACGCGTTGCCAGCATCATCCAGATCGGCATCCCGTTACGACACCGGATACGGGTCACGCCCACTTATACGCTAGTTTCTTTATTCTAAAGTTTGAAACTTCTCATGATCGCCAGTTGAATAACAGACCATTATCAATTATTATCTTCCATTACGTGAAAGTGATCATATATCCGGCGACTTTCAATTAAGATCATTAAAATATTTACCATAATCAAATCAACGATAAACATGTGGTAGTCTCAAATTTTTAAAGAGAAATTTGTAGAGGCTGATACAAAGATTAGTACTACTTCAAAGGTCAAAAGTTGAAGGTTATTTGAATAAAAAATAAGGGGGCGTGGCCATTTGGGTTCAGTATCTACCGAGCTCTTGAGGGAGATTTGTGATCATCTACTGATTGTATTGACATAACAGCAGCAGTCATGAGTTGTCGGAGCCTGTTAATATTCTTTCTGATTGTCAAAGGTAAATGGTCAACCGAATAAACAAGTAGATTATCATAATGTGAATTCACCAATATTGTTTAAAAATGCACTCAAAGTAAAATAAAGCAATGCATGTCTTGTACAATCCGTGGCCTGATTAGTATATCACAATTCAATAAAAAAAAAGAGATTTGAGGACATTCACATTCCTGAATTTAGATAAAGTTTGGTTCTAAATTTGGCGGAAAGATTGTCCCATATCCCGAAACACCAATTCTTATTTTTAATGAATGTATGTTATTGAAGAATTGCCATATTTTATACAAAAGGTACTAGATTAGCTATACAATGAATTCTCAACTAGCTCAAACATGATTAATCAAAACTAAAGACTCTATCTTGAATAGGTATAACAAAAGCTTGGCGTGTTAACGCCCATCATAACGGATACGTACCTATACAAGGTTATTCACGTTATTCGACACGAAACATTATGGCCGAAGTATATTTTGAAAAAGTTTTTTTTTTTGGATGGATAGGAACCCTTTAAGGCTACATTTTAAAAATATTTTCATGTTATACAGGGTGTCCCCAAAACACGAAACGCATCAGAGTTGTATTTTTTTAAATGGAACCCCCTGTATATTAATTGATATTTCAATAATTCTTTTTTCAATTTGGAACAAAAATTGTAATACAACTAATGTTCCTGAATTCAACCATTATCGAGATATCGCGTTTTCAAGGAGATTAAATTCATTCTTGTGAAAAAATGTCAAAATGTGCCGAAAAAAGTTGACAGTTGACGGTACCTTCTATCCAAATGACAGAAGAGCTCTTGAAAAGTTAAGATAGAAAAGTGCAAACCATTTTTCTCTATCTTGAATAGTTTGAGTTTTATAGCATGTCAAAGTTGCAAACATGCCATTTTTAAAACGCGATATCTCGATAACGGTTGAATTTAGGAACATTAGTTGTAATACAATTTTTGTTACAAATCAAAAAAAGAATTGAAATATCAATTAATATACAGGGGATTCCATTAAAAAAAATACAACTTTGATGCGTTTCGCGTTTTGGGGACACCCTGTATAACATGAAAATATTTTTAAAATGTAGCCTTGAAGGGTCCCTATCCATCCAGAAAAAAAAACTTTTTCAAAATCATACTCCGGCCATAATGTTTCGTGTCGAATAACGTGAATAACCCTGTATCATGGAATTCAACTTTTAAACTTCATGAATGTAAAGAAATCGTTAGTTTTATGCATTGTAGTTTGATGTGGCCAATCAAAAGTGATGCTATGGCCTGGTGTCCAGATGTGAGAAGAAACTCTTATGTATTTTTTGATTTCTTAACTACTGGATAGTTATAGACCATCAGATAACGACGTATATATAGTGCTGACTGAATTTCTCGTTGCTGGAATTTTAACCACTGAAAATGAGATTGTTGTGCTCAAAAAATTAAAATTGAGCGACCGCAAGTGTGGTCGGCAAATGAAAAATATTGGTTTTTCTTCTGTACAAAAAATAGATTTTTATTTAAATCTCGTGCATGGCATCTCAACACCTTAGAATGGTATAACAATCAAAGAGTAAAAAAACAGTGTCATAAGGTTTGCACGAACTTATATTGTTGAAATAAAGGCGCCATCTTGTAAAAAAATACTCGGTTGCTGATGCATTTTTTCGCTTATGGCAATCAACAGAATGAATTATGATATGATTGAGATCCCGTCAAAAATTCCCATGAGCAGGTCAGCCATTCAGAAACATACAGTGTGATTCCTAATTGCGTACATCAAATTTTTGGGCGTATTCCTGAGTTAATTTCATGAAGAAAAATCCATATAAACATAGGTCCGGAAGTGTATTGTTTTTAACATTTAAAAAAAACTAAAATGAACGCTACTGATTTGATGATTTTTTTTTATTAGATGAAGCAACCGAATAGACATCTTTTTTTTTCTTATTTTTAACTTTGTTTTTCTTGTTTTAAAATACTTCATCCTTTTAAGAAATAAAAAGAAATATTTTGCGAAATACCAAAGATTTTTTTTTTTGAAAACGAGCCCAGATACGAAAAGATTCTTGTTGTTTTTTCATTGGTTTCAATCAAGAAAAAAAAAAGTTGCAACAAAGTCAGTGGCGTACATTTAATTCACAAGAATATTCCGTAAGTTACCCCTCGGAACGGCACTGGTCTTTATAATTTTTACTAGGGACTAAAGTTGGCTTTTATTACTAAAAAAAAATGACAAACAACAATTAGAAAAAAAAAAGTTCAACACCCTGTATCTTGAAAACAATGCGTTTCCGGACTCATGTTCATATGGACTTTTTTTGATGAAATTATCTCAGGAATACGCTTTTGGATCTAATGTACGCAATCAGGAAACACCATGTTTACCGGTCGGACAATATTGCCAAGAGATTCTGGTTTGCCTAGCACGCTTGCGGTTGCTGAATTTTCATTTTTTGAAGTCAACACTGGCATAATTTTCAGCAGTTAAAATCCCTGAAGCGAGTAAATCAGTCAGCAAAATATGTCGTTAACTGACGGTCTATTACTCTCAAAACTGTGTCCATTATGAGAAAATCTCTCGAAATTTCTTTTTTTCAAGCTTACACCAGACTTGAAAAGGGGATAGACGGTTTATTATTCCTTGAGAGTTCTTGAGCTTGAGAAATGTTTTCAGAAGAACATACAATTTTTAAATTCAAACCTGCATAACCCTCTGACTTTTTTATACCAACCTCACCTTTCATATAAATATTGTCTCGATGTATGTTTGTTTTAAATCCGGACTAAATTGCTCCAGTGTCTACTATACAAAGCAATTCACAAAACTAGAGTTGCTAGAATGAGTGTAGATTTGAGTTTATGAACTTTTCATTTTTAAAGACCGAGAAACTCATTTTGAGGATTTCCGAAATAATTGCTAGTACTTGTTTTGAATTATCGTCATTGTCTTGATCTTTGTTAAATTCCGTCACGAGCACATTGTGCCTAGTGTGTCCTTTTCTAAAATTTCTGTTATTGTTTGTGCGTGAGAATTGTCTCGATTCACATATTCATTATTATTGCGATTTTGGCTCACGTGACTGCCTTGGTTTGAATCACTGAGATTTCTATTTTGGAAACCATTTCTATTACGAGAAAAAAATTGATTGTGATATTATCATCTATTTAGATTTCTTCGTGCCTAATTTTTTCGGAAACATCCTCTGTTCCCCCTATTCATTTTCGAAACTTGTGAATAGGCGAGCGAGCAAATTTCTTCGTCTTGAGCCTCACGAATCTTTTAGAGAAAAAAAATCTAGTAGATATAACGGTACTCAACTTAGGATTTCTCAGATCACCTGCAAATCTCTTGATGGCAATCTTCTCATTTATCGGTTTTATAAGCATTAGAATCCCCACTTGCTTGAGAAATAATTAAGTCAACAAAGAACTCCTGGACATGTCGAATAATCTTGTATCTTTGGCATCGGACAGTTGGCTACAGTTTTTGGCTCACTGGGTTATGTCTTGGTTCATTGACGGCCACACAAAGCGTTGAGCGATGATTTTTGTGCTGGATCCACCACTGAGATGTGAGAGGTTGTGGATGGCGTCCAAAACGTCGTCGTAGTGGTTAAGGATGAAGAGGGCGGATGTTTATTGTGGGGTGGTTCCGAATTGTTGTAGCTACTTTGTTCCAGAGCAGCACCAATGCCAGAGCTTGAAGTATCGCCATAAAAGCGGAGTTTGGATGAAGGGATCGGGTAAGCGATGATCGTGGCTGTTGCGACCTGCTGTCTTATCACTTCAAAGGTCATTTCTGATTTTTCGGTCCATGAAACAGGTCGTTTTACGATATTTTAATTTTTTTCCAACCAAATTCTTGCATGCCTTTCCGTCACGGAATTGGCCGATAAATCATCGCCAAAATGTTTTAGATTATCAAGAAAACTTTGTAAAGCTTCTTCAAATAAACTTATGTTTTGACGCGAAATAAATAAAACACTTGCTTTAAAGTTAGTGATCAATTTTCTTTTCTCTGCACATTTATAATAATATCCTATTATATATCATTATATAATAGACAATGAGAACCATTTTTTTACCATAGCCTGATCATAAAATTTACAAATGTATACATGTATCGAGGTGAGCATATGTCAGCTGGCAGCCTTGAATAAACGGTGAACATTTTCAACACCTATTGTTAATATTTTCGCGGGATAAGAAAATAGAACTAACGTCTTTTAAACTTGTCTTTTCGTTTTTTAAATATTTCGAAATTTCGTGAATGTGTGCAAATCTGCCAGAAGACTTATCCCACCCCTGTAATATTAGGTGGTGTTTTCTCAAGAATTTATGATGAGCACTCCATTTTTGTGCATATTTCAAAGATGGCATTGAGAAAAGGGTTGAGAGTAATTTTTTTCTGTGTAGCTTTTTATGAAAATTGTTAGCATGTAAACTTCCTGAAAATTTCACAATTATTGAATGAAGGATACAGATTTTAAACATGGCAAACAAATTTTTCATGATTTCTTGAAAATTGGCAAAAATCCGTCATTTTTAGCAAGTTTAAAATATCAAAGCTAGACTAGCCCTTGTTCAATAATAATATTGTGAAATTTTCAGGTAGTGCATAAATTTTGCCCCTCTTTCGAATGATGCTGACCATTTTTTTATCGAAAGTTACACAAAAAAAGTTTAATTCTCAGCGAATATTTGAAAAAAGTCGCCAGGACAAATAAACTGACAAATGAATTGAAGTTCGCAAATGCACCATTACTTCCTTGATCACTGATGCAGCATCAAAGTTTTACCAAATTCAAGGCATGTGCTATCTATCTGACTTTGAGTGTATGTACCTGATGATGCAGTCTCAGCCGCGAAATAGGTAGTAGGTCCTCAAAGTATAGTTTGAATTAGACAAGACAACATAGTAACATAGTTTTATTCCACCTGCCCAAAAATGGACTGCCCATAATCATAAATTATTGTGAAAACACCATCCAATACCACTATCAGGGGTGACGTTGATTTTGCACCATTTCCCATAATATCTTGTGTCATGGTTTGTAGCGAGAATATTCCTGCATAATGATGGCAATTGCTCAATAGGACGTTTCACGGAACACTCAAAACTCTCACATAGGCCTGTTTTGGTGTATAATCTATAAAATAATCTAAGTTGATGTTTAAGTGCCACTGTGTAAGCTGAATTGACTCGAGATGTTACTACATTGGCATTTGTTTCAGGAATTATGTGGGAATCCCCAAATCTTACTAATGATAAAATACCTAGGTGGACCTAAGTTAGCTATTATTGTAGGATAATGCACAGCGAACTGATATTTAGGTCCAAGGGTTGTATGAAATAGATTCATAAAACATTGGTTGTGTTGAGCAATCAACTCAGTTAAATAGGATAACAATGCAATATTGAAGTGTATACTACAAAGTGTAACTACTATAGGTCGTACAATGTTAAGTGAAAGTTCCAAACATCATCTTCTTTTACGAAATCTCCAACTATCAAACCAAATAGGTATATTTCAAAAAAAACATTTTCAAAGCTGACATAGTAGTTTTACAAGATTTTACATGATCTTTTTTGATAGGTGGAGGAGGGTCAGCAACATCTGACGAACTGTGATCAAAATATTTAATTCGACTATTTAGATCAGAGTACGAAAAGTAATTCTTGATGTTAATGAAATGATGCAGAATAGATCCCATGTCATATCTACATATACCCTCTGGAAAAGCATTCATAATGTCTACAGTCTTATTAACGGTGTTGTGAAAATAACTTGAGTTATTCCAGACACACCTACTTTCAACGCCACATTTATATGTTAAAAAGTCCTGAGCATAGTTGATAGTATTACTGACTATTGAAACCTTCGCAAAAACCACTTATAGTATTGAGTCCAAGACTATCTCCAAGTACAGCGGTCAAGCAGAAGTATACTTGCTGTTGCCTCCACTGAAGATCAAATGTTATGCCCACACTTTCTAACTTTTTCAGTTCATCAATTGGAGGTTAAAAAACTTTCCGATTTGTGAATATGTTCATATATCTTGTTTTAAAAATTTGAGCCAAGAAAATATTTTCAAGTCTCTATGCGAATTCTAGCGGTAAAGACGCTATGGACAAATAAACACCACCTAGCTTATGAGATCCAGCTCCGAAGCCAAGTTGGTTTCCAGTTTCAAATTCATCGAAGTAGCCATGAAACGGAATCAAAAATTTACCATCAAACTTTTTACAATTATCTTTCCGAACTCTACCTTATAGAATGCTATTCAGTCTAACATCATCTGCTGCATTCATGCTTCTTATGTGTCCTGCGATTTGATCAAGAACATTATTTGGTATCTCAAGGAAGCCCTTTAAGACCTTGTTGATCGGAATAAGATAGAAAGTGCAGTCTTGAATTGAATGAGTCGTTGTTCCGCGATAGTGTCTGGGGCGTTGTACCGCGCAAATAGTTTTTTCAATTGGTTTAAAAATTATTGTAATGACTGTGTGTGTTCAAAACGCATATATTCCGTTTCCAATCCTTTAAATAGAGTACCTTACCAAGAATTGCCTGTCCTGATGTCTGCATCTGAAACATTGTATTTTGTGAAGATATGTGACATGGATGATTCAATTTCATCTCCAATACTGGAGAACAATGCTGTAGTCTCTTCAATAACGTCCTGAACAACCGATCGTGCAACCGAACTAGCTTCACCACAAGAATATATTCAGTATAAAAGATATAATTATTTTCTATCTAGGGTGTCACAAATCCAAGTGTAGGCATCCCCGTTACTATAAGGCGGCCTTCACACCAAAATATCACGTCACGTGCAACTGAGGCTTGCAAACTTGCTCCTATTTATAACGGGGCCACACAAATAGTAATGGAAAAGATAGTGGGAAAGAACATTATCTTCCTTATCGAAAGCAAACAAGTTTTGCAATCCTTGAACAAGAATAAAATAACATCCAAACTGATACTGGAGTGTCATCAGATTCTGCAGTCGGTCTCCGATAAGAATTCGGTCACGGTATCCTGGATTAAGGGACATAGTGGAATCAGGGGAAATGAAAGAGCGGACAGTTTGGCGTGAAAGGGAGCAAAGCGGAAAACGCTTTGGGGAAAGATGACCAGACTTGGCCTCGATCGGGGGATGCTCGGCCGCCACAGTCTCGAAATACATCAACGCTGTCGGCTGGCTCGACGGGTAAACCCCGAAGGAGGTTACAATGAGCCCGCCTGAGTGACCTTAGTAAAAGGATGGCGCAGGCTACCCCTCCATATCTCTATCTATCTATCTATCTATCTTTTTATAACCTATGCAACCATGGCAACCTGATTGTCATGGTTGTAGAGGTTCCAATGTAATGATAGTCCGGGATGTACCGCCACTTTTGACCGTGTCATTTCAGTACCTACTTTTGGTTTTGCCATCAGGTAAGTTGTTTTGGAGATAATATAACAATTTGTCAGCTGGCGCGACTGGGGGCCTAACGGTGTAGAAGACTATTTTAGTGTTAACTGGTTTTGGGTCATTCCAGTCCAGCTGCGAATCTGTGAATAGTTCTCTTATAAGGTCTTTTTTTTATGTCAGCTGCATAAAATGAGTGGCAGAATCTGTCAGCTGGCCATGTGTGTAAAAGACATGGCTCGCTGACAACTTCTGTCACTTATCTTATGCAGCTGACAATTTTTTTTAATAGAAACTTCATAACGAGACTTTTCACCAATTTTCAGCTGTACCTGAATGCCCCAAATTCTACCACTAAAATGGTCTTCTACACCGTTAGGCCACCTAGTCGCGCCCGCTGTCTATTTTTTATATTATCTTCATAACAAACACTATAGTTTGACGGCAAAATCAAAAGTACTCCATGACACGTTCAAAAGTGACGGTGCCTCCCTTAACTATAAGTAGCATACAGGGTAGGTTACATGGAGGCAAAGTTTTGCATTTTTATGGTGAACAAACAAAACGCCATTTTAAAATTTAATGAAATTTTGACAACTACGCCAAATAAATCGAGTTTTGGCAAAAACATTTTTATTATTTCCTGTGTCACTTTGAAAAGATATTTTAAAATAAATTACACTTTGTCATTGCCCCTTTTTTTCCTCTACAAGCTGGCGGTATCAAATTAATAATCGGACTCATCGTGTTTGAGCGGCCACCAGTTCAGGTTCTGAATTTTTCATCTAAGCTTCTGACTTCCCCAAGGCAATAGGGTAATCGCGGTACAGGGTGTCCCATTTTGGGTACTTTTGCGGGGTATCTCCGTTATTCTTATAGATATAAAGTTGCGGTTTTCACGACAGTGTGCTACTTTTTCGTGAAACTGAAGATGCCGTTAACAAAATTTTCATAGCCCTTCTAGTTTTTAAGAAACAGGGCTAAACTGAAAATGTTGCATTTTTAAGTACCCCTCGTATCTAGACTATCAGATAAGTTATGGAAAATGTGAAAACTGTTTCTCATATAACTTTTCCCGTAGAACTCGATTCTGCCTTCGGAATTAGTATACGGGGTCAGGTCAAAAAGTTATCGGACCCAACTCTATTTTTTCAAATGGAACACCCTGTATATTTATATTTCATAAGATTTGTCTTTTCTTTACCTTTTCAAAAATATATAAGAGTATGCACTTAAAAAAAAAAAAATGTTTAGCCTATAACTTTTTGACCTGACCCCATATACTAATTCCGAAGGCAGAATCGAGTTCCACGGGAAAAAGCCAATAACTTTCGATTTTGCCTCCGGAATTTGTATACAGGGTCAGGTCAACAAGTTAAAGGCTAAATTTTTTTTTTTTTTTAAAGTGCATACTCTTATATATTTTTGAAAAGGTAAAGAAAAGACAAATCTTATGGACTATAAATATACAGGGTGTTATATTTAAAAAAATAAAGTTGGGTCCGATAACTTTTTGACCTGACCCCGTATACTAATTCCGAAGGCAGAATCGTTCTCTACGGAAAAAGTTATATAAGAAACAGTTTTCACATTTTCCATAACTTATCTGATAGTTTAGATACGAGGGGTACCTTAAAATGCAACATTTTCAGTTTAGCCCTGTATCTTAAAAACTAAAAGGGCTATGAAAATTTTGTTAACGGCATCTTTAGTTTCACGAAAAAGTAGCACACTGTCGCAAAAACCGCAACTTTCTATCTATAAGAATAACGGACATACCCCGCAAAAGTACCCAAAATGGGACACCCTGTACACCATTGATGAAGTTGCCTTGATCATTACAGTTATGTGTCTAATAAGTCCTTAGTAAGCAGCATCATGACTGTGCAGCCGTCAGCAGTTCCTTGGATACTTACGGCTAGGAAACGGTCCGCTCGCGGAGAAACGGCATAGACACGTTAGAGTTAAGTTCCAATTGTATTTTTTTCAATTAATTTTCAAAGTTGTGAAAATAAAAATCATTTTTTAAAAAGGGTTTCTTTATGACCAGAAACATAAAGTGGCGCAGTCGGTAGGATTTTGAACGAGCATTTCACAGTGAAAAACTCGTCGGTTTCAACCGTTGATTCAAAAATCGAACCAGTGCTTCATAAGGATTCACAGATCGAAAACGTTTCGTTAATCGGATCGTAGTGTGTTTGGTAGAAAGAAGAAATCCAGCAGTGCAGCAGAGAAAAATGAAGATTTTCCTCCTGTAAGTCACCTTTTTCCTATTGTTGTCCGTCTATGTCTTTCCCCTCGCATTCTTCTGATTCTCAAGCAGAAAACATTGAATTCGAGTTAGATTTAGAAGTTACCAACTTAACTGATCAAAGTAAAAGTTCGGAAAATAATCTTTTAAATTTAGATAATCTTTTTTCACGCCTTTCACTTTCAAATCAAGCAAATAATTCAAATCAAGCATCAAATATGCCTCCTCCAAATTTTGATAATAAACTATTAGATATTGTTCCAAAATTTGACGGAAATCCTCTTGAATTATCCGCATTTTTAGAGACTAGTAATAAGCTTATAACTACTTATTGGAACAATGCGACGTTAGATTGTGTCCAAAATATCACTATTATGTATGGAATCTATGCAAAACTTATCGGTAAAGCAAGGGAAGTTTATAGCATTTGCGTTACTAAAGATTGGTGTACCGTTAAAGCCGCGCTTGTTGCACATTTTGGTGATCAACGAGATGAAAACGGGTTACTCTTTGATTTGGATCAATTGCGTCAAAATGCAAATGAACTGCCTTTACAATTTCATACTAGAGTAATGGGTAATTTGAGTGCTCTTCATAATTACTTAGATACTCATAATGACGATGAGAATACTGCTAATGTTAAGAAGAACTTTTATAACATCCATGGTTTAAAAATATTTTTAGCTGGTTTGAAAGAACCTTTGGGCTCAACTATCAGAGCAATGAAACCTGTCAATCTTGCGGAAGCTAGAACTTACATAATTTCTGAAACAAATATCAGACACTTGCAAAAACCATTTCATCTTGAAAATAACAATAGAAATCAATCGAACAATCAAATTGTTCAAAGGCAAAATTTTGGCTTCAATAACAGAAACAATTTTCCAAATTTTTCAAACTCCTTTCAAAATGTTCCAAATTTTAACCAAGGAAATTCATTTCCTCGTGGGCCAGTTAACATGCCACAACCTAGATTCAATCAACCAAATTTTTTCACCAATAGACAAGTTTTTGGACCTCCAAGGCCTCAAACAAATGTTTTTAGACCAAACCAACAAAACGTTAGAAATTTGCCCAGACCAACACCAATGAGTGGAATTTCTTATAGTTCAAATAGAAGTAATAACAATAGTAATAATCACAGATCAAACAACTTCCAAATGCATAATGTCAATTCAAGCCCAATGTATAATAATCATTCATATCTGGAGTACGAATATCCATATTATTATGATGATCAAAGTTTGGATCAAAGATCATTATCAATGGAACCATACTGTGACCAACCCCATGATGACTACCCTTATAATGACAATCAAAATGTTCAGCAAATAAAAGAAAATAGTTCTGTAGAAATAGTTGAAGAAAACGCCCAAAATTTTCAGGAAACCTTGCCTCCAGAGTCAATAACGTAGAAATTCACTCAATTTACGACAAGAAAGATCTCCCTTATATAAAAATCGCCAATCCACCGTTAAAATTACTGATTGATACAGGTGCGACAAAATCATTTTTAAATCCCGAAATAGCCGAAAAGTATTTTCCAAATTTCATCAACAAAGAACCATTTTCAATTTCTTTAGTTTTCCAAACAACAACTAGAGATTTTTGTGTTGAAATTCCAGCTTTCAATGAATTTAATTCAGGGAAATCAATCAAACTCTATTTATTCAAGTTTCATCACTTCTTTGATGGTTTACTTGGATACGAAACCTTAAAAGATCTTAATGTCGAAATTGATCTGCAAAACTATCTCTTGAAAACACCAGAATCAAAAATTCCTTTGAGCCACTATGAAGCAAAATCAAAACTATTATTTTTCACTCGTATTGAACCTCATATGACAGAAAAATTAAAAATTCCTGTTGATGTAGAGAATGGTTATGTAACCATTCCCCAGTATAAAATTTCAAATTGCATCATTCCTGAATGTTTAACAGACGCAAGTCAAGGTTACGCTTCTGTAGACATTTCAAACAATACAGATGAAGCTCAAGAAATTTCTTTATACAATCCAATCAAAGTTCAAAATTTTGATCAAAACAATTTCCAAATTTTTAATTTTACCATTCAGCAAACACCTAATCAATTTTATAGAAATGAGATTGCAGATTTGATCCGCACGGAACATATGAACGAAGAAGAAAAATATCATATTACAAAATTGTGTGATAAATATTTTGATATTTTTCATAAAGACAATCAACCGTTGACATTTACCAACCAAGTCAAACACCAAATAAAAACAACTGACGAACTACCCGTCCATCAAAATCATATCGATACCCATTTATACATAAACCGGAAGTTGAGCGGCAAATTCACGAAATGCTGAATCAAAACATTATTAGACCAAGCGATTCACCATGGTCTTCACCAATTTGGATCGTACCAAAAAAACCGGACGCTTCTGGGAAGAAAAAGTGGCGAATTGTCGTAGATTTTAGGGGAATTAATTCCAAAACTATTGATGACCGTTATCCAATTCCAAATATCACTGACATTCTTGACAAATTAGGCCGTAGCCAATATTTTACTACTCTCGACTTGGCTAGTGGATTTCACCAGATTGAAATGCACCCCGACGACATCAAAAAAACAGCCTTCAGCGTTGAGAATGGGCATTATGAATATATCAGAATGCCCTTTGGCCTAAAAAATGCGCCCGCAACCTTTCAAAGGGTCATGGATAATGTTTTAAAAGGACTACAAAATAAAATATGTTTCGTCTATATGGACGATATAATAGTGTTTTCCACCTCACTACAAGAACATATCGTCAATCTCAAACATATTTTTCAGAGACTACGTGAAAGTAACTTGAAAATCCAGCTTGATAAATCTGAATTTTTACATAAGCAAGTTGCATTTCTTGGACATATAATAACAACCGAAGGAATAAAACCAAATCCTGATAAGGTCAATGCTATTCTGAAATATCCAATCCCAAAATCAACCAAGGAAATTAAAAGCTTTCTCGGACTTCTTGGTTATTATCGGAAATTTATTCCAAATTTTGCCAAAATAACCAAGCCATTCACAAATTGTTTAAAGAAAAATTCAACCATAAACATCAATGACCCCGAATATCAGAAAACCTTCCAAGACTGTAAACAACTTTTAACAAATGACCCAATATTGCAATATCCGGACTTTTCTAAAGAATTTAATTTAACAACTGACGCAAGCAATGTTGCCATTGGTTGTGTCCTTTCACAAGGGCCTATGGGTCAAGATAAACCGATTGCCTACGCATCGAGAACATTAAATTCTTCAGAACAAAACTATAGTACTATTGAAAAAGAACTTCTCGCAATTATATGGGGAACACGTTATTTTAGACCTTATCTTTTCGGAAGGAAATTCAAAATTGTAACAGATCATCAACCCCTTCAATGGTTAATGAACCTTAAAGAACCAAACTCTCGACTCGTTAGGTGGCGTCTAAAATTAGAAGAATTTGATTATCAAATTATTTATAAGAAAGGCAAGAAAAACACCAATGCCGACGCTTTATCACGAGTAGAAATTCATGTGAACGAAACAAATATCCAACCGTCTAATTCCGAGGAAAACCAAAGTAGCGAAACTAGAATAAGGTCGCAAACACCGCCTGTATTACGTTTCATGCAATCTTATAACGAGAATCCCATATTAGATAATCAGTCTATTATAGCACAGGCTGACCCAGACGAAAATGATGACAACGAAACAGTGCATACGAGTGCAGAGGATCCAATTCTCACCATTCATATCACTGAAAAACCAATTAATCATTTTCTCTGTCAAATTTTCATAATTAAAGTTGATAGAAATACACTGCCTCAAAAAGAAATCAAGAAAATTTTCACAGATCCCGTTAACAGAACTCGATGGTATATTTACGTAAATGACGATACTTTTGAAAATCAAGTTATTCAATTTTTAAAAGAATACGGCGAACCCAAGAGACAATACGTTTTCTATTTTCAAAACGACAACAATGACGAACTTTATAAGAAAATGTGTAATTTTATCCCCCAGACCTTCAAACACTCAACTTACAAGTTACTTAAATCAAATAAATTATTAGCTGACATCACAAAGTCCGACAAACAACGCAAAACGATCAAAAAGCAACACGAAGGTATTACCAATCACAGAGGTGTTCATGAAACTATCGATCAACTTCGATTAAAATTTTATTGGCCAAAAATGAATGATGATGTACGAAAATTCATCAATAACTGTTCGATTTGTCAACAAGTAAAGTACGAGCGTCATCCACCCTTAATCAAATTACAACTTACACCTACACCTAAGAAACCATTTGAAACACTACATGTAGACACATTCAAGTTTGACAAAAATGTTGCATTAACAATTTGCGACAGTTTTTCAAAATTCAGTCAGGCTTTCATTTTGCCAAGCCTTTCAGCCCTCCACATTTACCAATCACTTGTTCAATTTGTGTCAAATTACAAAATACCCGAAAATATAGTTTCAGATAATGGTACAGAGTTCAATCAACATCTATTGAAAGAATTCTCAAAGTTGTATAATATAAATTGGCATTACACCTTACCTTTGAACCCAAATAGTAATTCTATAGTAGAAAGATTTCACTCAACACTTCTGGAACACATGAGAACTTTAGCTTTGACAAAACCAAATTTAAGCCCGCACGAAAAACTAAACCTCTCAATAATTGGATATAATAATTCAATTCATTCGGCAACAAAGAAAAAACCAATTGATTTAGTATTTGGTCATTTAGAACTTAAAGATCCTATCGATATTGATAGTAACGCCCAACTAATAAACAATCAATTAAATCAACATAAAGAATCAATGGGAGAAATCTACAAAAATATTCACGAAAATCTGTCCGCTAACAAAAGTAAAGTAATTGAAAAAGCGAACGAAAAACGGAATGATCCACCCGATATCCAACCTGGATCAATCGGTTATCGAAAATTAGGCGACAGACAATCCAAAACCAATCCACTCTATAAACCAGAACATATTTTAAAAACGAATGACTTGAAAGTAACAACTGCCCAAAATAACTATCATAAACAAATTTTCAAAAATCCCCGAAAAATGACAGAAAACCCTTTGCAGGTTGATGACCTTACTTCACCTGACGAAGGCACAGAAGGTACAGATTCAGAATCTTGAATCCAACCCCGGCATCCTTCCATTCAAATTAGGCACTGCCAAAATCAAAATTGCAACACATACATTCCTACACTACATTGACCTCATTTCACTAAAAAATCAAATAACCGACATAACAAGTCATTATATCAAACTAGAAACCACAATTGACAACTCTTCAATCGAATCAAAATATCTATTGCTTGAAGCTTATCAACATCTCAAGTACGAAGTAAATTTGGTAAATCAGAAAATCGATTCTTTCCTACCAAATGGACGAAATAAAAGAGGCTTGATTAATCCAATCGGATCACTTGTCAAATTTATAACTGGCAATCTTGACCAAGAAGACGCTAAAGAAATTCATGATCATATAAAAACGCTTGAAAATAGTCAAAATAATGTAATTCAAACAGTCAATCAACAAGTGTCTTTAACAACCAATTTAATGAAAAACATCAATCACACCATGACAATTGTGAGTAATAATCAGAAAGCAATTGAAAACCGAATAAATGGTATTATTGATGATATCAAAAAGACACAGTTCAGCTATTTGCACTACCTTGAAATTCACGAGACCATTGATCAAATCAAAGTAAATCTCGACGCATTGTTGAACTTCATCAGCGAATTAGAAAATGCTATCACCTTCGCCTCGCTCAAAACCTTGCATAGGAGTATAATAACTCCACGAGATCTCAAAGAAATAGTGAATGAACTCCAGAAACAACACAATGTTTTCCAACTTCTATTTCTAAGCGATAATTTCGAAATGTATTACCGTGTAGTTGAAACAAATGTTTTTGCAATTGAAAACAAAATAGTTTTCTCTTTAAATTTTCCGCTAGTGAATCAGGATGATTTCGAGATTTTCCATCTCTTTTCCATCCCAAATAAAAACAATTCCATCATCCCTCCTTCTACTTACCTTATCCTGAGCAACGACAAGTACCAATACCAAAACGAAGAATGCATGGCCCTGAAGAAGATATACTACTGCAAGAACAACAACGTTCTACCAACACATGAAAATCCTGATTGCGTTACGTCCCTTTTGTCCCTCAAAAATCAGTCGGACACATGTCGACAAATACCAATCCATATCAACAAGCCAATCATGGAAGAGATCGATGAAGCCCACTACATCGGAATATTTCCGAAAAGTCAGAAAATCCAGACTCACTGTGAAGAAGACGAAATCGCTCAGCTTCATGGAACTTACTTATTCATAGTTCCACCAAGATGTTCCATCCAAACATCACGGTCCGTCTACAAGAACGATCAAGAAGCATTCCATGGCCATCCAGTCACTTTAGATGGCGTCAAAGAAATCCATGTTCCCGTTGCCCAAGTAGAAAAAATCCACCTTCAAAATTTACCTCTGGATCAACTACACCAATTGCAACTACAAGAGTCACATATCAAGCCTCTGGACTATGTAAAAGAGCATAGCCCTTATCAACACTGGTCCTTCTGGATCCTGATTCTTCTGATCCCGATCCCGATGGCAATTTACCTTGTCATGAAAAGGAAGCCAGCCATAATCAAGCCCCAGCGTACGAGTACCATTGATGAAACTCAAGTGCTACCCCCTTGAGTTTCCTTTAAGAAGGGAGGAGTTATGTGTCTAATAAGTCCTTAGTAAGCAGCATCATGACTGTGCAGCCGTCAGCAGTTCCTTGGATACTTACGGCTAGGAAACGGTCCGCTCGCGGAGAAACGGCATAGACACGTTAGAGTTAAGTTCCAATTGTATTTTTTTCAATTAATTTTCAAAGTTGTGAAAATAAAAATCATTTTTTAAAAAGGGTTTCTTTATGACCAGAAACATAAAGTTACTCAGGTATACAGGATGTTACTCAATGGAATGTCATAATTTTGAGGGGAAGTTCCTGGATAAATTTTAAGTCGAAAAGGTCATATAAACTTCGGTCTTAAAATGCTTGGTTTTCAAGATACAGGGTGTTAGAGATATATTTTATTTTTAGTTTTTAACACATTTTCCAAAGATGGTTTGAGATATTGAACTGAATTTTGCCACAGGATATTATGGTATAGGAACACACTTTTTTTTATTTTTATTTCATTTCATTTAATTATTTTTTTTTTATTTTTTTTTATTTTCCTTTTTAGACCCAAGTTTATGTGACCTTTTCGACTCAAAATTTATCCAGGAACTCCCCCTTAAAATTATGACATATCAATAACTAACACACTGCACATATCATTTTCAATATTCCCTAACTTGATGTTGCCTTGATTTAACCAACCCTGTATCCTTTATAATAACCGAGATCTCTGTCCATACACACGAATTGATGGCACTCTGTATAGCTACATGAAAGAAATAATTTGTAGAGGACGGACACAACACGCAAGAAGTTCTTTAGTTGTCATGAAACTGTGTAATGTCCAGCATGCAGAATGCAGATACCAAATCTCAACGTCCTTATCGATATGACGTAATACAAATTGTAAGCCTAACTCTTGACTTGTGGGATCCATTAGAAACATGCTTGATGGTATATGTTTCAAAGTTTATAAGTTAACAATAATTTCTCACCTACTTTGACTGTCACTAGAATTCCCTCTCGACTTTCTCCAACTGATGGCTTCCATTTCTTGATCTTTTCTGCCTTCGGAGGTTGAATACTTGATAAAAGATATAACCTTATGATATTTTCCAAATTTGTGACACTATGGAATTTTCTCAAATTTCCATGGAAACTCACAAGTCCAAGAGTACTTACCTTCTGTTATGTTTGACGCGTCTACATTATTCAGCTGTACACTATCATCACAAGACAATGTACTATGTCGAAGAAATTCACCTTCAAGTCTTCTTTTCCTGGATAGAGGGTTTCAAAATCGTCTTCGATCTAAGGGAAATGCATATGTGATATCATCATTTTTCCATGATTTGTTCAAAAATGGGTGATTTTCGCCAAGTTCAAGATTTTATAACTAGATATTGCCAGGACACGTAACCTGACAAATGGACTAAGGTTTTTGAATGAACCATCAATTTGATAACTGATGCAGGATCATAGTTTAATCAAATTTTAGGATGGTCTCCTCACTTTTGTCGATGATTGTAGGTTATAGGTAATTCATTAGACACGGTGTCTTGGAGTGTCTCTTACCTAAGTAAAAGGACACCATGACAACCTTCCATTTTAAAATTCTATTTTGATTGCCAAGAAACTGTGGAAGTACCCAGTACTTTCGACTTACCAACGTTTATCCAACGGAATGTTCAAGAATCAGGCCATTGCCTTATACCTATTTTCTGGTTGGTAACTTGCCACCTGCGATGTCGAAAGGTAATCTTCCAATGTGTACGCACTGTCTCTCGCGGTTGAATGTTATTTTTGAGCCAAGTCAAACTAAACTTGATATCTGTAGAGTCTAAAAATTAGCATTTCAATGGAGTTGGAATTTTCCCGGTCCTTCAGTCACGAAATTATTCACTTTCTTAGTGTTTTATTCGTATTTTCTTCTGCTTTTTCAAAACTATATCTTGGATTAACATTTGATTGCCTGGAGATAATTCCAACGTTTTTCAATTCCGTTATCTCATTTCGATATTTGTCTGGAAGTTTGCCCCACGATACGCCTGACCCATAATGTCTTGACATTCATTTTCTAACTGGGACTATGTAGTACGTGGATGGTACCTCTCCGGAAAATATCTTGATCATTTTGCAGCAAAGCTCCTCAAAACATTAATTAGTTAGATGTCTAAATCATGAGGCATACATCTATAAACGAGCCTTACAATTTATTCACTCACCTATAACGTCACCCGTACGTCTTAAAGTTCAGTAAAAAGTATTTGCAAATAATCTTAGCAATGTAGTTTTGATATTTTGGATGTAGCTGCTTTTTCTTGGCATATTGGGCTATAGCAGCTTGGCCGTAAATATAATTATTCAATAACGATATTACGTAGACATCGCCCACTTGTGTTTTAAATTTTCTTTTATTGGTTGAGGTTGATGATGATGCCACAGCTTGATCGATTGCCTCTCTGACAACCTCACCAGAAATGAAAACTGGTACGTAGGGATACGGAAAGTTGATCGTCACGCTGTTCACACTCAATTCCGGTAGACTCAAGATAGGTTTGGAAAATGAAGTCTTCTGATTCAACTGCTGATATGTTCAACACATTCTTTGGCCAATTGACCCGATCAGAAACATACACTTCTAAGAATAATGTGATCTGGACTGTGTGGTCAAACCATAACTACCAAAAGCATTATCAGTTCAAAAATGATAATTGAACAACGGATGGTCTACCTATAAAATTTTGAACTTGGCAAAAATCACCCATTTTTGAAAAAATCATGCAAAATCGGTCATTTTTGCCAACTTTGAAATTTTATTGGTAGACTATAATTTGTTCGATTATTATTTAACTTTCAGGAAGTACAGAGTGATTGTAAAGATTTTACTCAAAAGATATAATTTTGTCAGGGAAGTTTCTTTGTCCAAATCATGTGAAGAACGGGGTTTTCGTGGCGTATGGACAGAAAGGGAAATGTGAAAAGTGTGCACCAGGCGGGATTTGTCCTGGTGTGATGAAGGTCGTGGGCTCACATCTCGCCTGGTGCCAACTTTTCTGATTTCCCTTTTTGTCCATACGCCACGAAAACCCCCTTCTTGATTACTAATACAACAATCTTATCCATGTTTGCTGACTCGGAAAATAAATACCAAAATTCGTTACTGGCTCCTGAACTACCAAAGAGTCAAACAACCCAAAATAACCATCAGAAAAGATCAATACAAGAGAGCTCCAAAGATTTCAAACCAACCTCATAGATCTCAAAACAATCCCAAATAACTCAGAAGATCCGCAGAAAATAAAAGAACTCCATAAAATCCAAAGGAACCGCATATAACCGAAAAGAGCCCCGGAGGATTAAAAAAAATCCTAAAGAACCCAAATGAACCCCACAGATGCCTGGAATTCATGCACAAAAATGGAATCCAAAAGAACTCCTTAGAATCCAAAAGAACCCCAAAGAATTCCAGAGACTCAAAGAATCATTTACAAACCTGAAGGACCCCATAAACCCAAAAGAACCTCATAGATCTCAAAAGAACCCCAAAGAACTCAAAAGATCCGCAGAGAATTATGAAAAAAACATAGAACCCAAAGGCTTTATGTTTCTGGTCATGAAGAAACCCTTTTTGAAAAATGATTTTTATTTTTACAACTTTGAAAATTGATTGAAAAAATACAATCTGAACTGAACGCTAACGTGTCTATGCCGTTTCTCCGCGAGCGGACTGTTTCCTAGCCGTAAGTATCCCAGAAACTGCTGAGGACTGCTGCTCAGTAAGGACTTTTTACATAACTCCTCCCTTCCTAAAGGAAACTCAAGGGGGTAGAACTTGAGTTTCATCAATGGCACTCGTACGCTGGGGCTTGATTATGGCTGGCTTCCTTTTTATGACATGGTAAATTGCCATCGGAATCGGGATCAGAAGAGTCAGGATCCAGAAGAACCAGTCTTGATAAAGGCTATGCTCTTTTACATAGTCCAGAGGCTTGATATGTGACTCTTGTATTTGCAATTGGTTTAGTTAATACAGAGGTGAATTTTGAAGGTGGATTTTCAACTACTTGGGAAACGGGCACATGGCTTTCTTTGACGCTATCTAAAGTGACTGGATTTTCATGTGTTGGTAGAACGTTGTTGGTCTTGCAGTGGTATATCTTCTTCAGGGCCATGCATTCTTCGTTTTGGTATTGTTACTTGTCGTTGATCAGGATAAGGTAAGTAGAAGGAGGGATGATGATGGAATTGTTTTTATTTGGGATGAAAAAGAGATGGAAAATCCCGAAATCATCCTGATTCACTAGCGGAAAATTCAAAGTGAAGACTATTTGGTTTTCAATTGCAAAAACATTTGTTTTAACTACACGGTTATACATTTCGAAATTATCACTTCAAAATAGAAGTTGGAAAACATTGTGTTGTTTTTGGAGTTCATTCACTATTTCTTTGAGATCTGGCGGAGTTATTATACTCATAGGTCATAGCATTTTCTAATTCACTCATGAAGTTAAACAATGCGTCAAGATTGACTGTGATATGATCAATGGTTCAATTACATTTTTTTGACTATTTTCAAGCGTTTGTATATGATCGTGAATCTCTTTGACGTATTGTTGGTCAGGATTGCCAGTTATACATTTGACTAGTGATCCGATTGGATTAATTAAGTCTCTTTTACTTCTTCTATTTGGTAGGAAAGAATCGATTTTCTGATTTACCAAATTTACCTACTTCATATCTAAGATGTTGATAAGCCTCAAGCAATAGGTATTTTCATTCGATTGAAGGAGTGTTAATTGTGGTTTCTAGTTTGATATAATGACTTGTTATTCGGTTATTTGATTTTTTAGTAAAATGAGGTCAATCTGGTCTAGCAATGTATGTGTTGCAATTTTGATTTTGGCAATGCCTAAATTGAATGGAAGGATGCTGGGGTTGGATTCAAGATTCTGAATCTGTACCTTCTGTACCTTCGTCAGGTGAAGTTAGGTCATCAACCAGCAAAAGGTTATTTGTCATTTTCCGGGAATTTTTGAAAATTTGTTTATGATAGTCATTTTGGACGGTTGTTACTGTCAAGTCAGTAGTTTTTTAAACATGTTCTATTTTATAGAGTGGGTTGGTTTTCGATTGTCTGTCGCTTAATTTTCGATAACCGATTGATCCGGGTTGGTTATCGGGTGGATCGTTCCGTTTTATGGTCGCTTTTTCAATCACTTTACTTTTGTTAGCGGACAGATTTTCGTGAATGTTTTTGAAGATTTCTCCCATTGGTTCTTTATGTTGATTTAATGGATCATCTATTAGCTGTGCGTTATTATCAATACTGATAGGATCTTGAAGTTCTGACTGACCAAATACTAAATAATTGTTTTTTTCTGTGTTCCCGAATGAATTGAATTGTTATATCCGATCATTAAGATGTTCAGTCTTTTGTGCGGGCTTAGATTCGGTTTTGTCAAAGCTGAAGTTCTGATGTGTTTCTGGAAGTGTTTGGTGAAATCTTTCTACTATAGAATTACTATCTGGGTTCAAAGGTAAGGTGTAATGCCAATTTATATTATACAACTTTGAGAATTCTTTCAATAAAGGTTGATTGAACTCTGTACCATTATCTAAAACTATATTTTCGATATTTTGCAACTTGACACAAATTGAACAAGTGATTGGTAAATGTGGAAAGGCTTGGCAAAATGAAAGCCTGACTGGATTTTGAAAACTGTCGCCAATTGTTAATGCAACATTTTTGTCAAACATGAATGTGTCTACGTGTAGTGTTTCAAATGGTTTCTTAGGTGTAGATGTGAGTTGTAATTTGATCAAGGGTGGATGACGCTCGTACTTTACTTGTTGGCAAATCGAACAGTTATTGATGCATTTTTGTACATCATCATTCATTTTTGGCCAATAAAATTTCAATCGAAGTTGATCGATAGTTTCGTGTACACCTCTGTGATCGGTGATACCTTCGTGTTGCTTTTTGATCGTTTCGCGTTGTTTGTCGGATTTTGTGATGTAAGGTAATAATTTATTTGATTTAAGTAATTTTTAAGTTGAGTGTTTGAAGGTCTGAGAATGAAATCACATATTTTCCTATGAAGTTCGTCATTGTTGTCGTTTTGGTAATAGAGAACGTATTGTCTCTTGGGTTCACCGTATTCTTTTGAAAATTGAATAACTTGATCTTCAAAAGTATCGTCATTTACGTAAATATACCATCAAGTTCTGTTAACGGGATTTGTTAAGATTTTCTTGATTTCTTTTCGAGGCAGTGTATTTCTATCAATTTCCATTATGAAAATCTGACAGAGAAAATGATTAATAGGTTTTTCAGTGATATGAATGGTGAGAACTGGATCCTCTGCACTGGTATGCACGGTTTTGTTTTGGTCAGCTTGTGCTAAAATGGAATGATTATCTAATATGGGATTCTCGTTATAAGATTGCATGAAACGTAATACTGGCGGTGTTGGTGATCTTATTCTGATTTCGCTACTTTGGTTTTCCTCGGGATTAGACGGTTGGATATTTTTTTCGTTAACATGAATTTCTACTTGTAATGAAGCGTCGGCATTGGTGTTCTTCTTGCCTTTCTTTTGAATCATTTGATAATCAAATTCTTTTAGTTTTAGACGCCACCTGACGAGTCGAGAGTTTGGTTCTTCAAGGTTCATTAACCACTAAAGGGGTTGATTATCTGTCACAATTTTGGATCTTCTTTAGAAAAGATAAGGTTTAAAATAACAAGTTTTTCATATAATTGCGAGAAGTTCTTTTTCAATGGTACAATAGTTTTGTTCTGAAGAATTTAATGTTCTCGATGCGTGGGCAATCGGTTTGTCTTAACCTGGTCCTTGTGAAAGAACACAACCAATGGCTACATTGCTTGCGTCAGTTGTTAAATTGAATTCTTTAGAAAAGTCCGGATATTGCAATATTGGGTAGATTGTTAATAGTAGTCTGAAGTCTTGGAAGGTCTCCTGATATTCGGGGTCATTGATGTTGATGGTTGAATTTTTCTTTAAACAATTTGTGAATGGCTTGGTTATTTTGGCAAGATTTGAAATGAATTTCCGATAATAACCGAGAAGCCCAAGAAAGCTTTTAATTTTCTTTGTTCATTTTGGGATTGGATAATTCAGAATACCGTTGACCTTATCAGGATTTGGTTTTATTTTTTCGGTTGTTATTATATGTCCAAGAAATGCTACTTGCTTATGTGACAATTCGGATTTATCAAGTTGAATTTTCAAATTACTTTCACGTAGTCTCTGAAAAATATGTTTGAGATTGACGATATGTTCTTGTAGTGAGGTGAAAAACCCCTTTGGCAACAAATTAAATGGTCAGTATTTTAATTTTATGGAGAGTACTCTTTGCCATTATTTTATTTCCCTTGGTCAGTATGATAATAAATGGTCGGTTGAAATATTGAAGGGTCAGTAACATAAAGAAGTGGTCAGTATAATAATAAATGGTCGGTTGAAATAATTAACGAAACATAACATAACATAAAGAAATGGTCAGTAAAAATAATGAAGGGTCAGTAACATAAAGAAGTGGTCAGTAAAAATAATAAATGGTAGATATAAATAATCAAGAGTCAGTATCATAAAAAAACGATCAAATAAATTTGTAAATGCCTGGTGAAAATAATGGACAGTCCATAAAATTAATAAAGCGACAGTAAAATAATGAATGGTCATATATTTTTTTTATTTATTTCGTATAAATACAAACATTTTTACAACGGAACGAAACACAACTTAGTAAAGAGAAAACACTCTGCCTTTATGTCATGATGAAGTAGTCAGATAGGTTCCTTTGAGAGGCGGATTTAGTTTGGGTTAGTTTGTGTTGGTATTAGAAATTGATGAAAAATATGCAGCGGCTCGTTGATTAGCACTAGGTTAACATTACAATTATTATTATATATCATAATTGACGTGTTCTGTATTGGTATTATGTGTATCAAGTTTGGGTTAGTTTGAGTTAGTTAAAATTATTACTGACTATTGCATACTGGCCATTTATTATTTCTCACTGTACATTTGTGGAATTATTACCAGCTAAGTCATACTGACATTTTATAAATTTTTACTGACCACTAGATTCACAATAGTGAACATAGAAATACAGGCCAAATAGTACTTTTACTGCTCGAAAATTCCATATTTACTTATCATTTTTAACAGAAATACTGAGTCTTCTACAATATTATACTGACTGCTTGTGATATTATACTGTACATAATGAATTGAATACTGTTCAGTTTATTACAACCCAAACACTTTTATAGCGTCCATACAGGGTGTCCCAGCAAGGGTGGCCACCGGCCATATCTCGGAAACTACTGGACCTAAAAGTTCAGGAAAAAAAATATGATCACTAAAGTGGCCACGAGAAAATGCTGGGAAATATTTATAACTTCGAAATTTTTCCGCTAGGGGGCGCAATCAAAGCTTAAATATTAAAATTCGGAATTTCTCCGGAAATTCTCAGATTGAGGTATATCTTTATCAACATGGTTAGAAAACCTAGACAATTTCACGTCTTTTTGGTACAGGGCTCATTGGCGTACCGATCTTCGTGTGAGTAGGGGAAGGTAGTGAAAGTGTAATTGTTCAAGTGGCTGTAACTTATAAACGACTTGTCCGATTTTGTTGCGTATAGGCTTGTTTGGAAGATAAATGTGAGTACTTTCGTATATCGTATCCAGTGATGCGTGATAGTCTCCAGAAAAGTTGCTAGAAGGCGTAATTTGGATTAGAAACTGTTATTTTCGTTTCACCGCAAAAATTTAAATGGTATGGTATAATTCTGATGATAATAACTAGTCCAAATTATGTAAAATTTATTGTTTTAAGGTTTTTGATTTTTTTTTTTTTTTTTTTAAGGTTTTTTCTTGTAAATTTAATCTTCATTTCGATTCTGTTATCAGAATTATACCGTACCATTTAAATTTTTGCGGTGAAACGAAAATTACAGTTTTTAATTCAAATTACGCCTTCTAGCAACTTTTCTGGAGACAATCACGCATCACTGGATACGATATACGAAAGTACTCACATTTATCTTCCAAACAAGCCTATACGCAAGAAAATCGGACAAGTCGTTTATAAGTTACAGCCACTTGAACAATTACACTTTCACTACCTTCCCCTACTCACACGAAGATCGGTACGCCAATGAGCCCTGTACCAAAAAGACGTGAAATTGTCTAGGTTTTCTAACCATGTTGATAAAGATATACCTCAATTGGAGAATTTCCGGAGAAATTTCGAATTTTAATATTTAGGCTTTGATTGCGCCCCCTAGCGGAAAAATTTCGAAGTTTAAAATATTTCCCAGCATTTTCTCGTGGCCACTTTAGTGATCATATTTTTTTTCCTGAACTTTCAGGTAAAGTAGTTTCCGAGATATGGCCGGTGGCCACCCTTGCTGGGACACCCTGTATAGACGAAACATATTTTATTTTGTAGTCCTTTTAAAACATTATCCATGACCCTTTGAAAGGTTGAGGGCGCATTTTTTAGACCAAAGGGCATTCTGATATATTCATAATGCCCATTTTCAACGCTGAAGCTGTTTTTCTGATGTCATTGGGGTACATTTCAATCTGGTGGAATCCATTAGGCAAGTCGAGAGTGGTGAAATATAGGCTACGGCCTAATTCATCAAGAATGTCGGTGATATTTGGAATTGGATAACGGTCATCAATAGTTTTGGAATTAATTCCTCTCAAATCTACGACAATTCGCCACTTTTTCCAGAAGCGTCCGGTTTTTCAGGTACGGTCCAAATTGGTGAAGACCATGGTGAATCGCAGGTCTTATAATGATTTGATTTAGCATTTCGTGAATTTGCCGCTCCACTTTCGGTTTATCTATAAATGAGTATCGATATGATTTTGAATGGACGGGTAGTTCGTCAGTTGTGTTTATTTGGTTTGTGACTTGGTAAATGTCAACGGTTGATTGTCTTTTTGAAAAATATCAAAATATTTATTACAAAATCTTGAGGATATAAGCGATGTTACTTCTGCAGCAATTTCGGTCATTTTCACATGTAAATTTCCATAAGAAAATCTCAGGTCAATTTTGCATTTTTTTGTACAGGTCAAGGTCATCCGGCGATGACTCCGATGAAAAAGTCTGTGTGGCTAGTGGGGTTGAACCGGCGGTCTTTGGATTGGCATGCGACTGTCTAAACCACTGAGACAACGAGACGTTACTAATTTATATCTAATATCAAGGTACTGTTGTTACCACTTTGTTGTTCGTATAGATGACGCGTACTATTGATTCAATTCTTTGATCGTTTGCTATAAGAATCACGGCATGGGATGTTTGAAGCAGGTGAGCTGATATTTAGGCGTAGTGTAGGGTTATGGTTGCGGTGTAGCGGGGTGCGGAGATTAGGATGGGGAGTGCGGTGCGGTTGGGAGATCAATATGTTTGCATTTTTGTTGGGGAGATAAGACCAGTCGTTGACACCAATTTGTTTTGCGACTAAGAGTGATGAAGTCGAGCTCATTCATTGATCAGAGTGGGATTTTGATTTTTTCGCATTTCTAAATATGAGAAGAGTAGCGAAATTTTGATAAATAATTCTTCTCCAGAGTACGTCAGATCAATCATCAAGAGCAGTACATACTCACTACTCACCATATACACAACGTGCACTTCCCGAGAAAAATAAAAGACAGCTACTATACATTATTGGATAAGAAATATTTAGAGTACAAAAGCAACGTGGAGACATTCTCTACTTACCTTGTTCAACATATTATACCCTACGGGCAAATAAAAAAAGCTTCGTCATATTCATCAATATATTTGAGCATATAATCAAAATTCAAAATCAATATAATTTATACGATATGTAGTTTCATAAAAAGACTTAATCTAGCATAATTCAATAATTACAACCGTATTTGAAGTTCATTTTTTATTTAAAGTTACAGTGACAGATCAAAATTGTAGGTTAAACAATGACAAACAAGCTTTATTACGATAGTCATAAATTGCACTGTGATTTGTTTTATTCTGCTATGTCCATAATGGAACGATGTCCATGAGGCAAAGTCAGAACTGAGTCTTTCAACAGATGCCTTTTATTGTCATATGGACTCATCGCGATTCTGGTTTGCCTAATTGTGAATAAATCATGCCAGCACAAATCAAATTTTGATCAACGGGTTTTTGGGAATATTACTCCAGACACTCAACATAATCTTCGAATGTAATTTTATTCTGGACAGCATTATTTTTCACCCCTTTGCTCTTTTTCATTACACCCTTATCACGCAAATATTTGATAATAACATCTTTTTCGACACCCTCTTATATCATAAACTTCAGAATCGGCAATTTCATATATTAGAGAATCAGTATCGGTGTGAAAAACAGTACAATTTTGAAAACGATTCTCCATGTATTAATAATGAAAGCTGTAGATTTTAGTCTTAGCCAGATCTAAAATACACATTCCAACATGAATAGGTTTGTTGAAAAACACCTCTGATTTAGCTAGCTCTATAATTACCAGGTTTTCATTAATTATGGTGCTACTTTTGAATTCAGGTCTTGAAATCAAAGCCTCAGCCCCATATCGAACATCCCATCTAGTTACTAGTTCAACAGATGAATGTTTCCTGACGTTCCCCATCGTTTTACCAAAAATTGCATTTATCATTGGTTTAAATAGATTTTTCTTGAAATCATCAGGCCTGTCTGAGACGAGTATTTGAATCAATGTAGGGTTTTAACCATGGAGACTGATTAAACGAGATTGCTCTATGGATTCTAGATAGTTTGACACCCAAATCCAAGGCCTGTTCCAGGTTTCTATAGTGAATAACATATTCTTGTTTACTATAGAGTGTTGCCAATAATAGCTTGTTATTTTTCGAACCAGGAGTTTTCGATGTTCTGGACAAGGTGGTAAATCAGAAAATAAATCGTGTAATTCATGAGGTATTTCCAAGTCCACCTCCAAAACAAAGCCTATATTAGAAGTATCATCAACGTTTAAAACATTGAAAGCGTTGATTTCAGCGTCAGTTAACCACTTGAAACCGTTATAGGGTAGATACTGAGACATGACCCATCCATATTGATTATTGACGTCAAAATACATAAGATACGTTTCTTTATTAGAGGAATCATACGAAGGAATGTATTTATTGTTAGCTTGAGCATATCTCTTGGAGCACTGACTCAGACACCCTCGTATACTCTTCTTGATGAACATAACCATATCTAAATCGGTAAGGAGTTTGAGTTTCGAATGATCTGATCTATACAACTGATATAACATACATTGCCAAGAATAACCCGGAAGAGTGAATGAATGAGCAGGATCTAAACCATATGTTTCATGAGATGTGGATCTGAATCGTTCAAACACGTCTGCCAACAACAAAATATCCGTTTTCATGTACAGCGCAGCAGAATATTGCATTGTTTCACATTGGAATGTATTCCAAACTTTTTGTGCATGTGCATAATCATTATCGAAGATATATTTATCGGTTGAACTATTTTAAAATTCCGGTTTTGGAGGTAATTGACACTCATTGATCTTCGACCACTCATCCATAAAGTCATATGGGAATACACCTGCACGAGTTAACAATCTAAAATGTTCTTCGTTCAATCCCACAAACTCAGAATTCAGAATAGGAAACTCGAAAAGATAAGATGCAAGTTTATCTAATCCAGAAGCCATGAATCAAAAACTGTCCAAAAACCTTAATGCAACATGATTGTCTGGAATATGCTTGGTGAAAGAGATGTATTTTTCCTTGTTCACAGGTAAAACATCAATTATTGTCCCCTCCACTTCCGCTAGAGCCTTAATCAGCAGATGTCCATCATAGGAACTTGGGCTATGAAATAAAACTGGAACAGTGTGACAATCTTTAAAATTCAAATTACATGCTTCATGGGCAGGTCCTCTATACAAACCAGTCAAGTGACAATGATCATGAACCTTTTTATGTCCTACAACAAAAGCTTTTCCACAGACATGACAGTCTCTAGCTTTATGAAAACCTTTAGTTTGTTTATGTGTTAGCTTGTCCATAGGAAGCGGACATTGGAAAACGGTCTTCACATTTTCGGCAAAGTCAGAAAGTTATTTAACAAACCATTGAATGCAGTCTTTTCCAATATAAGAGTTATAAAATGATAATGTATCATCATAAGGACATTTAACATGATAGCCAATATTTGTATAGGTATGCGTCCTTAAGTTGAATATAACAGATGCGGGTTAGTGAGGAGAAGGACGGTGTAAAACAAAACACTCAGTTATTGATTTCCCGACGTTTCGGTCATTTATTGTGACCTTTCTCAAAGACTAGACATTGAGAAAAAAGGACAGTACAGACAGTGCTTTAGTTAAAAAGTTGAAAAAAAGGCAAAAGTTGATGGAGAGAAAAAAAAATAAAAAACAAAATAGAACCACAATATCACACTTATTCCTAATCTAATAAACAAACGATTGGTACTTACATAATCAGATTGAGTTTGTTCGATAACAAATAAACACATGTACATGATGGTAAAACAAAGAAAGTAAACTAAGTATACATGTTATAAATGATTTAAAAGAAAAGAAACATCAATACCAACAACACATTAGTGTGACTTGCACAAACAGATTAAAAAGTGTTAAGGAACAATAGGTTTTTTTTAACAATAAACCGCAAAGCATGAATGCCAAACTTAATCCTAGATTCACAAGAAAGAATCAAATAAATGCTCCACTGCCATACATTAGTGCTAATTCTTGGGCGTCAACGTGACAACATTGTAATTATTAGACTCAAAGACTCGTAGGTTGCCTATGTTGATGGAACGACAGAAAAGAGTATACTACACAGTGGATCAAAACACTCAAGGTACACATACCCAAATAAGTAAAAAACACAGAAAGGGACACACATGAAGAAAAACAAAAAAAGAAATGAAGGCGAAGTCATGTGGTCAAAGTGTAAAATTATTCTTATATTTAGTGAGAATCCCCTTATATATGTTGCTGAGTCCCGCTGTGTCGGTTCTGAGATCAATCGTGTCATCAGTCAACTCTATCCAGATCATCTCACTAATTCTTAGCATTTGCTGGATTTAATCAGGTTCAATTTTGAGGAAAGTTACCTAATGTATAACAACACATTCCATAAACAAATAGAAGGAACTCCTATGGGCAACCCTTTAAGCCCTACATTGGCAAGCTTTGTGATGAACGACTTGGTTGAGACAGCTCTGAACAATTTACCGTTCGATGTTGTGTTCCTTGGCCTGTATGTTGACGATACATGTTTAGCAATACCTAAGAATAAATTGAACACAGTACTAGAAACTTTCAATTCTTATCATCCCAGACTGAAATTCACTGCGGAAGTTGAGGTGAATGGTGAGATTCCTTTTCTTGATGTTATGGTGAACAGAAGTCTAGTGACGAACAAACTTACTCAGAGTCCTTAATTTTAATTTCTCCTGCCCCACGTCGCACAAGATTGCTGCTATCAAGAGTATGTACCATAGATCTAAGCAATTAAGTCACCCTTCTCACCATCCGGACAATGAAATCAAGATCAAACAAATTTTGAGGAACAATGGCTATCCATCTTATTTCATTAATAAAGTCATTCACCATGCGAAACATGCACATCCTAATAACAACGTCAGCAACGGAGATTGTAGATTTTTTAGAGTGCCTTCTGTTGCGGAATTATCCTACAAACTGAGGGACCGTGTAAATGACGTACACAGTAGGCTGGTCTTTTATGATACAAAAACGGTTGCGAGGTTGTTCTCAAATATAAAGGACAGAGTAGGGGTTGAGATCAGAAGTAATTTGGTATATCAAGTACCGTGCAGGGATTGTGATAAAACATATATAGGTCAAACCAAAAAACACTTGAAAGTGAGATCACAACAACACAAAAACAGCTGCCTTGGAAGAAATGTTGTAAAAAAAGAAAAAACCGCTTTGGCAAGTCACCATTTTGATCATGATCACTCGTTCGATTTCCATGGTGTAAAAGTTCTTGATATGGAGTCGAATTACCAAAAACGGTCAATTAAGGAAATGATCTGGATAGAGTTGACTGATGACACGATTAATCTCAGAACCGACACAGTGGGACTCAGCAACATATATAAGGGGATTCTCACTAAATATAAAAATAATTTTACACTTTGATCACATGACTTCGCCTTCATTTCTTTTTTTGTTTTTCTTTATGTGTGTCCCTTTCTGTGTTTTTTACTTATTTGGGTATGTGTACCTTGAGTGTTTTGATCCACTGTGTAGTACACTATTTTCTGTCGTTCCATCAACATAGGCAACCTACGAGTCTTTGGGTCTAATAATTACAATGTTGTCACGTTGACCCCAAGAATTAGCACTAATGTATGGCAGTGGAGCATTTATTTGGTTCTTTCTTGTGAATCTAGGATTAAGTTTGGCATCCATGCTTTGCGGTTTATTATTAAAAAAAACCTTTTGTTCCTTAACACTTTTTAATCTGTTTGTGCAAGTCACACTAATGTGTTGTTGGTATTGATGTTTTTTTTCATTTATATCATTTATAACATGTATACTTAGTTTACTTTCTTTGTTTTACCATCATGTACATGTGTTTATTTGTTATCGAACACACTCAATCTGATTAAGTAAGTACCAATCGTTTGTTTATTAGATTAGGAATAAGTGTGATATTGTGGTTCTATTTTGTTTTTTTTTTTTAACTGTTTTTTTTTAACTCTATTAACTTTAGCCTTTTTTTCAACTTTTTAACTGAAGCACTGTCTGTATTGTCCTTTTTTCTAAATATCTAGCCCTTGAGAAAGGCCACAATAAATGACCAAAATGTCGGGAAATCAATAACTGAGTGTTTTGTTTTACACCGTCCTTCTCCCCACTAACCCGCATCTGTTATAATAGCCAATGCTAAATGGGATATGGAATTGATATTTTTGGCTATTTTTAGATATATCATCTTCGAAAGGTAGCAAGAGACATTCTGAATCAGCGTATATAACAAAAGGAACTCGTGTTTTAGAAGAAAAGTTGGTAAAATCAACAAACCTTTTTTCATTTGTGGGAACTTTGGGAATCGAACCATCGTTAAAACTTTCGCAGTCTTCCATATGATTCTCTGGTTTACCTTCATCAGAAAAGTAGTGAAGACAGCGATCGCAAATGAGCACTTTCCTACGGTTCTTTGTTACTTGGAGACGAACTAGACGAGACAAATTTTTTATGCTTACAAAGTAAGCTTTTAGTGGCGACACCAAATCCAGTTTTTTACTATAATAATTCTCTTGAACCATAAGAAGATTAATATGGTAATCGAGTTTATTTTTAGTGATGTAGGCTGGTACCACTTCAAAAGACTTTCCAGATTTGTGTAATCTATAAACGTTAATTGAAATACCGTTTTGTTTTTCAAACCGAGCAACTTGTGATAGAGTCGTAGAAAACTGAGGACCGTTCAAATTCAAAACATCTTGAGGATTTGGATAAGAAGACGTCCTATTTGCAAACTCTTGATCTACAGGAAATAGTGCAGAGACCACAGCCCAAAGAAAACACAAAGCATCTGAATTTTGAATATTAACGCACGCTTTCCTATTTTTGATTTGAGGGGGTAGATCAATATAGGAACCGGCTCTGATGAGATTATACTTATTTATATTGACAGTTAAATTTACTATTTTAGATAAGGCCCAACCACTATCTCTTTCTTGAAACTCTTCTGATTCACCAAGCAATGGTATTTTTACATTATTTTCAAACCACACATCTAAATTACTATTCTGATATATTGGAGCGTTTCGAGTGTTTGGATATTCATTTTCGCTCAAGGTGTTATCTGCTTTATCAACAATGGATTCTCCACATAAAACTGTAAACCTTTAATGGCACTGGTCTGTTTTAAAACATTTTGAATTCTTCTTTTGAATATAGCTTTATAATCCATCAGATATTTAATAATGTCTTTATGATGGAGATTGATCAAGACACCCGTTGGAATCATATGATCAAAAGCCGTTTTCAAATCTTCTCATTTCCTTCGACGAAATGCGGTCTCTTTTCTCACGATGCCCGTTTTATGTTCCAATTTAAACTGATGTCTCAAGCTCTTAAGAGTGCGTCTGCCGATATTTTATGTATATGCTTCTTTGTAGTCACGTTTCTTCTAATTTACATGAAAACGGTTCAACATAGAGGGTCAAACCAAAAACCATATTGAAAAGAATTTTCCCCCGCATGCTTTTATTGTGATACTTTTTCGATATTCACTTATCTTTTGATAAAAAACGGGTGGTACATTTTTTAAAAAATTGGTGTTTTTTTGAGGCGATTTTCTAGAAAAGTAAAACACGAAATTACAAAAATACAACAACAGAATCTTCAATTCATCTTTTCTCTTTCCAAAAATATAAGATCTATCTCAATAAGTTGAAAATTAACTTGAAAACGAAGAAAATAATGAGCCTCTGCCGATTACCTAAAATGGAATATTTTAATTTTTGGCTTTTTGGGTGGACGGGATTTGGGGTGATCGTCAGCGGGTCAAAAATGATAAAATTTGGTCGTTCTTCTTATTTCACAATATTTTTTTTTGTGATCATTTTTGACTCTCCATAAATAATATTAAATATCTGGTTGGTAGGTATGGTGAGGAGGTTGGAGAAGACTACGACTACTAACAGTTTTTCTCGGGCAAAAGAAATAACATTCTCTGCAGAAGAAAACTGTCAAAGGCCGGATTTGGATGAGGGAACTTCACAGGAAATGAGAGAAGTATTTTCGATGGAACTGAACAGATCGAAAGATGATTTTTGGCAGATTGAAGAAGACACCAAGCTCCAGGTGGTTCTCAGTGGATCATCAAGGAAAACGATTCCGCAAAAAGCTAGTGAGAGCTTCGCTATTTGGGGAAGTGTGCAGAATGAAGCCATCCACCAGCCGCGCTTCCACTGTAAATACGATTTTAAACCGGCATTTTGATTCAAAAGCAAGTTATTGGAATAAACAGAATGAGGATAGATCCAATGAAAAATTAGAAAGTCTATTGAAAGTGCCATTAAAAATTGTGAACTCATAAACAAATGATAAACTACGCAATTCTACAAAATAAAAAAGTATTTCAAAATTGAAAACACAAACAAACGCTTGAAATATCAGGATACCATATATTTCCATGTTGTTCTAATAACCTACAATGATGGAACAATATAAAATATCCAAGTAGGCGGAGGGTTTTTAAATTTTGCAATCTCATTCAGTTTTTCATTCTGAACCACTTTCTTACATTTTGTCGTATCTCCTATAGAAGAAGCACTTAACTGGTTAGAAAAATAGCTTCTAGTTTAATTTCCAAAACATAATTATTTTTTCGAAACTGAATTTATGACACATATCTGTTTCTATGCAAGGAGGGCTGAACTTAGTGGATTCTTTATGGGCTGAACCCTTTTTCACCTATTGATTCGTTGATCCGGCGACATACTGTATACAGGGTGTCCCCTCAACTGGTCAAGTCTTCTAGAGCATATTGGAGAACCATAGATAAGTGATTTGAGATATAACACAGATGGCCGCGAATGCGTCTTTTCCAAAATACAGGGTGCTTTTTTTTACGAGAGAAAAAGATACACGCCATTGTTTTTTTATTTTTTTTCCGTTTTTCACTCATTCAATTTTTAATGAAAAAGGTCTCTTGAGTTTTTCTCTCCGACGCGACGAGTAGAACAGTAGGATTTCCTACTGATCCCGAAACTGAACATTTTTGGTTATCAACGCTTTCGAAGGACACAAGTAGTGATGGTTTTTATGTTTTTTACTCGAAAACGGTGCGTCGGAGAGAAAAAAGTCAAAAGAGCTTTTTTGTTGAGAATCGAATGAAGTTTTAGAAAAAATATTATTGTGTGAATTTTTGGTAGATTCTAGTTTTATTCTATGACTATTAATGTTTTCTTGGTAATAATAAGTTATTGTGTTTTCTTTGCTCTACCAAAAAAAAAATATATTTTAATTCTTCATGATAATAAAGCATGATTTGGTTTGGTTTGCTTCGATCCGGATTTCTTATTCTCACATACCTACAGGTACTGCTCTTTTTAAAATAAACTGTGAAGTCACAAAAAACTCTCTCCACCCATTCCACAACTCACAACTGGTGAACAGGGTTATCCATTATATTTTGACCCCCGCGTACAGCACTTATCATGACTGGTAGAAAGAAACTTTTAATACAAATGTTTCAGGTTTTTTTCACGTAGTATCTTTTGGTGATAGCGAAAATGAAAAATCGCCTTCACAACATTGAAAAAATTGATGACGTTTTGTTTTTTTTTAAATGGAATGGCCAAAATGATAGATTTTTTTTTTCTGATTTCAAATATATTATATATTATGTTGGCATTTGATTTAGTCGTTTTTGCGCTATTCAAGTTCAGAGTCTCATGAAAATTACATTACATTGATCTGGATTCTACTGTAATAGTCCAGGGGGCAGTGAAATTTATTTCGACCTATTTTCCCAGTCGCTGTATTTGAATGAATCTGTTCTTTAAGTGACAAAAATCAAGAATGTTTGAGTCTGGCTAAAATTTCTGGATATGACTTTTGACTTGAATAGCGCAAAATCGGTAGAACCAAATACCAACATATATTATATATTTTTGGAATCAGAGAAAAAAGATCATTTTAGCCAATAATATACAGATTGTTCCATTTCAAAAAGTTTAACTTAAACAATTGTTCAATGTAGTGGAGCCGATTTTTTATTTTCCCTATCACCAAAAGATACCTCGTGAAAAAACCTAAAACTTTTGTACTTGGAGTTTTTTTCCACCACTCATAATAAGAGCTGTAGGTGACGGTCAGAGTATAATGAATAAGCCTGTACATGGGTCTTTTTCATCATATCCCACAAGGCAAAAGTGAAAAAGCCTTTCCACCCCCTTCCACAAATATATAACTCCATTTTTTTCATGATATCTCAAAATCAGTATTGCATTACAACTCACTTATCTTTAATCCAGTTTTTATAAATAAGTTGGATTTTTTTTCCACAGCGTTCGTGAAATCATTTTATAATAAGAGTCAGGAAGGTATTTTTGATCCGTGATCATTGATTAAAACCAGGATATGTATACCTAAATTCTAAACTTGGCAAAATTACGTCAGTTTCGCAAAAACATTATATAAACAAGGAAAACCAAATATTTTTGTTTTCAAAACGTTACCGTGATAACTTTACCTATCTGAGTACAAAAACACATGGGTACTTTTCTGTGAAAGAGCTCGAAAATCAGTACATCTAATAATAATTAAAAATTATTGATCTTTGCTATGGCTGTGGTCAAGCGGCTGTTTTAAAAGTGGAAGGGATTTGCTCAAATCCGCTTCGTTGTGTCGCATCATTTTTCCCGATCACCCCCGCAGAAACCACTACCCGGCGAGTCGGCAGAAAACGCAATCTTAACATTCGCTAGAGCAGCCTGCAACTGTTGCTTCTCACCAACAGTATGAGCAGTTTTCAAAGATTTGTTAAATTTTCTATCAGCCCGGGCACATTCTTGAAGACTCTCACCGAGCAGTTACTCAGTAGACTTCTGTTGATATATACCAAGCAGGGCAGAGATGTGTTTAATTATATTTGCGATTATGGCAAACATAATTCACGTAAACTTAAACTGAAACGAAGAAAAAAAAATAGGAAAACACGTCCGAACACTTCAAGAGACAATCCAAGACTGATGAAAGTGAGTCACTCTCAATAAGATTTAAAAAAGACAATAATTTAAATTGTTGCTCAGAAAAATAGCAGAACACGTCCGAACACCTCAAGAAACAATCTAATAGTAATGTTATAACTCTCTAATTGAATATTTGAAGATCCTATGAGGAATAAATTATTTTATTTTCTGCGATATAATTTTTGAAGACTCAATATACCTTCAGCCTCAAGGATTTTGTATTATTTAAAGTAGACTTCGAATGTAGGCATACAATTTTACCAATTCAGCATCAATGAACTGATCAGTAATCGTTGATGTTGACCAGCAATCTATTGAGATATAAGTTGTATACATCGATTTGCTGATTGATAAGCCTTATTACCTCCAGATTGTTCCTAATAGCACACTAACGAAGCGATGGAAGCGATTTTGATTGACTACGTCACCACAATGTAGGCACCTTATCATTTATTCTGATTTATGTCCTCAAATGCAGGAACAATCTGAATTTGTTATCACGCACAAAACCGACAAAAACGAGATAACAACTGTGACTGGATGTGAGATAAACCCAATCTTGACATGTTCCTGCGAAACAACTAGGAATAAATGCAGTCTAAACAATCTTGAAATAACACATTCTCTTTTGTTTCACAATAAATGAGTAGCCCATTGTTTATGTCACCAGTGCTGAGAATATAATGATTATTTTTATTTTCTCATACATAGTTGGTGGAAAATTACAGGGTGTCCGTTTGCTTGAATCTCTTTGATCAACATGATGTATTTGCAGTGATAAAATCAAAAACAAAAAAACAAAAAAAATGGTTCAAGAGCAAATTTGCTACATATCTTTAACTCATGGAAAAATTTCATTAGAGAAAGTTGGTGAAAATCCAATTATTATTCAAGTATGAAATTGAGTTGAGAAATTATCAATTTATGTCTGAATATTCCAGACTTTGAAAAGATCCCTGCCACGTACACGCATATCCGATAAGGATTGTTTATAGTGATATATTTGGTGAATATATATTTCTTTAGATAGTATTATTTTTGAGTATTTTTTGTGAAATGCTCAAATATCCACTCCAATCGCCAAATCTAGAATAATTTGATATGCATGTTTAGGAGGTTTTGAAGAGCTTTTTCAAAGGTGGTTTGAAGGTTTAGGAGGTGATGACTCATCACATGAAAACCCTGTACTTTTATCAATATTTTCCAACAAATCATGATAAGCTGATATTTTGTGTGATTTCCAAATAGTGGGGGTGGGGGTGGGGAGTGGGGTTTGTGGGTGAGTGTTATAATCATCGTTCACCACAGGGTTGTGGTTTCCACACCAACCACATCAGCTCTATATTTAAACCAGATGTGGGTTTCCTATCACACCAACCACAGTCTATCAACAGTTTCAAATTTAAGATGAATGTGGTTTTCTTATCAACAGTCAACAGGATGTGGTTTTCACGTCACAACTCTTATCAACAGTTCTAAATCTAGGTTGAATGCGGTTTTCTTATCAACAGTATACAGGATGTGGTTTTCACGTCATACTCCTCTTATCAACAGTTCTAAATTTAGACTGAATGTGGTTTTCTTATCAATAGTAAACAGGATGTGTTTTTCACGTCACACTCCTCTTATCAACAGATCTAAATTTAGGTTGAATGTGGTTTTCTTATCAATAACAAGTCTCAGCCTGCGGTTTTTTCTCAACTATAAATTGATATTTATCTAGTTAAAAGTAGTTCACCTGTGAGTAGCTGCTGCATCGGTAAGTCAAAATATGATGAAAAAAACCTTCAAACCACCTCAGAAAAAGCTCCTCAAAACCTCCTAAACCTTCAAACCACCTCTGGAAAAAGCACCTCAAAACCTCCTAAACCTTCAAACCACCTATGAAAAAGCTCCTCAAAACCTCCTAAACCTTCAAACCACCTCAGAAAAAGCTCATCAAAACCTCCTAATTCTTGAAACCATTTCAGAAAAAGCTCCTCAAAACCTCCTAAACCTTGAAACCACCTTGGAAAAAGCTCCTCAAAACCTCCTAAACCTTGAAACCACCTCGGAAAAAGCTCCTCAAATCCTCCCTAAACTTCAAACCACCCCATAAAAGCTTCTCAAAACCTTCTAAACCTTCAAACCACCTCAAAAGAAGCTCCTCAAAACCTCCTAAACCTTCAAACCACTTAAAAAAAATCTCCTCAAAACCTCCTTAACCTTCAAACCACCTCGGAAAAAGCTCCTCAAAACCTCCTTAACCTTGAAACCACCTCGTGAAAAGCTCCTCAAAACCTCTTGAACCTTGAAACCACTTCAGAAAAAGCTCTTCAAAACCTCCTAAACCTTCAAACCATCTCAGAAAAAGCTCTTTAAAACCTCCTAAACCTTCAAACCAGCTCAGAAAAAGCTCCTCAAAACCTCCTTAACCTTGAAACCACCTCAGAAAAAGCTCCTCAAAACCTCCTAAACCTTCAAACGACCTCGGAAAAAGCCCCTCAAAAACCTCCCAAACCTTCAAACCACCCCGGAAAATGCTCCTCAAAACCTTCTAAACCTTGAAACCACCTTGGAAAAAGCTCCTCAAAACCTCCTTAACCTACAAACCACCTCAAAAAAATCTCTTCAAAACCTCCTAAACCTCCAAACCAGCTTAGAAAAAGCTCCTCTAAACCTTCACAACACCTCAAATACCTCCCAAGACCTCCCCACAACAACTAAAGAGGTCCTTAAACTTCTTAAACCTCCAAAACATGTCAAGATTGGGTTTATCTCACATCCAGTCGCAGTTGTTATCTCGTTTCTGTGGTTTTTGTGTGTAATAACAAATTCTCGGGTTATAATTAGTTACATTTATGTGAATTCAGTCAGTCTGCTAACGCCATCCATCAAGATAAGACGTGCTTTTGTAAAAATATTGTCAATCACCTGATTTGTGTTGTTCTGAGAAAGTTAAAGGTAACTAGATTCACTTTATTACTAAGAACAAGCAATAGATCAGCAGATTGTTCCTGCATTTGAGGACATAAATCTTATCAATCAGCAAATCAATGTAAACAACTTATATCTCAATAGATTGCTGGTCAACATCAACGATTACTGATCAGTTCATTGATGCTGAATTGGTAAAATTGGATGCCTACATTTGAAGTCTGCTTGAATTAATACAAAATCCTTGAGGCTGGAGGTATGTCAAGTCGTCAAAAATTATATCGCAGAAAATAAATAATTTATTCCTCATAGGATCTTCAAATATGCAATTTGGAACTGCAAAATTCAAACACACCTGTAGCCCAACAGCAGAGAACATCTGTATCAGCAAAGTCTTTTTAAAGTTAGATTATAGTAAGTTATAACATTACTTTTAGATTGTCTCTTGAAGTGTTCGTACGTGTTGTGCTATTTTTGCTAAAAACAATTCAAATTATTGTCTTTTCCAAATTTTATTGAGAGTGAGTTACTTCCATCAGTCTTAGATTGTCTCTTGAAGTATTTTGCTATTTTATTTATTTTTCTTCGTTTCAGTTCAACTTTACGTGAATTATGTTTGTTATTATCGCATATTTAATTAAACACATCTCTGTCCTGCTTGGTATATATCAACAGAAGTCTATTGAAAAACTGCTTCGTGAGAGTCTTCAAGAATGTGCCCGGGCTGATAGAAAAATCAACAAATCTTTGAAAACTGCTCATACTGTTGGTGAGAAGCAACAGTTGCAGGCTGCTCTAGCGAATGTTGAGAGCTTGAGACATCAGTTTAGATTGGAACATAAAACGAGCACCGTGAGAAAAGGAACCGCATATCGTCGAGTGAAATGGGAAGATTTGAAAACGGCTTTTGATCATATGATTCGAACGGGTGTCTTGATCAATCTCCATCATAAAGACATTATCAAATATCTGATGGATCGTAAAGCTATATTCAAAAGAAGAATTCAAAATGTCTTAGAACAGAACAGTGCCATCAAAGTTAATACAGTTTTATAAGGAGAATTCATTGTTGATAAAGCAGATAAAACCTTGAGCGAAAATAAATATCTAAACACTCGAAACGCTCCAATATATCAAAATAGTAATTTACATGTGTGGTTTGAAAATAATGTAAAAATGCCATTGCTTGGTGAATAAGAAGAGTTTCGAGAAAGAGATAGGGGTTGGGCTTTATCTAAAATAGTAAATTTAACTGTCAATATCAATAAGTATAATCCCATCAGAGCCGGTTCCTATATTGATCTACCCCTTCAAATCAAAAATAGGAAAGCGTGCGTTAATATTCAAAATTAATATGATTTGTATTTTCTGTGGGCTGTGGTCTCTGCACTATTTTCTGTAGATCGAGAGTTTGCAAATAGGACGTCTTCTTATCCCAATCCTCGAGATGATTTGAATTTGAACGGTCTTCAGTTTTCTATGACTTTATCACAAGTTGCTCGGTTTGGAAAACAAAACGGTATTTCAATAAACGTTCTTAGATTACACAAATGTGGAAAGTCTTTCGAAGTGGTACCAGCCTACATCACTTAAAATAAACTCAATCACCATATTAATCTTCTTATGGTTCAAGAAAATTATTATAGTGAAAAACTGGATTTGGTGTCGCCTCTAAAAGCTCACTTTGTCTCGTCTACTTCGTCTCCAAATAACAAAGAACCGTAGGAAAGTGCTCATTTGCGATCGCTGTCTTCACTACTTTTCTGATGAAGGTAAACTTGAGAATCATATAGAAGAATGCGAAAGTTTGAACGATGGTTCGATTCCCATGGTTTCCACAAATGAAAAAAGGTTTGTCGATTTTACCAACTTTTCTTCTAAAACACGAGTTCCTTTCGTTATATACGCTGATTCAGAATTTCTCTTGCTTCCTTTCGAAGATGATATATTGTCTAAAAATAGCCAAAAATATCAATCCCATATCCCATTCAGCATTGGCTATTATGTTGAATGTTCTTATGATGATACATTATCATTTTATAAATCTCATACTGGAAAAGACCATTCAATGGTTTGTTAAATGAATTTCTGACTTTGCCGAAAATGTGGAGACCGTCTTCCAATGTCCTTTTCCTATGGGCAAGCTAACACATGAACAAACTAAAGGTTTTCATAGAGCTAGAAACTGTGATGTCTGAGGAAAAGCTTTTGTTGTAGGACATAAAAAGGTTCGTGATCATTGTCACTTGACTGGTTTGTAGAGAGGACCTGGGAAATGGGAGCATGAAATTTGAATTTTAAAGTTTGTCACACTGTTCCAGTTTTATTTCATAGCCTAAGTTCCTATGATGGACATCAGCTGATTAAGGCTCTAGCGGAAGTGGAGGGGCAATTGATGTTTTACCTGTGAACAAGGAAAAATACATCTCTTTCACCAAGCATATTCCAGACAATCACGTTGCATTCGGGTTTTTGGATAGTTTTCGATTCATGGCTTCTGGATTAGATAAACTTGCATCTTATCTTTTCGAGTTTCCTTTTCTGAAATCTGAGTTTGTGGGGTTGAACAAAGAACATTTTAGAATGTTAACTCGTAAAGGTGTATTCCCATATGACTTTATGGATGGGTGGTCGAAGATCAATGAGTGTCAATTACCTCCAAAACCGGAATTTTATAATAGGTTAACCGATAAATATATCTCCGATAATGATTATGCACATGCACAAAAAGTTTGGAATACATTCCAATGTGAAACAATGCATGATATTGCTGAGCTGTACATGAAAACGGATATTTTGTTGTTGGCAGACGTGTTTGAACAATTTAGATCCACATCTCATGAAACATATGGTTTAGATCCTGCTCATTCATTCACTCTTCCGGGTTATTCTTGGCAATGTATGTTATATCAGTTGTATAAATCAGAAACCCGAAACTTGAACTCTAATCTGATTTAGATATGGTTATGTTCATTGAGAAGGGTATACGAGGGTGTCTGAGTCAGTGCTCCAAGAGATATGCTCAAGCTAACTATAAGTACATTCTTTCGTATGATTCCTCTAATAAAGAAACATATCTTATGTATTTTGACGTCAATAATCATTATGGATGGGCCATGTCTCAGTATCTACCCTATAACGGTTCCAAGTGGTTAACTGAGGCTGAAATTAACTCTTTCAATGTTTAAAACGTTGATGATACTTCTAATATAGGCTTTGTTTTGGAGGTGGACTTGGAAATACCTCATGAATTACACGATCTATTCTCTGATTTACCTCCTTGTCCAGAACATCGAGAACCTCCTGGTACTAAAAATAACAAGCTATTTGCAACACTCTATAGTAAACAAAAATATGTTATCCACTATAGAAACCTGAAACAGGCCTTGGATTTGGGTGTCAAACTATCTAAAATCCATAGAGCAATCTTGTTTAATCAGTCTCCATGATTTAAACCCTACATTGATTTAAATACTCGTCTCAGACAGGCCTCCAAAAATGATTCCGAGGAAAATCCATTTGAAATAATGATAAATGCAGTTTTTGGTAAAACGATGGAAAACGTCAGGAAACATTCATCTGTCAAACTAGTAACTAGATGGGACGGTCGATATGGGGCTGAGGCTTTGATTTCAAGACCTGAATTCAAAAGTAGCACCATAATTAATGAAAACCTGGTAATTATATAGCTAGCTAAATCAGAGGTGTTTTTCAACAAACCTATTTTTGTTGGAATGTGTATTTTAGATCAGGCTAAGACTACAATATACAGCTTTCATTATGAATACATGAAGAATCGTTTTCAAAATTGTACTGTTCTTTACACCGATACTGATTCTCTAATATATGAGATTGCCGATTCGGAAGTCTATGATATAATTGGACTGGATTGCCATAACTATTTTGACACTTCTTATTATCCCTCCAACAACTCATACAACATCCCATTAGTTGATAAAAAAGTTTTGGGTTTGATGAAAGATGAAAATAATGGGCGAATTATGAGTCGATTTGTTGGGTTGCGATCTAAAATGTATGCTACGAAACTACTTTATTCGGATGATGAATTGCAGCTGATTAAGGCTAAGATGGAAAATGAGGGGGTCGAAAAAGATGTTATTATCAAATATTTGCGTGATAAGGGCGTAATGAAAAAGAGCAAAGGGATGGAAAAAAATGTTGTCCAGAATAAAATTACATTCGGAGATTATGTTGTGTGTATGGAGTCATATTCCCAAAAAACCGTTGATCAAGATATGATTTATTTACATTTAGGCTAACCAAAATGGCGTTGAGTCCATATGACAATAAAAGGCATCTGTTGAAAGACTCAGTTCTGACTTTGCCTCATGGACATCGTTCCATTATGGACAATACATTTTGAACATAGCAAAATAAAACGAATCACAGTGCAATTTATGACTATCGTAATAAAGCATGTTTGTCAACCTTCAACCTACAATTTTGATCTGTCACTGTAACTTTAAATAAAAACTGAACTTTAAATACGGTTGTAATTATTGAAATATGCTAGATTAAGTCTTTTTATGAAACTACATATCGTATACATTATATTGATTTTGAATTTTGATTATATGCTTAAATATATTGATGAATATGACGTAGCTTTTTTTTTTATTTGCCCGTAGGGTATAATATGTTGAATAAGGTAGGTAGAGAATGTCTTCACGTTGCTTTTGTACTTTAAATATTCCTTATCCAATAATGTATAGTAGCTGTCTTTTATTTTTCTCGGGAAGTGCACGTTGTGTATATGGTGAGTGTTGAGTATGTACTGCTCTTGACGTACTCTGGAGAAGAATTATTTATCAAAATTTCGCTACTCTTCTCATATTTAGAAATGCGAAAAAATTAAAATCCCACTCTGATCAATGAACGAGCTCGACTTCATCACTCTTAATCGCAAAACAAATTGGTGTCAACGACTGGTCTTATCTCCCCAACAAAAATGCAAACATATTGATCTTCCAACCGTACCGCACTTCCCATCCTAATCTCCGCACCCCGCTACCCCGCTACCCCCGCAACCATAACCCTACACTACGCCTAAAAATCAGCTCACCTCCGTCAACATCCCACGCCGTCATTCTGATAGCAAACGATCAAAGAATTGAATCAATAGTACGCGTCATCTATACAAACAACAAAGTGGTAACAACAGTACCTTGATTATAGATATAAATTAGTAACGTCTCGTTGTCTCAGTAGCCGCACAAACTTTTTCATCGGAGTGACGTCATCGCTCGATGACCTTGACCGGTACAAAAAATTGCAGAATCGACCTTTTCTTATGGGAATTGACATGTAAAAATGACCAAAATGGCTGCAGGAGGAACATTGCTTATCTACTATTTTGTAATATGATATTTTTCTTCTCCGTTTATATGTTTCGTTCGGATAAAATCTGTGATTTCATTTTCATGAAGTTGATTGGGTGTTCGCTGAATGGTGAATTTAAAATTTGGATTGATTTGAACTTTGATTTGATTGTATAGAGAAATTTCTTGAGCTTCAACTGTATTGTTTGGAATTTCTACAGAAGCGTAACCTTGGCTTGCGTCTGTTAAACATTCAGAAATGATGCAATTTGAAATTTTATTCTGGGCTTATCTAACCATTCTCTACGTCAACAAGAATTTTCATTTTTTTTGTCATATGAGGTTCAATACGAGTGGAAAATAATAGTTTTGATTTTGCTTCATAGTGACAAAGGAATTTTTGATTCTGGTGTTTTTGAGAGATAGTTTTGCAAATCAATTTCAACATTGAAATCTTTTAAGGTTTCGTATCCAAGTAAATCATCAAAGAAGTGATGAAACTGGAATATACAGTGTGTCCCAAATTTGTTTCTCTATACAGGAATCTTGGCTCCTATTATACCTACATCAAAGGTTAAATGGGGAAAGTTTTAGAGGAAACTTATCGCATTCGATATTCGGTTCCAGATTTGCGATCGGTCAATTGGTTTTGGCAATTTTGGCGAAGAACCGGAAATGGCGGATTTTGTTTTTTGCCAGCAGATCCGAAACGGCTAATTGGACAGCTATGAAAATGTGACATCATCGGGACACTTTTCTAAAACTAATAAAATGGTGTGTATGACATGTCTCAATCGCATTTTGTTTTTCCGCAAACCGCCTCAACTTTCATTTTTCTTATGGCCGCCATATTGAATTTTTCGATTTTTGGAAAGAGTGTAAGATTTCCAGTCTAGTGATGTTCCACAAGTGCAAAAAAGATTGAAGTATTATCGAAATATCACACTTCGTAGCTGGGACTCAATCTTTTCTAAGGAGGCCATGATTTATTTGTCGCAAAACATCATTAGTAGGTACTGTATCAACCTAAGGTCACCTTATTTGGTGTGCAGCGAACGTGTTAAACTCATTGAATTTTCAATAGAACATGGACGTGAATAATGACTTCTCAACGAGTCTATGAGTGTATTGAATAAAAAGTCAGAAAAATCATTGTTTATTCAATCAACACTTAAGCTTTTGAATAACTTACAGGTAGATACAAAAATATTGAAAATGAAAATACTGTAATGTGTTCTCAACTGTCTCGGTATTGATTTACAAGTTTGCAAAATGACGTCCATTTGCATCGAGACATTTTTGACAATAATTAGTAACTGTTTTTCGTACAACCCTCGCAAGTATGTTTCTGTTGAGATTTGTGAATGTGTCAAAAACTCTTTGTCTCAGGATTTCTATAGTCGCAGGAGGATCAAATTCATAGACCTTATCCTTTGTATGACCCCAGAGATAAAAATCCAAGGGCGAAAGGTCTGGGGATCTAGGAGGCCAGGGTATTGTACCATCAAATGAAATGATCCTTTCCTCAAACTGCTCTATCAAGAAGTTCCTGACATGAATGGTGTTGTGAGCCGGACATCCATCCTGTTGAAACCAGGTTCTTCTGAACTCATCTTTGGTGAGAGTAGCTCGTAATGCCGGAACAACCCGATTTTGCTAAAGCTCTAGGTATCTCCGTCCGTTTAGGCAGTAGTCAAATAAAAATGGTCCTATAAGTCGATTTTCTGAAATGATTGATTGATGGTTGCCCAATTAAATCACCAATGACCCCACACCAAACGTTAAACCCATATCTGGTCTGTAGACGTCTCGCTGCCACTTCGTGAGGGTTTTCTACAGCCCAATGATGAGTGTTGTGCTTATTAAAAACTCCACAATTCGTAAACCCACTTTCATCGGACCACAAGACATGATTTACAAAATCGGGATTGTCATTACACTTCCTTGTATACCACTAACAGAAGCGCATTCGTCTTGGAAAATCAGTTTCTTTAAGTCCTTGAACTACTGTGTGTCTATATGGATGGTACTTATTCTATTTTAGCACTCTGTACTGTTGATTTTGACACACCAATTTCCCGTTCTAGAGTTCTTACCGATTTACTAGGGTCTTCGTTGACAGCTTGTAAAATGTTTCTGTTGCGATTTTCATTTTCAATGTTGTATCCGCTTTTAAGTTGCTCGAAGGCCCCAAAATTGATCAAATTACCAACCATTTTTCTGAATTGGGTTCTATGAGGCTGCCGTCGTTCGAGGTTCATCTCCAAAAACCTTGCTGAGATAATGTCGGCATTTCTCTGTGACTGCAAGTACAGCGCTAACATATCCAACTTTTCTTCATTCGAATAGGGAACACCAGGCATTTTTAATAGGTTTTGACAATTTGCTTATCAGATCTATTATTTTAATGACAGAGAAGCGTACTACTATTTACGTAAACACAACTTTGATACTGAATTATTATTTGCGGGGTGTTATAGACCCCAACGCCATCTTTCGGCAGAATTATTGAACGACATATCAGAGCCTCCTAGGATTTTGCTTATAGACCAGTTTTCTGTCAAATAAATCATAGCCTCCTTAGAAAAGATTGAGTCCTAACTACGAAATGTGATATTCCGAAGATACTTAGATCTTTCATGCACTTGTGAGACATCACTAGACTGGAAAATTCACACTCTTTCCAAAAATCAAAAAATCCAATATGGCGGCCATAAGAATAATGAAAGTTGAGGCGGGTTGCGGGAAAACAAAAGACGATTGAGACATGCCCTACACACCATTTCATTCGTCTTAAAAAAGCGTCCCGATAATGTCACATTTTCATAGCTGTACAATTAGCCGTTTTGGATTTACTGGCAAAAAACAAAATCCGCCATTTTTGGTTTTTCGCCGATATTTCCAAAACCAATTTATCTATCGCAAATCTGGAACCGAATATCGAAAACACTAAGTTTCCTCTAAAACTTTCCCCATTCAACCTTTGATGTAGGTATAATAGTAGCCAAGATCCCTGTATAGAGAAACGAATCTGGGACACACGATTGATTTTCCTGAATTGAATTCATTGAAAGCTGGAATTTCAACACAAAAATCTCTGGTTGTTGTTTGGAAAACTGTAGAAATCGGAAATGATTCTTTGTTGATGCAATTAGGAAAATACTTTTCGGCTTTTTCAGGATTTGAAAATGATTTTGTCGCAACTGTATCAATCAGTAATTTTAACGGTGGATTAGCGATTTTTATATAAAAAAGATCTTTCTTGTCGTATATTGGATGAATTTCCACGTTTTTGACTCTGGAGGCCAGGTTTTCTGAAAATTTTGGGCGTTTTTTTCAACGATTTCTACAAAACTATTTTCGTTTATTTGCTGAACATTGTGATTGTCATTACAAGGGTAGTCATCATGAGGTTGGTCACAGTGAAGGTCGATGTTAATTATATTAAGCGTCCATTCCGAATGTATCACTTTACCACGTAGTACGCCCCTGTTGTGCTTTACATTCCACTAAGTTGAAAGTTTTTTGTCTCCCTCCGATCCCCGCTGCCCGCTGTAACTAGTCCTCTTTTATTTAGATTTTTAATGATAATTGCAAACAAAAAAGAGGGAAGAGTTTGATACATTCTGAATGGACGCTCCATATAATTAACATCGAACTTCACTTCAGGTAAGTTCGTTTGATTATCAATTATATTTCAGCGTCCCATATCACTTTACCACGTAGTTGTCTAGAGTATAATAGGAAAATTTGTTGCGATTATCAATATATACATACCACTATCAGTGTGTCAGTGTGAATGTGTATTTTCTATATTCTTTATTTAAAGTTTTTAATGGATGGAAAACTTTTAATATCTCTATAAACATAGGTAAACAATATTTCTTAATGATAACCATAAGGGAATTTTAATAACGTAAAACTAAGGAGCTAAGCTATGCCGTCTTGATAAAAGAAAATAATTTGTGATCTCATGTTTCTTCAGGGGATGATAATATCGGTTTTGCGAATTCGAAGCTAAGGCGTACAGGTTTGTTGTAAAACTTTGTAAATGTTGTTTGTTCCGTCCATCCCGCTGTCTGCATGATACATTGAATGGACATTCCATGTCTGTGAGTCTGTGCGCACTCGACGTAGAAGCGTGTCGAACGGAATGGGGTTTAAAGTTGTTGGTGTTTATTCCGGCTTCTTTAAGCGATTCCCTAATCCATCGGCTGAGAGATTGTTTTGTCGCAACTTTATATGGCTTTTTGTGAGTTAAAAATGAAAAGTCTTGATCCGGTTTTCGATAGTCCACAGTTTTTTCCTTCTATGTTAATAATGTTGATGCCACATAAAGGATAGCTTTGTTCGTGAAAAATGGTATTTGTAAACATGGTTGGATTTTATTTGTGCCGGAAGTTTTTATTGGGTCAGAAATGAAAAGTTGCAAACCAGCTGAGCTCTCCAAAATATTTGATATTTGTATCAAGGATATGGTCTGTATTCTGTGTCCTGTTACGAGTGATAAAAGAGTGACTAGCTTATATGATAGCTGTTTTACTGTCAGTTCAGTATTTCGACCAAGTTCTTCATAATTCTTCATAAGAAATTCTATGACATGGGAAATTGTAGGATTGTATAATGATATATCATTCATTTGACAGAATTCCCACCAGAGTTTATACGTGGAATCGGATTGCTTGATAGTCGAGGGCGAGATTGATTTTAGCATTGTGCTGATTGCAGATTCTGGTATTTGTTTGAGTTTAAATCCTTCGGAGATAATTTTGCAGCCACCAGGATAAGACTCTTTGCCAGAGGGTGTTGATCTCTGAAAGAAGAGAAGAGAATGTTTTCACTGGGTCTCAAATATATCTGTTTGAGTTTTTCGAAAAAGGGGTACCACGGTTGGCTGAGCCACCAGGGCACTATAAGTATTCCCTCTGCTTTGTCGTTTATTATTTTGATCAGTGTTCTTAGAATTAATTAAAACGGTGGGAATGCGGAAAACAAGAAAATTTATTCCACTTCAGAATAAATGCATCTACTGCTATAGAATCAGGATCTGGTATCCAAGACACATATTTTTTACATTTGTGATTAAGATTTGAGGCGAAAAGATCAATATCTGGATATCCTAGTTCAGATGTGACTTGCCCGAAATATGACTGTGATAAAACCCATTCAGTGTCAACTGACTTGGTTCTAGATGCTTTATCTGCCTCGTGCTTTTCCGACGATGTAATGTATGATGCAAACATCCAGATATTGCGCTTTTCGCATCATTGCCAGATCTCTTTTGCTAGTGATGCCAGTTTTTTATATTTGATACCGCCCATTTTATTTATATAGGCTAACGCTGTTGTGTTGTCTGTTCTTATCAGAATATGTGCGTTTTGCATATATTTGGCAAAGCATTTCACGCCATAAAAAATGGCTAATAATTCCAACTCATTAATGTGTTAGTTAATTTTCATTTTTCATAAATTTTTTGCTTTTTATCCCATCAGCCGTTGGCTGTTTGGTTACCTTAACAAGCGCCCTAGCCTGTTAATGACGAGTCTGTTGAAATTACAATATCGAAAGAATCAAATTTCATATTATAATTAGCCTCCAAAATATTTTTACTCCACCAAGAAAGATCTTTAATTGCCCCTGCCCCCAATTGCATATTTAAATCATAATTATTATTCTGGGCCTCAACAGCCATAAATTTGTCTCTTTCAAGTGCTTTGGTGTATAACCAACCATATTTAATGGCTGGGCAGACGGATATCGATATTCCACAAAGTCTAGATATCTCTCTAATTTTATGAGTTTTATGATTATCTTGAAATCGGTGAATGTAATTTTTAATTTTAAGTCGCTTTTCCTCAGGTAATTCGTGATTTTTTCGTTGTTATAAATAAATCCGAGGAAAGTCTGTCTGGTTTTTGGTATCAATCTACTTTTTTCGTAGTTTACGATAAATCCTAGTTTTCTTAACAGTGCTATTATAAATTAAGTGTTGCTTTTGCAATCCTCATATGTATTTCCAACTACCAAAAAATCATTTAGGTAATAAACGCAACATATATGTTCTTTTCTGATTTTTTTTTGATAATAGGTTTTATCAATTTCGTGAAGCTATAGGGTGTGGAAGACAAACCAAATGGTAGACAAGTAAATTCATATAGTTGATGTTTGTACGAAAATCTCAGATATTTTTTGTAATTTTTGTCAACGGAAAGTGAAAAATAGGTGTCTTTTAAATCTTTCGTTGACATAAAGCAGCCTCTTCGAAGAAACTTCATAGCTGTTCTGAATTCTTCCATTTTAAAATGTGGTGCGTATACGTATGTGTTAAAGTCACGAAGGTTTAAAATGAACCTTTTCCCCCATTTGGCTTGTTTCTAAGAAAAATTGGAGAGATAAATTGATTATTTGGGTTGATACATCTTGTGATAGCCCCCATGGCTAGTAAATCTTTCATTGCAATATTTATAAAATGCTGATCTTGTCTATTGAATTTTTGCATAGGGACTTTTGGTTGATGAGATATTTCAGTGAGAGGGATAGAATAACCTTTCAGCCAAGACAATGATAATTTGCTTGGTGTGATGTTTTGCCACTCTTTTTGGTAATATTTTAGTCGGTCTGCCAAACATATACTACTTACGGTTATTTTCACTTCCTGTATTGTCGATAATCTAGGTTGTTCGAGAATTGGCCCCTTTTGGGCCCCATCGCTTCTCGTCGTCGATAGGGCGGGCGAGTCCTGTTTAACGCATCGTTTGCGTTATAGCTGGCATTGCCCCCCCCCCCAATTTTTAAGATGTTTAGTATACGGCGTATAAGTTTGATGTAATTTTGTTTGAGATTGGGATATTGTAGGTACTGATCGTAGGTCTTTACTGGTCCTTTCTATGGATTCTGCCTCTTTCACTTTTTCCGTTAATTCTGTGCCAAATGAAGAGCTTCTTTGACAGATTCACTCAAGCTTAGGGTTATCAGATTTCGTCTGACCATTGTGATGTTGTATTGGAAATCCTTCAGAATACGGCCCGAGTCGCTCAAACATTCCAGAAGATTTTCTTTTGTGTCTTTGGGAATATTTATTGTGTCTGTTAATATAGTTTCCATTCCCTTTGAGAGGGCGACTAGGCCATTGGATAGTTGATTTTGTGGAGCTTGTAGATTTTTATCCCTGTGTAAATTGAGATTGGACAAAATATGCACAATTTCTGGGTTCACTTTGGGTGGAGTCACGCTTGAACAGTTAGAAGGGAGCACATATTTGTTTAATAGTGTAGTTTTTTCATCCTTCTCTAATCCGTTGATTAGAAGATGTTTCCATCCAGAAGTTAACGCTGGATGAATAGTGGCATTCTTTTCAAAATTTTGATCTGGATCTTTACCCAGAATCTTCATGAGGTTGTCGGATATGTCCTCATCAACATGTAGTTGTAATACTGGAGATGAGTCCATATTCTGATCATGCATGGGGGGTTGAATGGAAGACACATCTCGCGGATTATCATAATCCAATTCTTTTGAGTAACTTGCCGAATCTTGTAAGTTTCGATCGTTACTACTTTGTCGAGATACCGAGCCTCGCAGGCTGCGATTATCTCTTTGGAAGTCTGGGGTTGTGGAATGACGGCTCAAGCTTCGTGATCTAGATCTACTGATGGATGTCGATCAACCTCTGGTTCTTGATCTACGATCGTTGTCTCTTGAACGCCGTTCGTTTGACCTCGACCGATGTTTATGCCTACATTTCTTTTTGTGAACCCTCCGTTCCAGTTTTTTATTAATTTTTTAACTATTTCTTATTGGAAATTTCATCTCCTGAGTCGCTAGATTCCGAACTCATTTCACTAAAATGTGCTGCAAAACTAAAGGTAACAATTGCTATTTATCTACTCACATTTTCTGAATGTTAATCAATTAATATCCAGATGAAAATACACACCTTGAATTGCACAACTGCACACTATTAATAACTCAGAAATTCTTTAGTCGGTGATTTGACCAATGCGTCGCGATAATTTTGGAAAAAAATTGACGACGTCTTAACGCGGCAAGCACTAAAAGGCTAATGAGGACTGATTACACCGGGCAGCGGGGATCGGAGAGAAATGGTACAAGATAAAAAACTTTCAACTTAGTGGCATGTAGAGCACGACAGGGGCGTACTACGTGGTAAAGTGATATAGAGGAATGGACGCTGAAATATAATATGGATATTCGGTCTCTAGATATGGATGTGGGCTTGAATTGACATTATGCATTTGGAAGTTGTTCGATCTGTGATTATAACTATTGTTATAACTTTTATCTGAGTTATGAGAAATTCCACTCATTGGTGTTGGTCTGAGCAAATTCCTAACGTTTTGTTGGTTTGGCCTAAAAACATTTGTTTGAGGCCTTGGAGGTCCAAAAACTTGTCTATTGGTAAAAAAATTTGGTTGATTGAATCTAGGTTGTGGCATATCAACTGGCCCACGAGGAAATGAATTTCCTTGATTGAAATTAGGAAAATGTTGAAAAGAGTTTAAAAAATTTGGAATTTTGTGTCTGTTATTGAAGCCAAAATTTTGCCTTTGGACAATTTGATTGTTCGATTGATTTCTATTGTTACTTTCAAGATAAAATGGTTTTTGCAAGTGTCTGATATCTGTTTCAAAAATTATGTTAGCTCCAGCTTCCGCAAAATCAGCAGGTTTCATTGCTCTAATAGTTGAGCCCAAAGGTTCTTTCAAACCAGATAAAAATATTTTTAAATCATGAATATTATGAAAGTGCTTCTTAACAATAGCTGTATTCTCATCGTCATTATGAGTATCTGAATAATTATGAAGAGCACCTAAATTACCCATTACTCTAGTATGAAATTGTAAAGGCTGTTTTTGGCATTTTGACGCAATTGATCCAAATCAAAGAGTAACCCGTCTTCATCTCGTTGATCACCAAAATGAGCAACAAGCGCGGCGTCAACGGTACTCCAATCTTCAGTAATGCAAATGCCAAAGACTTCCTTTGCTTAACAGATAAGTTTTGTATAGATTCCATAGGTAATGTATTTTGGACACAATCCAACGTCCCATTGTTCCAATAAGTACCTATAAGCTTATTACTAGTCTCTAAAAATGCGGATAATTCAAGAGGATTTCCGTCAAATTTTGGAACAATATCTAATAGTTTATTATCAAGATTTGGAAGAGGCATATAATATGCTTGATTGAAATTATTTGCTTGATTCGAGAGTGGAAGGCGTGAAAAAAGATTATCTAAATCTAAAAGATTATTTTCCAAACTTAAACTTTGATCAGTTGGATTGGCAACTCCTAAATCTAACTCGAATTCAATTTTTTTTGCTTGAGAATCAGAAGAATACGGGGGGGAAGACATAAACGGATAACAATAGGAAAAAGATGACTCACAGGAGGAAAACCTTCATTTTTCTCTGCTGCACTGCTGGATTTTTTTTTTCTACCAAACACACTACGATCCGATTAACGAAACGTTTTCGATCCGTTAGTCCTTCTGAAGCACTGGTTGAACCCGTCGAGTTTTTCACTGTGAAATGCTCGTTCAAAATCCACCACGGCGCAGTCGTTTATGTTTCTGGTCATAAAGAAACTTTTTTAAAAAATTAATTTTATTCTTACAACTGAAAATAAATTGAAAACATACAATTTGAACTGACGTGTCTATGCCGTTTCTCCGCAAGCGGACTGTTTCCTAGCCGTAAGTATACAAGAAACATCCGACGGCTGCACAGCCATGATGCTGCTCAGTAAGGACTGGTAAAGGGTGGACCAGAATTGATGACACATACGGTAACAGTAGATTCCTCACAAAAAAATATCGCGATAGATCTTAGAAATAGCGTTTAAAATGTTTCCAAATTCAATCAAACGTGACTCCTCTATCGTTTCCACTGTTTTTTAGAAGTCCGCTCACCAGCATAGTGTAACGATACCATCATCTAAAATATCTCTTCTAGAGAATCTACTTAAACTTATATTTTTCATGTTCAAATTTCATGAAGTTTTCGACTGACTTATCGGAATAGATAGCTTGAGTTTGGATTCCAACAACGGATTTCTCATTACACCGTTCACACAAGTTGAACTATCATTTCATCAAACCCAGCAAGGACTCAACTGTATCACTATATCTCCTCGTTGTCAGCAAATAATAAGCGTAAAAATTAACATCAAGAATGGCGCAATAGTGATCCCTTACCAAAAGATACATAACTGTCAAATTCCTGAAAGATTAACAATTGCTCGCTATGGCAAAGTCATCACGTCCTTTCTGAAGAATACTTGCGATCCTGTTACTCTTTCTCAGAGCCTCTGATGGTGGACGAATTCTGTATAAAAGAACTACTTGAGATAAACCTCAATAACTTTGATGAATCTCCAAAACCTACTTTTGACTCATCGTTAATTCGAACCAACCATTTAAACGCCGAAGAAAAGCATCATAGTATAGGATTGTGCAAAAAGTTTTCGGAAATTTTTTATCACGAAGGAACCCCTTTGACGTTCACACATAAAATAAAACATCACATAAGAACTACTGACGAAAATCCAGTTCACGTTAAGAGCTTCCGTTATCCGTTCATTCACAAACAAGAAGTGAAAAATCAAATTTCCAAAATGCTAAATCAAAATATCATTGGCCCCAGTAGTTCAGCATGGTCAGCACCCATCTGGGTCGTCCCCAAAAACACAGATGCTTCCGGCATTCCAAAGTGGAGAGTTGTGATTGACTTCAGCGCACTCAACGAGAAAAGTTTGGAAGACAAGTAACCTCTTCCAAACATTACCGATTTATTGGATAAATTGGGGAAAATGTCAATATTTCTCAACTATTGACTTAGCTAGCGGATTCCATCAAATCGAAGTCAATGAACCTGATATTCCAAAAACCACATTCAGCACTGAAAACGGACATTTCGAGTTCACACGAATGCCTTTCCGGCTAAAAAACGCACCAGCCACGTTTCAGCGCGTAATGGATAACATCTTACGAGGAATCAACAACGAAAAATGTGCTGTTTATTAAGATGACATAATTGTTTATTCAAGCTCTTCACAGGAACACATTGAAAAATTAACTGACGTTTTCACTCGTTTGCGAGAATCGTAAAGCCAAACCCGGAAAAATACACGCAATTAAAAACTACCCTACACCCTCAACAACAAAACAAATGAAAGGTTCCTTAGGCCTTTTGGGATATTACCGCCGGTGCCGTTTCATAGATAACTTCGCCAAATTAACCAAACCATTAACCAGCTGTTTGAGAAAAGGAGCAAAAAGCATTCATAACGAAGAATTTTTAAATTCTTTTCAAAAATGGAAAAACCTTTTGATCGGTCAACCCATTTTGCAATATCCCGACTTTTCATAGTCATTCAACCTAACGTGCGATGCCAGCAACTTTGCGCTGGGTTGTGTCCTCAGTCAATAACCAATAGGTCAAGATTTGCCCATCGCGTACGCGTCTAGAACATTGAACGATACAGAGCAGAAATATTCAACAATAGAAAAAGAGTGCCTTTGTATAATTTGGGCGAACAAACATTTGAGACCTTACTTATATGTCCGTAAGTTTAATATTGTAACAGACCATAAACCGTTGCAGTGGTTGTTCTCCCTAAAAGACCCTAGTCCAAAATTAGTACGTTGGCGCATAAAACTCGAAGAATCCGATTATAAAATTATCTACAAAAAAAAGAAAGCTAAACACTAACGCCGATGCCCTTTCAAGAATCGAATTACACACCAAAGAGATATATGAAAACTTTGATTTGGGAAAATACACAAATGAAATTTGCGACAATTTGGACAACTCCACACCTGGAACATCTCATGATATTGAAAATGATACGGCAAGCGAAAACATTGTAAATCAAATGTCAACCGTAGAAAATATAGATGAGACACCAAAATCCATTGACGACGACGATTCAGGTACAGTACACTCTAACACGACACAATATCCCGTCGTGGGCGTACCCATTCTTGATATTGCTGTTAATTATGGCGCAAATCAAATATTCATTCAAGACGTTCTACATTCCCCGGCGAAACCAAGAATCAAAATATTATTTGAGAAAAAGCGAAGAATTATTGCTCAAATTTCAAAAAATAATTTTGAACAAGATATTTTGGACATGGCAAAACAATTTATCATTCCAGAGAAACTTTACCTTGTCTATTTCGAAAACCCCGATTATTACGAACCATTTACCAAAGTAATAAGAAAAATTTTCGATGGCCTTCAATTAATTTGAAACGTTGTCTGATTAAACTCATTGACGTCACCAACAAAAAAAACATCAAAGATATCATCAAAAACTATCACGAAGGAAAATCCAATCACCGTGGTATCGATAAAACTATGCAGAAAATTGAAGCTGAATATTATTGGCCATATTGAAAAATTCCGTATAAACATTCATCAATGAATGTGAAATTTGTCAACTAAGCAAGTACGAAAGACACCCGATGAACATCAAGATGAACATAACACCTACTGCTACGCGTCCTTTCGAAATTATTCATTTGGATACCTTCACACTAGACCAGACTAAATTCTTGACCATAATTGATAGTTTTTCGAAGTATGCTCAAGTATATCCATTAGAATATCGCACGTCAACAGAAATTGCTGATAATCTTTTGTTCTACTTTTCCCACCATAAAATCCCAAGACAGATCATCGTGGAAAATGGGACAGAATTCAAAAAATCAGTTATCACAGAAACTTTATCACTGTATAAAGTCAAAATTCACTTCTGCTCACCGCATCATCTCCAATTAAACGGATTAATTGAAAGATTACATACCACCCTTGCAGAACATATCAGGCTACTAAACAATCAGGATTTAAAAAAAAACCCTATAACTCAAAAAATGATATATGCTATCCTTGCATATAACAATTCAGTACACTCTGCGACAAAATTAAAACCTGTAGACGTAACTAGCGGACACATCACCGATGATGATCCTTTTGACATAAAAATTTAACATCTTCTACTAAACGATTATGTCAACGATCATAAGGAAAAAACCAAACTTTTGTATTCACAGATCAATTCTAAACTGTCTACTGCAGAAGAAAAATTGATCAATAAAATTAATGAGACCAGAGAAAATCCTGAAATATTTCAACCAGAACTAAAAGTTTATCCTGGAAAGCATATTCGACAGGAAACTGCGGACAAATTCACTAAACCTCAACAATCATTTCTATAAATAAAAAACGCCAAATGGCAAAAACCAATTCTCACGAGAAAATTCATCTTGGTAACTTAAAACGACCGCTGAGAAATAGATATAGTTTTTCTGACTAGGTATTTTCGTTTCCTTTCAGAATTCTTCAAATATCACTAGGATACGAAAATGGAATAACCGTGACAAAAATAACTGACAACCCTGGCATAATCCCATTAAAGTAAGGAAATGTGAGAGTTCAAGAATCCACCTACACACTTATTCATTATAATAATCTTAGCCCAGTAATACTAGAAATAAATAAGTTATACACTGAGTCATTGAACCTGACGGAAACGTTGCGGAAACATAATGAATATTATGAAGAAGCTTCAAACTATATGAAGATTTTGAATTTCATCCAGGACAGAGTCGAAACAAAAATCCATGACATTCTACCACATCCAAAAAGTACAACGAGAGGATTATTCAATACAATCGGATCATTCTTCAAAGCTGTTACGGGAAACCTTGACGCGAACGATGGAGAAAAGTTCGAGAAAATCCTTTCCGAGTTAGAATCAAATCAAAAAGATTTTGAAGAAAACATTTTGAAACAAAACTCAATTTCTCTTTACATGATCAAACAATTCGATAACACCGTCGGACAAATAAGTCATAACGAACGAATGTTGGGGATCAAACTATGTCAAATTAAGCTCATAATTCAAAAAGCCACCTATCGGGAAAACTCAATTTTCATCAAAGATGTTTTCAACCAAATAATCAACAGTTATGAAGTTATCGATTCAATGTTACAAGACATCGAGAATTCCATGACAAATAGTTCACCCCAGCATCATTAAATCAAACATCCTCTATTCTGAATTACTTGAAATTCAGAGGAACATTGGTAGCGACAAATTGCCTTCAGAAGTTTCTTTACAAAACACTGCCCTTTTTGAAAAAATCATCAAAATAGACTGTCTCAGTTTTCATAACAAAATCAACTACCTTCTTCGAATTCCCATCATGAAAACAGAGCTGTTCAATTACTATCATCTATTCTCATTACCAGTCATGAGGGAGAATGAGTTCAAGGTTATAATGCCTCGCGATAAATTTTTAATTGAATCTAGATTGTACTATGCATATTTGAGTCAAAAATGTACAAAAGTCCAAGCTCAGTACTTCATCTGCGAGAATGCCCTTTTGTAAGAAGTCAATGACCTCAACCCTTGTCTAGTTGATACATTCGAAGGACACCTTCACCTGTAACCAGCTCGAAGCCAAGTTTTCACACCCCATAATGAATCAGCTTGGTGATGCAGATCAATGGGCCATTATTATTATACCAACTGAACATAAAATCAAACTCAATTGCAAGAAGCAAGAAGAAAGCCTGAAAATGATCGGTACCTATCTCCTAAAGATACCGGTCAATTGCCAAATCACCTCCGAACACTTATCAATAGTCAATCATCAAAAATCAACAGATGTCAGTGAACCATTCTTTTTTCCTGATATCGACGCAACCATCCAGATCAACCAACTTTGGAAAATCAACCTCAATTCAAGTCTCCAAAAAGTGGTGCTAGACGGACTATTCAAGCTGGAAAAGGAAGTCGAAGAAAATCAAACCTCAAGATTTTTCGAGAACGTATCTGAAACCCCGATTATGTGGACCATCCTGATCTATTGCAGTGCAGCTGCCGCAACAACATGGTTCATCTTCAAACGTCTCCGGAACTCAAGGAGTTTCCCACCCAATGATGACCTCAACCTGGAATCCATCTCCCCCGATCTTGACGACCGTGGAAGTTGGAGCTTAGGGGGGAGGAGTTATGTCTTACCCTCAAATGGATATCGCTGACTACAGCATATTATTGGAACCTGCTCACAATGCTTAATTCATTCACATAAAAACAATAATTGTAAAGGTAGTTTGCGATTCAGTCCGATCGAATCAGTTGCTGCTGCAAGCTATCTCGCTTTCGCTGGAAATTTAGAAAATAAATCTTTTTAAAAACGGATCACCCGGTTGTCGTCATTTATCTAGTGTCTTGATGTTCAATGTTTCTTATAAAAAAATTAAAAAAAAAATAAAAATTACAAAATTTCTATTTTTTTGTAAAAAAAATGTGAACTTAGATTATCTTTTTTTAAATCAAGAAACATTGATCATCCAAGCGAATGTCAAAATTACTATGAGCCTTTCAAAGCCTTCAATGTTCATTACCAAAATTTTCCATGTAAAACCACAATGCATGGATTACTTCAAGTTCAAATATCTTGAAAAAGGTTACTCCTAGGCACTTCTACGAAGGCAACTTTTTTCGTGTAAACATGATGACAAAATCATTTTTCCAATTTAAAAAAATGTACGAGTGCGTACAAAAAAGTTCCGACCATTTGAAGATTGGAAAGGTGTGTAAGTGGCGCCCCCTATAAGTAGGAGCAATTCCGTGCTCAGATTTGAATTTTGCATGTCAAACAATTCTCATATATCAAATTTCATCGATATGACTTGATTATTTCAAAAGTTATTTGAAAAAATAAAATATTAAAATTCAACTGTCACACCCTGTATTTTTGTTAATTTCAACTTCCGGAATAGACAAGTAGAGGTCGATCGCAATATTTTTGTTTTCGCAAAAATAAAAAAAATGATAAATTTGCTTCTTTCACCAAGTTCTGTCTCATGTTACAAGGCAAACAACTTGTAATACACCCTGCCTTTTTTATCATAACTCTCCTTCCACTCAAGATATTCCACATTAAATTTGAATTGTGATAATGTAAGTATGTAATTACGAAAGCGTTACGAACAAATTATTTGAATTCTGCAAAACAAGTCAGAATTCTGACTTATTTCACAGAATTCTGTGGAACCTCTCAGAACTCTGACTTATTTTACAGAATTCTGCAAACAAGTCAGAATTCTGACTTATTTCACAGAATTCTGTTAAACATCCCAGAATTCTGACCTATTTTACAGAATTCTGCAAAACACGTCAGAATTCTGACTTATTTTACAGAATTGTAATAGTCTAGTCAAACGGTGTTCAAAAATGGGAGATAGGGAAAAGTTTTTTTTTTGTATGTATTTTCTGACTGCTTTAAACGAATACCAAGTTTGCCAACACGAATCTTGACCGGAAATCATTTTTTTTTTAGGAAAGCTGCATTAAAAAAAATGTCTTTTTCAATTTTTATTGAAATGACCAGACATCCATGCAGTTTTAGTGAATATTGGTTATAAACAAATTGTAACAGAACTCAATTTCCTAAATTTTACTTAATCCAAGTTTTTTTCCTACGATCAATGAGTCAGCCGCGACAGAGGCTAGAAACTGTAGTACTTCATCGACGCATTTGTTTCCTTGAGGATCATTTTCATCCGCACCTGAAAATTAAAAAGAAACAAATTTAGAATTGTGTTTTGATTTGTTTGACCCGACAGCTTGTCTAGCTGCCTCGTCCTGTCTTATTTTCTTTTTAGGTTTAGTGACTGGAAAGTCGAGTTCCAATTCATTGATCATTTCGCAACTTCTTTGAAATCTTGTCGGGAGAGGTCAACTGGTGCAAGGACCGTTTTCAATTTCATCCCCACTCTTCTGTAATTTTCCCGGCACTTGACTATTTCTGGATCTGAAAGAAGACTCTTAGTGGGTGTTTTCGTGCTGCAGCTGCGGATTGTGGTAGTGCATTTTTGCATTGTGCTTGAAACCATCACATTCAATGTAGCAAAGATATCTCAAGAGATCAACCGAAGGCACAGATTCACCAGTGTACCCGCAATGTGAAACCAGAAAACGTTCACCAGCCTCAGCAACCATATCGTGAGTAGCATTGGGGTCTTTGAACACTCCAGAACCCTCAGCACGATGAGATCTCTTTTTCAGGTTGTGAAGGAACTTTAGTTTCGTTTGATTAAACATGCAATACTGTTTCTGAATCACAACCTTCCATTGTGTGCGAAAGAGATTTCTGTCAGCGATAATTCACTCACACTTTCAGTACCAGAGGATATTGCTGTAGAGGTAGAGACCTTGTTCTTTCAAGGTTTAAAAAGAAACGTGTTTGCAGAAACCTATTAATACCAAAAAATGTATACTCTCTTCAACTATAATTACCGTCCCATTGGTTGAAGGCAGTTCCAAAGCTGTGTTCAATATTGAGGACCATTTGAGCGAGGCCAATTCTAAAGAGATACCTGATTTATTGAAAAAGATGCTTTTTGATTGGATTGTCCCCTGAACCAGCGTGCATTTTTGAAGATACGGAAGATGAGGTGGAAATGACGAACGAATTGGAATTCGACTCCTTAGTCACTGAACCTGAAAAGCAAAATAAATAAAACAAGACGAGGCAGCTATCATTTCAAAGAAATCAAAACACAACTCTAATCTTGTCTCTTTTAAATTTTCAGGTACGCATGAGAATGCAGCGTCTTCAAAGAAAATTAAGATGTACACAAGTTTCTAGCCTTTTCGCGTCTGAGCCGTTGATCGTAGAGGAAAACTTGAAAAAAGTAAAATGTAGAAAATTAAATACCATTTCACTCTTTGTTGTCAATAACTGAGACCTGGTTCTCAGAGGAGTATTCAGACCACACGGAGTGCATTCCAGGGTACAGACTCTTTAGAGCTTATGGCTTTTCTAGAGGTGCAGGTCTGGGAATCTATATCTGCCGTACTGTGGTGAAAACTAGTAACGACGATTTTGCTTTTGCGGAAGAGCGTGTTTTCTAAAGTGCTTAAGCCTTTCTTAGGTATAAAACTTGCCAATTTTTTATTGATGAATTCTGGCATCATTTTTGATGGAGAATCCAAAAATTGCAAAATAGAACTAAATAGTGGAGGAAATTGTTTAAAAATATGAGTTACTATGTTTTGGTCGGGGTAAAAAAATGTATTCGCTTATAGCTAAAAATAGGTAGAAGTTGGCCACTTTAGTTACTAGTAAGCATTTTTCAAAGTTTTTCACTAATACATGGAGTAGAGTATAGTAGATCGTACTGAAATTAAAATAAATAACACATTTATTTCAAAACAACTTTATTTATTAAAAGTACGAATTTCAAAATATCTTTTTCTTCGCTCTTTTTCACAATAATTTGCAGATGCTCAGCAGGAAGTTGAATAATTTTTGATATTCTGCTCTGTGGTGTTGGAGTATCACATCTCTGGTCTTCCTCATTTTCTTGCCAAGTTTCGATAGCCGAACTCTTTTGTGGTGCTTCAAAATCATAAATCGAATCAATCACATTACTTTTGCTCAAAAATTTGGGCACATCATCTTATAATTTGTTTAAATTAAAATATGTTTTTCGCTTTTTCTGTAGGGGCTCGAAGTCCGAATCTGCATCAGAATCATCAAATTTGGAAACCTCTTCGATGATATCTGAATCAATATGCATCACTTCTTCTTGTTCTTCAGGGTTTTTAATATTATTGGTGAAGGTTTCTGGAAGTACTTAATCATGGAATGTATTCTCTGCGATGTTGATTGGTTATGAATTTTGAAACTGTTTTGCACGATTTGTGGATGAACTTTTCCTAAAAAAAGCATTCGCTTAGATTAAAAAAAAAAATGTCGCAGCGAACTCATGTTTAGAAAAGTTTTAGACATTGAAACCTATCCAAGCTAAGCGAATTTTGAACATAAATCTTCACCAACAATTAGAAACATCAGGTGATTGAAGAAATTGATCAGAGAATCAATCTCAAGACCAACCAATTCATGAATATAACAATAAAAGTGAGGTACTCATATTTAATACTTTTTAAGCCAAATAGCATAATCAGCGTCATTAAACATTTTTAGAATTTCAGGTTTCATAAAAATCGGTAGACAAAACAGGAAAGCCCGTCGTTTTTCACAAGTTTGTTTTTTTTCTTGAAAACGTATTGAATCCTACTGTCACCAGAAAGTTATGCACCCATCAAATATCAAGCTTCTAGCTCATAGGGATAAGAAAACGATTGTCAGATACGATTGATAATAGAAATGGACGTTTCAGACTATTTTAAAAATCCAATAATACTTACCCAGTACACAAAGAAACCAAAAGTTTAGACCTTTCCGACATAATTATTATAATAAATCGTGCGTGCGTCGTCAAAGCCAGACTAATAATGACTTATTTGCAGGTCAAAATAATGTAGCAAAAAATAGTTTATTCACTCACTATTCACTTAATTCATTAGAAAGGAACAAAAATAATATAATATTAAATAGTATCTGTAGTTCCTAGGTTTTAGTCAAATCATATCTCTAAAACCAAAGTCAAAATAAATCACTTAAAATCTTAGAACATAGAACCCACTAGAACTAGCGTACATCCTAGAATGAGGGCAAATTGTGTGTCACTACAATGAACATGTTTTTATTTACATCTCCTCCGTTGAAATCATTCGACGTTGCCTTTGCAAATAAAAATTACTCAGAATTTTCACTTTTTATCAAAAGGGATTAACCAGTGTATTAACGAGGATATGTTTTAATTTTTTATTTGTTTCAATATCGTTGGTGTTATAGGACAGTTATAATTTACTGATTATTGATAAGTTTTGTTCACATAAATCAGCTGTTCGGAAAAAGCCCACAACAGTGTTCCAAGGGAGTTACACGCTATGATTGGTTAAAATGACTATTGGCTGTGATTGGTTGATCTCAAATAGGCATCTGTGTCGGTCAGTGGCGTCGCTGAGAGTATGTTATTTCGAGGGTATAAAAACTAAATTGGAAATATCTTACGTATTTTTTGATTTTGTGAGTCAAAATTTCTTGGTTGATTGTGATTTAAACTACAAGCAAATTGAAGTGAGAAATATGCTTTGGGTGAAATCCAAAGATAAAATGAAAAAACATATGGGATAATACCTACTCATTTCATTTTGGGATTTTTTGTTGAGTGATACGTATGTCATTTTTTGGATTTTGGGATATTGTTTTTGAAATAGGAAGGAATGGCTGTGTTGCTCATCTCAGAACAGCAGGAAGGAAACAGTTTGTAGTACTCAGAGCAAATTAAGTTATTTTAAATAGCTGGCAAAGCGCTTTCGGCTAAAAAGCCAACTTCAGTGCCCCAATAGTCAGTACTGTGTACAGGCGACCTTATTCATCATCATCAATGTGATGATCATCTGAGCCCTTTTCAAAGGTGTTTGTTATACAAAAAGGTCCATTATGGTTAAATTAATTGGTAACATTACTATGGTCAATTGAGCAGACAGGTACAGATTTAATTTTTTTTTTATCTTGAATAATTCAATTTAAAAAAGTGCGTAGTTAAGACCGTTTCTCAATTTTTAAAGATTTGTTATGTCTTGTACGTGCTTTTGTTTAATGTCATTTTAAACCTGTACCTGTCTGATCAATTGACCATAGTTATTTTACCAATCAATTTAACCATTTTGTATGACCAAAAAACCCCTTTGAAAAGGGCTATATTGTTTTTACTCTGAAAACTCATTTGAATTTTTAATGAATAATTGGAGGTGGGTGTGAGAAAAATACACAATGATTTTTCACATATTTTTATTTATCTTCTAACACTTTGTGCAGCTAGACCACTCTACTTTCATAAATAAATCCAAACGTGAAAATATATACATATTTTGGGACAAAGATATAGACAAAAGTAGAGCTAGAGGGCAAAAAAATTATAAACTACTAGCTTGATGACTAAAACTGCTATTGAGCAATTAATTCAAGTATACCGGGTGTCCCATAACTTATCCGCCATAGAGCAGCAGATGATAATATAAATGAAAATAAGAAGATTTCTCTAATAAATGTGGTGGCACGGTGTTGAAAGTGAAACTTTATTTTCGGCAAATTCCAATAATTTTTAAACGGATAAGGATAACAGATTCAAAATTAATATATTAGCGTTTTCGAAGGTGAGAAATCCGAATTCGCTATTAGTTTGAACCTAATTCCTAGAAGGCGCTTTCTATGTACTTAATGATGAATTAATGTTTTCATAATGTTTTAATCTGTAAAGATAAGACTGTTTTTACTTTATACTTTGAAAGAGTCAATCTTTCTATACGTAGCAAATGTACTCTTGATAAATATATATATCTCAAGTCGTTTGCGAGATATTCGACTTTAAAAGCAAAACATGCCGAAAAAAAAAAGAAAATCCGGTTATCAAAAAGACAACTCAATTTATTCAAAGTATCTAAAAACAATTTTATATGTATCCACTTTAAGAGATGTTTAAAGTGTCCGCCATTTACCTCAATACATTTTCGCGCTTTCTACGTTGTACTTTCAACACAACCTGTATCTTTGTAACGACTGATATTCGCCTACACATTTATTAGACAAATCTTCTTATTTTCATTCATACTATCACCTGCTGCTCTATGTCGGATAAGTTATAGGACACCCTGTACTTAGCTTTCTAGTATAAACTGGTGGACAAAAGTAGATTGATAGTCTGAAATTTGATGAAACTTTGATCCCGCAGCAGTTATCAAAGAAGTAATGATTCGTTTGAAAACTTCAAACCATTTGTCTGTTCACGTGTACTGACAATTTTTTTCAAAAAATATCACGGTTAAAACAAAGGTTGAGCAAAAAAACTTTTTTCTGTGTAACTTTTGATAAAAATAGCTAGCAGCATTCTAAAGAGGGGTAAAAATTATGTGAAAAATGATCAATTTTTGAATGAATTATGAAAAATGGACTAGTTTTACAAATTTTATAGCCAGACAATCTAGGACAAATGGATTGAAGTTTATAAATGTTCCATTACTTCCTTGATAGCTAATGTAGGGTCAAAGTTTTATCAAATTTCAGGCTGTCAATCTACTTTTGGCCACTAGTCTATTACCTGTATTATTATCCATACTGACTGAGTTGAGTCTTGTTACATTTCTCATTGATGTTTGGATAAAACCGTTTTGGTCATCATGCTTCTTACTCTTACACCAATATTTGAATCCAATATTTTTTTGTTTCATGGTGTATTCTTATATTGAAATATTTTTTTAATATCAACTTTATCAGATTAATAAAATGATCAGACAGTGGTTCCATATCTAATACATGGTCTTTAAAATAGTCATAGCACGTGAGAGGCAAATGCCTTAATGTAGCTGCCGTTAAGGTTTCAATTAGTTTGTGCTTAATATTAAAAATAAGCACATCCCTATTTATCACTCGGAAACATCTTTCCCCCAAACTGCAAATCTCCACTACTAAATTTGATGAAGAACACATTTTTGCATTCGCAAAAGTTTTTTTTTTTGAAGCAAAGACATTGATTCCCCAGCTAAAATGGTATCGAGGCATTTCTTGAAGGTGATACATTTTTTTGAAGAAATTGTGACAAACCCAGCAATATATTTTACAACATCGTTGGAATAGGTCATATGCCAAGCTGATGACGTAATGAAGTAAAAATCTTTGATTTGCTCAGTTAGTTAATTGTATTCTGATGAATTCAAAAGATCTTCTCCATCGAAAGTCACTGTTGGTTTTCTGGTAACGCTACTGCAATGTAACATTGATGTCGAGTCGATTGCTGTAGCATTACCAGTTTTGGCATCTTTTACTTCTATATGCGTTAGGAACCTTTTATATGATGCCTCAAATTGTTTTGCGGTGGGGTTATTATTGTGACCACCTCTACTTCTCATGGCACAAAAAAAAAATTCGAGTGGTCTTATGAATACTTGTACATTGAAAGATATTTTAATCGAGAATCGTTTCCCGACACGTAATCATTTTTAATGTTTTTGATGCTTTCTATGTTGATTGATAAACCCAAAAATCCGCATTTTCTTCTAGACATTAAAATGGTTCGGCCAGCATATTTCAAATTAAGTATAATATATTTTTTCACCTCTTCTAATCTCTTGAATATAATTTCTTCATTAACAGGTGATAAGGCTCTTTTATTTTGGTACGTAGCGTATCAACTGCTCGAATTTAGAATATCAAAAAGATCGTTCAAAGCTTAGATGCAATTTTGGGTTTCTTCTAAATTTTTGAATTTAGGATCTCCAATATCATTCCCAAAGTAATCCAACGCAGTGGCAACACTTTTGCTCGACGTCTGTGTGGCCAACATGACTTTCATTTTCTCCTTAAAATACATCAAATGTCTCTTTTTTAATTTATTTGCAGCCACAAGGCCTTCGGAGGTTTGAATGTCAACTATTATTTTTAAATAATTCCAACAGATCTGATCATCTCCAGTTTCTAGAACACCATATTCCTCAGAAGTCCAGCTTCATCATATGTGATGGGTCCAATAAAATATAGACTTTTCTTTTAGTAACAGGATGTAAAAAGTACGGTTTTATGTTTCTATGATCAGAAAAATCGGCACCAGACCTATTTGACATGGTGAAGTGAGATGGGGCACCATCAAAAGTCAAGGAACTTACAATAACTCCTGACTGGTGAATAAATTCGAGCGCCTTGGTGACAATGCTAGCTTTTTCTGTTCCATCGAGACCATGACACAAAAAGTATCCAATTGGAATTTTCCAATTCGTGTTTACTTCAACTACCATCAACACAAGAGCATCTGTAGCCTCCGGAATGCTATCCGAATTTATGGGAACACCACAGTCCACAAATCCATAATATTTTTTTCCATCCCATTCTATTTGTTGCCTGATTGCAATTTCATCCATAACGTGATTACAGATAATTTGGAAATGTTTGGTCTCTGTATCTTTTGATTTTATTTTCAATGCTTCCAAGGCTTCTGTGGTGAATCCGGGTTCGTCATTGATATGTTGGTACCATTTACTGATAGTAACTGGATGTGGAAAAGTTTTATTGAACTTTTCACGAACATACGAGTATGCCTTTGGAGAATAAAAATGTAACGTCAACGCAAAGCTTCTTAAACAGGGATCATACTTCTGTTTTTTAGGTCCTTTCAAAAGTTTTTCAAATGAAGCTTTAGAGACGTTCGCCATTGTACCCTAGGAAAAAAAACAAATGTGAAGTGCGTTATATTGTTTATCAAGCATAAAATCAACAGTTCATCTCTTATTATTCAAATTTGAAACCGGATTCAGAAATCTACCTGGAGTGTTAATTGGGCATACTCAGATATCATATTGTTATCTCGCAGGTACTTTAAAAGTGAATTGAGGAAATTCACACGAGCTTTGAAGTGACTACGAGATCTTTGTAAACTTCGTACTTTCATTCTTAATTCTGTGATGGTACTTTTTACATTTCGCAAATTTGTGTTCGCCTTGGACGGTGTCGAGAAGTCGTCTATGGTAAAGTCTCCAATATAGTATTTTCTTTTCAACCTTTAAATGATACGGTTTACAGATAATGTGACCAAACAACTTCCTGCAGCAGAAACATTTTTATGTGAAGATTGTTCAAATGTTTGCCGACATCTACAATATAATATTTTTATTCCTTGCAAGGATAACGAAAGATGATTTCAGATGATTTTACAACAAATTAATCAGAATATCCGTTTGCTAAAAAATATTACCTTCTTTTAAACCTTTTGCGGCTTGTAACCAGTTCAGAAGCGGAGAAAGAAGAATGGTCAGGAACAGCCTCATAATCATCAAATGCTTGAAGTCTATAAAATGAAATAAACGAGATATATATTAGGTTGTAGGCTCTAAAGAAAAATCAAAGATCATTAAAAATATAAATTGACACATTTGTTTCTCTTTTAAACCAAACCTTGCATCTTGTTTTATAATTATTTTTAAAAAAATACCTTTTTTTTGAGGAGTCACATTTACAGGAATCTCAGATGCCGTTAAGATGAAAGAACTAGCAGAAAGAGCAGAAACTGTGGAGCTGCCTGCTGTTACAGTGGAGCTACCACCTGCGGTCTAAGCTGGACTATTTAATCTTCTGAGATTAATACAATCCATAAGTGTAAAATTTCCAATAGGATATCTTTTTGGTGAACTTTGAAGCTTCCTGGCTTCACTACCTTTCGCAGGCCTTCAAAAATATTGATTATTGAAAATATGACTGATTAAAATAATGGGCACTTACCTTATTTTAACTGTTGATCTTGATTTTCATGCACATCTACAGCCATTGTTTCAGTTTCTAGATCGGGTTGAAATCTAAAAGTTCAACTGTATTGATATAGTCCCCAGTATAGCGTGGTATTTTCGAAGTGATACATATAGTCGTGAAACTTTGTGAATTGCTTCCTTATGTCAAGTGTACTAACCCCTCAAAATAGTAACTTTGGGGAAGGCCGTGTCTTTGCACACGCAACCTCTTAATTTTAATCACCTGGCGGTATTACGAGGCGATATACAGTATTGTGCATAAATATAGCAACAACCCTTGAATTTTATAAAACATTGATCCATCACCAGCTATCAGGGAAGTGATCGTGAATTTGAAATCTTCAATCCATTTATCAGTTTACGGGTCCTAGCGATTTTTTTCAAGAAATTATTCAGTGCCATTTTTTTTCTTTTAAAAAGAGGTCTAGAGAAACCTCTTTTTCTGTGTAATTTTTAATAAAAATGTCCATCACCATTCGAAAGAGGCTCTAAAATTATATACTTCCTGAAAATTTCACACTTATTGGACAACGGATAGTCTAGCTATAAGATTTCGAACTTGGTAAAAATCACCAATTTATCATGATTTCTTGAAAAATTGGCAAAAATGGGTCATTTTTACCAAGTTCAAAGTTTTATAGCTAGACTATCCTTTGTTCAATTAATGTGAAATTTTCAGGAAGTTTATAATTATAGAGCCTCTTTCAAATGGTGATGGCCATTTTTATAAAAAATAACACAGAAAAAAGCTTTTTTCTAGAACTTTTTTTAAACGTGAAAAAAGGGCACTACACATTTTCTTTTTAAATCGCCAGGACCCGTAAACTGATAAATGGATTGAAGTTTTTAAAATCACAATCACTTACTTTATAGCTGGTGCTGGATCCAAGTTTTATCAAATTTAAGGCCGTTGCTATATTTATGCACAATACTGTATATGGTTTGATGGCTACCGAAACCTCAATATGTTAAACATCTCAAGGTTATATGGGATTACATACATATAGTTCTTATTTTTTCAAAAATGATTCTCTATATTCTTTCTGAAAGAAAGAAAACCAAAATATATATTGCCACGTTATATCGTCAGGATATGAAAATTAAGAGGTTGCGTGTGCGAAGACATGGCCACCCCCCAAAGTTACTATTTTCACGACTATATGTATCACTTCGAGTAAACCACGTTTCACTGGGGACTAATACTATTGATACTCAAATACAAAATAAATATAACTCCACATTTCAACACATTTTTAACGCATATTTATATTGAGATAAATGTTTTAATTGAATGCCGATAATTGGAGGTAATAATACTTGGAATCCTCGTATGATTCTACTATTAGGTTGTAGGTTGTGAAGAAAAATCAAAGATCATTAAAGAAAAATTGACACAATTATTTTTTTCTTAACCAAACCTTGCATCTTGTTTTATAATTGTAATTCTTTGAAAAAATACCTCTTTTTTTAAGGAGTCACATTCACAGAAATCTCAGATGACGTTAAGGTTGAAGAACTAGCAGAAAGAGCAGGCAGCTCCTGCTGTTGCAGTGGAGCTTCCACCTGCTGTCTTAGTTGAACTATTTAATGTTCTGATATTTAGAGAATCCATAAGTGTGAAATTTCCAATAGCACTACTTTTTGAAGAATTTTGAATCTTCCAGGCTTCACTACCTTTTGCAGGCCTGATTATTGAAAATATGACTGATTAAAATAATGAGCACTTACCGTTTTTTGAACTGTTGATCTTGATCCTCATGCGCATCTACATCCATTGTCTCAGTTTATGGATCAGGTTGAAATCTAAAAATTACTGTATTGATACTCAAATATAAAATATAACTTCACATTTCAACACATTCTAAACGCATTTTTTCATCATACATTTTATTGTCAATGAAATTGATAGTTCACTTCAATGACGGTCAACCATTCATAATTTTATAAACAATCAAATTGACCGCAAGACTCCCAATTCAAATAACCGAGAGTAAGTTTGTACATACCAAAATTGAAAGGAAATACTCGAAAATACTTGAAAATATTGGGTAGAAACCATTTTTCTTCTATTTATGAATACCCTGTGCCTATTTTAAAAAGTACGTGGCTGCAAACCTATGTTTATAGTAACTTTTTGTATTAGAATCATCCAAGGATTATCAACATTCAATTAAAAAACACTCCCAAAGAATGATGTTTGCTCTACTTTGTTATAATACAGGTTTTTTTCATAAATATTTTCCTTATAGGCGGTGCATTTTTTTAAAGTAGTTTCTGTAATTATCATTTCCTCCATAGCACGTGCTATCAAAATCTTCAGGTTTGAAATGATCCGAACAAATGTGCAAGAGTCTTTTGAAAATATCCACAGTCACCTGACCCAGGCATTTTTGCCAAGCATCTCGAATCTGGAGATCAATAGGCCACCTAAAAAATGATCCAGATAATTTCATTCTAGGATATAATGAAAAAAAAGATCAAAAAGGTCAAGTTCTCATCTGTAGCAATCTTTTATATTTTCAAAAATGTCAGATATTGTTGAAATTTTCACTGGAAAGTATCTAATGAATCAATATCATAATATAATAGTATCAATTTATCAATTTATCAATTTATGTTTTAACTTTAAACGTTTAACAAGCTTTTAAACTCACCATGCACGCCTATGGAGTGATATTTGAGGTTATGAAACTACAGGTAGATTTTATCATACTCACCGATGAAAAGACCGTTCCTGGCTATTTTTTTGCTGGTGAAGGCCACAAACTACACATTTAACTGGCATTTTTATCTCAATTTAACAAAAATCCACTCAAATCTCGAAAATCCAAACATAAACACGACTCACTGGGCGCATCGGAATCTTCTATCTGTGTCGCCAGATATATTTCGTTTTTAGTTTTTCGTTGCATCGTGTCAGTACATAGTAACTAAGATTCATGGAAAAATATGGTCCTCATTGAAAATGTTTAATTATCACTAGTGATCTAAAAATGTAAATATTATATAATTGGTAACTACCGGAGATGCACTCATAGAGTATAGAATATTTTTAATTACAATAAAAATACCTTGAATTCAAGGTAGCTACTCATTAAATTAGCAGTTTGGCAAACTCGCAAGAATTCCTCTCTGCCCTCAATGTATAAACATGTGACACACAAACACAGGTCGGGCTATATCTAGTTGTTGGAAAATCATTGCTTAAAATATAGTATCTAGGAAACATTCCCGCCAATTTGATGAATTCCACTTGGAAATACTTCACGCAAAACATAATAACTTGGAATACTAGCTTTTGCGGAAAGCAATTCCCGTGATAATCTCAATATGCTCATTAGTAACTTCATTTGCTAGGTTTTCCTTTAAAACTTCTAGAAAATCTTCCAAGTTACTAGATATAAAGAGGTCCATATCACAATAGCCATGAGATGGAAAAGGTTGAAATTTTTGAATAGAGATCATTTTTGAACGCTGATTTCAAAAATGCAATAACTTTTCAAAATCTAGCAATTCGAGTTTCTAGGTTTTGTTAAAGTTGGGCAGATATTGATGATCTCTGACCTGTCCTCTATTCAAAGTCTGTGTAGTAAAATAGATCAATAATTTATGGGTGGATTTTACGGTTGGGAATCTAAACTGTTTAATTGGAGCTGTATACAAACCTTCTCATGTAGGTTTCAAGAGATTGGAGGTGTTTGAATCTATTTTGTCAATGACTTCATCATATTATAGTCATGTGATTGTTATTGGAGATCTCGATATAAACCTGATGCTAAGCAGCCAAGAAACTGCATACCTAAACAAAATTTCTGCAACACTTTAATATGTCGCAATCGATCACGGAGCTAACCAGAACAAGAGTTACTTTACATCAGCAGAATTTTGCTAGATGTTATTTGTACTCACACTATGTGAGAGTTTCAAGTTCGGGATCAATGAAAATGTACAATTTAACTCATCACAGACTGATTTATTCTGAATTGAGGTTGATAGTTCCCTAGAGTGAACCAAAAAGTACAGGGTGTCCCAACGATAGAGTAAAGTAGGTTTTATCATATAGGATATGAAAAATATCAATATCAATATGCGTCACAGGTTAGGGGTGTAAATAGCGCACATTCTGAAAATATTCGGAAACATACAGGGTGCGTCACAAAAGTATGGCACGAAAAAGTATGTTTTTTTTAAATGGAACCCCCTGTATATTAATTGATATTTCAATTCTTTCTTCAATTTGGAACAAAAATTGTGATACAACTGATGTTCCTAAATTCAACCGTTATCGAGATATCGCGTTTTAAAAATGGCATTTTTGCAACTTTGACATGCTATAAAACTCAAACCATTCAAGTTAGAGGAAAATGGTTTGCACTTTCCTATCTTAACTTTTCAAGAGCTATTCAAGGAGATTAAATCCATTATTGTGAAAAAATGTCAAAATGTGCCAAAAAAAGTTGATAGTTGACAATACCTTCTATCCAAATGACAGAAGAGCTCTTGAAAAGTTAAGATAGGAAAGTGCAAACCATTTTCCTCTAACTTGAATAGTTTGAGTTTTATAGCATGTCAAAGTTGCAAAAAATACTTTTTCGTGCCATACTTTTGTGACGCACCCTGTATGTTTCCAAATATTTTCAGAATGTGCGCTATTTACACCCCTAACCTGTGACGCATATTGATATTGATATTTTTCATATCCTATATGATAAAACCTACTTTACTCTATCGTTGGGACACCCTGTATAGTTTATAGAGACTTCTGAAACTTTGATAAAGTGAAGTTTGAAAACGAAATAGGGAGTTGACTTTGTTGTCATAATGTATGGATTATGAATATTTCTCAGATAATGAGATTGATGGATAGTATAAATTTGAAAGGTCCTTATCAAATGTAGATAAAATGTTTTACCTTTAAAAACTACCTGTCATTTGCCATACGCCGCGAAATGCAGTTTCTTGACTGTTAACCACAGTGTTTGATAAATAGGTGTTGTGACGAGCCGGCAAAACGTGTCTCGAAACTACTAACGCCGGCGCCGGCTGTAGTAGTCTGACAGGTCCGTGGGCTGAATAATTTTTCGACGGAAATCAATCAAAATGTTCCTGTGATCGTAGTATCTGAATAAAAAGGTTTGGGTTAGTTGGTTACAATCAAGTATATGTTATATTGGGCTATTCTTATTAAAAATTAGGAATCAAGACCTCCAGGAAGGCTTTCTGACTAAAATTTGTGGCTGAAAAAATGTTCTATAAAATAGTCGTGCTCGCATATTTTCAGCTCATATGGTTTTCGAGCTTCATCTCCACGAAAAAAAAAAAGCGTTAACACCGTCGTTGGCTGTGATTGTGTTTTACCGCCAGGCATAATATAAAAGGATTGGTTGTTTGTCATCTCTATAAGTATGTTATTGTTTTTAGCCTGTTCCTGTTAGATGGTTTTACAGATGGTATGGATGGTATAAAAACAATTTGAAATACGAAATGATAAAATAATAAGACACTGATCAGAAATAGAATGTATATCTATTCATATAAAAATGAAAAACAATATTTGATTTTGATACAGTTATGCCAAAGTTATGCTTATCTGTATAAAAAAAGTACTATCTACTACATAAAAAGTATGATGTTTGACAAGATCATATATCGAGTTGAACATAAAAGTGATTGTGAAAATCAATCAATCAATTAAAATCAAAATTTAAACAACATTTATTCAACATGATTTTAAGTCTTTTGCAATCTGGACTTATATAATAATTAATTAACTAACTAATCAATTCATTAGAATATTTCGTAATGCGCGTGTATTATTTGTTACAAACATATAACTGAAAAGTGTAACATTTTCATACTCCCCGTGATACACTCGATTTCTAGAAAGCGAACTATGCATTCCGGTTCATAATGTTTTTCGCAAACACAATCCTCTCCAGTTAATTTTCTGTCTTTTCGAGAAACTGCCTTGTTATATTTTCTTAAATCGTTCTTCAGAATTGCGAATATCGAATATTTTTTTACACCCGTTTTCACAGTTCGGAACACAGCATTTTCTTCCCATGATTCACTTGATATAAACTTACACAAAACATTTTGTGATTGCGACAAATTTGCCGTTGACACGTCAAGGTGGGACTTATGTACAATCACAAATAAAATAATCAATAAATCAAGCACTATAAACTCGTTTTTTTTGGAATTTGATGCGCCTACATCGCCCGCATAAATAACCGGGAGAAATATTTTAAGCCCACTTAAGTGCGTCCTTGTCGGACAATTTCGTCTCTGTTGCGTTAGCAAATATGAGACAAGCGTTCTGTATGTTGGGATGGCGCGTGAAACGACCTATTTATCATACACCGTGCTGTTAGCTAACAGGTTAATATTGAGATCTCCAATAACAATCACATGATGAAGCCATTGACAAAATAGATTTGTGGCGGCACTGAATCCAGCTGAATTCTGCTCAGTCCACCACTGGACACTTTTGGTTACCCGTGGAGACAAAAAGAGACAGTGACAGTGAACGCGTTTAATGTTGATTCTCAAATTTTCATTTTGAATTGTATCATTTCCGAAATATAATATAAGAAAACAAATAAGTGTAGTCTTCGCCTACGACCACTACAGATTCAATTACCTCAAATCTCTTGAGATTGACATGAGGAGGTTTGTATACAACTCCAATTAAATACTTCAGATTTCAAACCGTAAAATCCACCAATAAATAATAATAGATAATAATAGATCTATTTCACTACACAAACGCTGAATAGGGGACGTGTCAAAGATCAGCAGTGTAGATTCCTACTCCTCCACCTCTAGAAATGCGATAGGCTCTGAAGAGTCTGTATCCTGGAATTCACACCATGTGGTCTGAATACTCCATTGATATTCAGGTCACAGTTATTGACAACAAAGACTAAAAAAGCATTAAATTTTCTACATTTTTTTTTCAAGTTTTTTTATACGATCAACGGTTTAGACGCGAAGAGGCTAGAAACTGTAGTGGATTGATTTTCCTTGAGGACGGTGCATTTTCATGCGTACCTAAAAATTGAAAAAAAGAGACAAAATTAGAGTTGTGTTTTGATTTTTCTGAACTGATAGCTGGTCTAGCTGCCTCGTCTTGTTACATGTGCTTTCCAGGTTCAGTGACTAAGAAGTCGAACTCCGTCATTTTCACCTCATCTTTCGTATCTTCAAGAATGCATGCTGTATTGTCTGCTTTAGTGGTTAAGACAAAAAGTACTTCTTTGGCATTTTGTGGTACATTTGCACGAGAACAGGTTCAATAAATCGTGTCGGAAGTGGGTGGTATCAAGCCAACAGATGCAAGACCAGTTTTTAATTATTGAGGGATAATCTAATCAAAATACATCTTTTTAAATAGATCAGGTATTGACCTTATTTATCCCTTGGTGGAATGTCTTCAGAATTGGCCTCGTTTAAATGGTCCTCAATATTGTACATAGATCTGTAACTGGCTTTAACCAATGAGACGGTGATTATAGTTGACGAGAGTATACACTTTTTGGTATTGATAGGTGCAAACAAAAACCTTGAAAAAAACAAGGTTTCCACCTCTCTACAGCCATATTCTGATACTGTTCACGCCAGTGAACTATTTTTAATCCCTTTTATTCACATTAATTGATTATGAACATTCTTTTTTTGTTAATCGCGGAATGGGGTTTTGCTAGATGAGAAGTGTGCCGTTCCTGTCAGAAAAAGACAATTGAGAAAAAAAGTTGCTTGACATGACAACGATATCAAGTTAGCTCAAAACATCAAGTTAGCTCAAGACTTTTCAACGATCTGTTTATTATCTTCTATTGGTAATAGACAGAAAAAATATATTCCATTAATCATCAACAAGTCCAGTTTATTTTGAGCAAACAAACCAACAAGCATACAGTCCACTTACACAATTAAAACCAAAACATGGTCCTCAAGAGCCGAATCAACGAGGACACCATCCAGGAGCTCCTGTGATTCGACAGCTAGTTTGCCAGTAAAGTACCACCACGGAAGACGAGCAAATAATTTATCCCGTGCAGTTGGAGTTGGTGAAAATTAGTTCTTCAGGAGTCGAATCAACGAGGAAACTAGCGAGTAATTCCTGTGATTTGACAGCCAGTTTACCAGTAAAGTACCACAACGGCAGGCGAGCAAATAATTTATCTCGTGCAGTTGGAGTTGGTGAAAACAAGTTCCTCAAGAGTCGAATCAACGAGAAAACTAGTCAGTAATTCTTGTGATTCGACAGCCAGTTAACCAGTAAAGTACCACCACGGCAGACGAGCAAATAATCTATCCCGTGCAGTTGGAGTTGGTCAAGAATCAAGATATAAGGGGTGAGTCGAGAGCCATTCCTTATCTATAATTCTTTTTCCTAGTACCTTATATAAGGTGATTGTTCAAGATATTTGCGTACCTAGCTAGTTATCATTGGTTTCGGTTTTCTGATTCACCTAATACGTCGACAAAATAATGGCTGATCTAGACAAGCTTATTAGAAAAAGAGGATCACTCAAGGCGTCTCTCACATCATTTACTAAATTCATCGACGGAAAACAAGCTATTATTCAGCAAGGGCAAGTTTTAAGTGAAACAGAAATCATACAAATCCAAGAGAGGTTATCAAGAGTGGAAATCGTATATCAACAATATCTTGAAATTCAAGATGAAATCGAGGCAAATGTAGCATTGGATCAATTGAATGATCAATTTACTGAGCGTGCATCATTTGACAAGGTGTATTTTGCAATTGTATCTGTTGCAAAAAATACTCCAAATCAATTTTTATTCAAAACCGACGACGATGAATCAGTACATTCAACTGAAAAGTCTAGAGATGCGGCGTCTGTCAATTCAAATCTTCATTTGGGTAGCGTTAAATTTTCAGTCATTCCACTCCCAAGGTTTCATGTTTTTTGGCTAGAATACAAGGAAACATTCCAGTCTCGGGTTCACGAAAACAAGTGCTTATCCGCGATTCCAAAGTAACATTATTGGCGGGCTTCTTTGGAGGGCAGTGCAGCGCAGGTTCTGAAATCCATTGAATTCACGTCAAGTGGATATACACTTGCATGGGAAACCTTGAATAATCGGTTAATAAACTCAAAATTATTGATCCACAACCATATCAAAGCATTGTTCACGCTAGAAAATATGCATAAAGAGTAATCTCTCAAAATTCGCAAAATCATAGATGACGTAGCAAAGCATCTCAGGTCACTAGAACAATTGAATCAAGGATTGGGATCCTTTGCTAATATTTATGATCATTTCAAAACTTGATCAAAATACGGCGACACATGGGAAAAATATTCGATATAATTGAACACGCCTAAATTGGAAGAACTAAAAACGTTTTTTACAAATCGGGCTGATTCCTTAGAAACTCTAGAGTACAAGACAAATGCAAAACTAGGACAAGATGATCGACAGGGCAAGCAAGCATCATTTCGCGTCTAGGTTGCTAGTCATCATTCGTTTTACGTGTGCGAAGATTTTCTCAATATTTTAGTGAAAAGAAAAATTGAATTTATGAACAAAGCTAAACTATGTACAAACTGTTTGCGTCAGCATCCGCCCAAGAAATGCAAGATGGGTCCTTGTACAAAATGTCATTCATGGCATAATACTTTATTGCACTAAGAAAATATCAACCCCTCAACGATCATTCAAAAATCTGAAAACAGCATCAAGGAGGTATCGCGAGACGAGCCTGTTTTAACTAGTACCATTTCCAAATCAAAAAATCGTTTTATGCTTTTATCGACATCTCGGGTAAAGGTTCTAGATAAATTTGGTTTGCCTCACATCACACGTGCCTTACTGGATTCCGGTTCAATGTCGTCCTTTATCACAACAAATTGTGCGCTAGATCGGGCCTAGATGATTCCGATGCCAATCTAAACGTGTTTGGCATATCAAATTCAGTTACCAAAGTACGCAGTAAATATCAAGTCAGTCTAATGTCTTTATATACTCATTTCAATACAAAACTCACGTGCTATATTCTTTCTGAAATTACCAATGTAATGCCAGGCTTTGAGATTGCTCTAAGTTTGTTTAAAATTCCACCAACTTTACATCTTGCTGACGAAGAGTTCAACCAACCAGGTGCAGTCGAAATTTTGATTGGTTGCGATCTTTTCTGGAGTTTGTTGAAAGAAGGTAGAATATCAGGTGGCAACTACAATCCTACGCTGCAAGAAATTGAACTTGGATGGGTCGTAGCTGGTCCAGTAGAAGGTATTGGAACAAAGGAACAAAATGGAAAGGTTTCTTGCAAACTAAGCACTAATCAAGATTTGCGAGACATGATAGCACATTTTTGGGAAGTTGAAGAGTTACCTCAAGAGAAACAATTATCAAGCGAGAAGGCGTAGTGCGAACGAATTTTCTTGGGAACAACATCTAGGAATCATGAGGGTCGATTCATAGTGAAAATGCCATTGAAACAGCCCGCTGACTGCTTGGGTCAGTCTCGGTCTCAAGCTGAAAGAATTTTTCATAATCTTGAGAAAAGATCCATGAAGCACAAACCACTAAAAGAATAGTACATCAAGTTTATGCAGAAACATAAATCATATCATATGACCGTTGTTGATCTCAATTCTAGCCCCAATGACTTGGAATATTATATGCCTCACCATGGAGTATTAAGAAGTAATAGTTCAAAGACTAAACTTTGCGTCGTGTTCAATGCTAGTTCTCCATCAACGGAATATCTCTCAACAATATCCAATGTGTTGGGCCAGTTTTACAAGACGACCTGTTCTCCATATGGTTGAGGTTTCGAAAAATACGCTTTGCTGTATCAGCCGACTGCAAGGTGATTTACAGACAAGTATTGGTAGATCCTGAGCAAAGAAGTCTTCAAAACATTGTATGGAGAGAAAGCCCCACAGAATCATTCCAAACTTACAGTATCGATACAGCTACCTACGGAGAAGCATCCGCAAGTTTCTGGCAATTCGTTGCCTGTTCCAGTTGGCCAATGAGTGATGCAAGTCTAATCCAGAAGTATCTGATATCATTAAGCGATCTTTTTATGTAGATGATTCGATTTTCAGTAGCGATTCCATTGAGCATGCAAGCTATTTATGTCAAAAAATATCGCGTATTCTGAAGAGTGGATGTTTTGAGCTACGCAAATGGTATTCCAATGAACCGAAGGTGCTTGATGGCCTGGAGACCGATGACGAGACATGTGGTATTTCAACGTTTGGTCCAGACGAAATGACAAAAACTTTAGGTTCAACCTGGTCTTTCTACAACGACAAGTAAGCCTTCCGTATTGATACAAACAGTTACCCGATGGATTCGAAACGCTCTGTTTTATCGCTTACAGCTCGCATATTTGACCCTTTGGCATCAAGACTACGTATCCGAACTTCAACAAAGGCAAAAGTGGAAGATTAACCGAGGCCAGCTAGCTGAGGGTACATTGGTGTTTATCAAGGACGACCAAGCCCTTCCTACTGATTGGAGACTTGGACATATCCAAGTGCATCCTGGGGCTGATGGTGTGACGCGTATCGCTTCCATTCATACAAGCAATGGAACCATCAAGAGGAATTTCCAGAAGTTTTGTCCCCTTCCATAAGGGAATTGAAAGAATAAACAGTCCTTTCAAGGCCGGGGGCATGTTTATGCCAGTGAAATATTTTTTATCCATTTTATTCACACATAAATAATTATAAACATTCTTTTGTTGTTAATCGCGGAACGAGGTTTTGCTGTATGAGAAGTGTGCCGTTCCTGTCAGAAAAAGACAATTGAGAAAAAAAATTGTTTAACATGACAACGATATCAAGTTACCTCAAGACTTTTCAACGATCTGTTTATAAAATTCTATTGTTAATAGACAGAAAATATATTCTATTAATCATCAGTCCAGTTTATTTTGAACAAACAGATCAACAAGCTTACAGTCCACTCACACAATCAAAACCAGAACAGATGCCTTGAGTGAATCAATTATCGCTGACAGAGATCTCTTCCTGTACACAATGGGAGGTAACATCAGTATCATATGTTTAATCAAACGAAACTGAAGTTCCTCCACAATACACTGGTGAATCTGTGCCTCCGCTTGACCTCTTGAGATATTTCTGCTACATTGAATGTGATGGTGTCAAGCACAATGCAAAAATTCAGTACCACAATCCGCAGCATCAGCACGAGAACACTCACTAACAGTCTACTACCAGATCCAGAAATAGTCAGATGCCGAGAGAATTACAGAAGAGTGAGGATGCAATAGATTGAAAACTGTTCTTGCACCAGTTGGCTTGTTACCCCCTACTCCCGACAAGATTCCAAAGAACTGGCGACTTCGAGGAAGCGGAGCTCAACTGCATCACTTTGTGTCTGAAGTACAAAAACAGATAATACGGTAAACATGCTTGAAGACCCCGAAGGTCAGGTCAGATGGAAATGATCAATAAATTGACTTTTTAGTCACTGAACCTGAATAACAAATGAGAAAGACGAGGCAGCTAGACAAGCTATCGGTTCAAACAAATCAAAACTACAACTCAACAACTCTAAATTTGTTTCTTTTCAATTTTGAGGTGCGGATGAAAATGCAGGGTCCTCAAAGAGAGTCGATGAATATGTAGGAATTACAGTTTCTAGCCTCTTCGCGGCTGAGTCGTTGATCGTAGGATAAAAACTTGAATGAAGTAAAATGTAGGAAATGGACAATTTGCATACATTTTCAAATGACTTGAAATTGTATATACGTATTCTAGACAACATTAGAGAGTCATCAGCAATTTTTTTTTCCAAAATACCCAAAAATATACTAAATAAATAAAAAATAAAACGCAAATTCCACTGTATGATCGAAAACGGGGCGGAGTCAGATCATCTCCTCGAGAGAGAGAGAAAGAGTCATCTCAGTCAATACGCCAGACGGAGATAGATAATGTATTCTGTGACGTAGTGGATGTTGATTGGCGCCCTTTATTTGGTGATTACCACGTTAATACAGGTCGTAGGTTGATTTTTAAAACATCAATGGCATCAGTACTTACTAATCCTTATATTTTTCATATTTCCAAAAAACGTGCAAATTGTCCATTGAATACAGTTACCATTTGTTCATAACCAACATTCACCAAAATTGCATAGGTGTTTAGTAATGTCAAAACATTTTGAAAAAGATATTTTTTTATGGAGTTTTCCTGAAAAAAAAAATTAATGATTTCCGGTCAGAATTCGTGTTGGCAAACTTGATATTCGTTTTTAAAGCTGCCATAAAATACATACAATCAAAAAAAAGAAGAAATTCCGCTATTTACTATTTTTGAACACCGTTTGATTGAACCATTACAATTGTGTAAAATAAGTCAAAATTCTGAGATGTTTTACAGAATTCTCTAAAATAGTTCTGACTGATTTTACAGAATTCTGTTATTCTGTAAGACACCATATCAGATTTTGCCGTGCATCAAAATGGCTTTTATTCCTTCAATCGCAAATCGTTGGTCGTACGAAAAAATATCAAGACACCAAATCAACTCCAACGTTAATAAGTATTTCCAAAATAATATTGATTTTGGAAAAAAGCAGTGGCGTATCTTCCAAATAATTCAATACAAATCCTGTTCGAACGCCTCTGGTAGACATATTGTCAAATCTTTGAGACCAAAAAATGTAATTCGATGGTCAAAAGAAGTGTACCAAATTTTGTGGAAATATCTGGGGTGGTAGGAAAGTTAAGACAAAAAAAAGCAATTTTTTTTTTAACTTCAACATCCTCTATCTTGGAGACGAAGTATTTCCGGACATAATTTTATTTGAAACTGTTTCACAGTGTTATAAGGAAAACCCCAACTTCAAATACACCCTGTATACAGGGATTAAATGGAGTACTTGTAAAAGTTTTGAAGGGTAAATCTCCGACTAATTTCAAGACGAAAAGTTCATATGAACCCGGCTCCACAACAGCTTGGTTTCTGAGATACAAGGCGTCAAAAAAAAAAAATATTTTTTCTATGACTATTCAATAATAGATGTATTATACATCCACTTTCTATTGGTTAATGTAACTCGTTACTCATACCAGTGACTTTTTTCTCCTTACTCAATTTTTTTAACCAATGAAATGATCTAGTCTCATTACTCCACTGTTTTAGAGCCAATCAGAACATTCGACAAAATGTCAACCTCCAAAAACAGCATTTTGGAACAGCCCAATTAACCGTTAATACTTGTTTTATAGTCATTGTCACATTGTGTTGACAACCCAACCTCAGTTTATGTAAACTAGTTCACAAAAAGTGCCGTCCAAATGAAATTGAATATTTCTAAGTTCGCTTCAATTATTGGATAATCATAGAAAAAGTATAGTATTCTATTCGCGGGAAATTGATATTACTCACTCGGATGATTACGCTACTCGCCTTCATCCTCGTGAGTGATATCAACCATTTCCCGCTTTTTGAATAAAATACCGTTATTTGCTTTTTTGGTTATATTTTGGTTATCCAACATGGCAATTGAACAAAATCCGGGATACTCGGAATATTGATGACGAGAAACTCAAATATTAACTTGGTTTTCTGTTAATTGTTAGAGGGCGCCACATACACTGTTGTTTCTTAATTTGATTAAGCATAACTTTTTTTGTCTGACATTGTATGTCATTTTTGACTAGATAGAACTATTCTCAATTCAATGTTTCATACAACAGGTACTTTAAAAATCAATGTGAAGGCGGATTAATGCATGCGTTGAAGCAGGCGGTGGTCATTTTCAACAACAATTGTGAATGTTATTAGCTAGTTTAGTCTTAGTTTTGTATATGATCAAAGTTTGTTACATTCGAACAAAAAAAGATACATTTTTTCGCTTATTCTTCAAAAACTCGGAAATGATCCAAGTGGAAAAATTTCAAGTAGAAAAATCCTCCTATTTTGCAGTGCACTACAAAAAAAATTCAAGGCAGGTTTTAGTTCAAACCTGTTCTCATCCAAAACGGCTGTTTTAGCGACACATACTAAGAGTACCTTTAGTATGTAAAATTGCATGGAGAATTGGTCTGCATAGTCAAAAATGACACACAATGCGACACAAAAAAGTAATGGTCAATTATATTCAGGACACTGCATGTGGCGCCCTCTAACATTGAACAAGAAAATTAGTTAATATTTGCTTTTCTCAACATCCATATATGCAGTATCCCAAATTTTGTTCAATTGCCATGTTATTTAACAAGAATATAAGCAAAAAGATCCATGTTCATATGGACTTTTTGTCTTGAAGTCATTCACCCTTTAAAATGTTTACAAGTACTTAATCTATAGCCTGTGTGTAGGTATTGAAGTCGCCAACTCCCAACTCTGATCCATTTTGTTTACATTATTATATATTACACTTTTTCTTGGGATATTTGATTTGGCATTGAAACTTAAGACAGACATGTCGCTCATGCCAATGTTATGAGGAACTTAATATTCACTTCCAAAATAGTAAACTTGTGCCGGCAATAATGAGACGTACCTATTTCTAATTGATATTATGTCTTCTCCATAACGGGTACCCTCACGCTCCGACCCGGGTATTACGATCAGACTCTAGACCCACGCTCCGACCCTCGATCATGACTGGCCATAACGAGGAGCCGGAAGCCAGATTTCGTCGTGCACCACGGAGGGAATTTTTTGTTGAAAATAGTTATCACCCATTTATTTTTGAAACAAGTCAGTTATTTTTTGGCTGTAGTGAGGTTTAAAAGTGAATACAACAGACCAGGTCAAAGTAAAAATATGGGCTTGTGTGATACTTTGAATTCTTCCGCTACTTCCTTCCATAATTTGTTCAAAACTAAGCAATTATGGTGAAATGTATTTCTGTTGTTCCAAAGTGTCTCTCTGATCAACACGGCCGTATTCAACTTCTGCTTATCCATGATAATTCGCCAAGATGATCTCGGATCAAGCATCCGAAAAATACTGACCTGAATATCGGGTTTTAGGGTCAGGTACGATATCTGGCTTCGAGCGGAAGTCGGCGCTTTGTTGTGGCCGCATACATTGAAATACATGGGTTTATTTAGTTGGGTATGCTGCCCTCCTAGTGAAAAACGCAGTAACTTCCTGAACGTTAGTTTTGAGAAAAACGCAAAAAACGTATTTTCGCTTGTATTTTTTCAAAATTGAATATTTTTAATTTTTTCTTTCAACAGAATGATAAACAAAATAAAACAAATACTTTGATATAGGTTTCAGTGAATTTGGACCTCAAATAATTTTTTTATTGAGCATACTGCATTTTTGTTTAGTATTTCTTAGAGCATTGCACTAGTGTTGCTTGACAAAAACGAAGTATGCCATTTTACTAGTGTGAAATGCAGTATGTAAGGTCAAGTTATAATTTTATTTAATAAGGAAAGTGTTGTTTTTATACTAGTATACAAAAAATAGGTAATTTTGTTTTAAATATATATTTAATAATAAGTAAGGACATAATACAACTATTTAAAATAAAAATTAGCAATACTGTTGAGCAAATTAAAAGTAAATAATATAAAAAAATATGTCAATAAAATAATAAGTATTGATAATATTAAATGATTAATATAATAGGTATAATTAAAATTTAATCTATTGAGGTGTTTAAATCTCTTGACGAGGCATTTTCTGGCATTTCGTGCAGCAAGTTCCGATACTGCGTTTTCCACTAGAAAACAAAGAGCCGCAATGTGCTTTGCTTCTAACAAGAAACGCAGCATTTAATGAGCATATCAGTGAAATGCTGCATTCTTGACTAGAAAAATCAGATCCTGCGTTTTTCTTTAGAAAAGCGTTACGTTTTGCAGATACTGCATATTTATCAGGCATTTTTTTTCTTAAGAAAATTTTTTTTTTTCAAAAGTAACTTTTTCTAAAGATAGAGATTGTCATTCTACACAATAATATGTAAAAATCTCAAAATCGAAAATTTTGGAAGATACTGCGTTCTCCACTAGGGGGGCAGTATGGTAGACGTTAGTCCTAGACTTGGGTCGGAGCGAGGCACTGAGCTCCGTTATTGACGCCCACTTACCTTTAAATATGGGAAGCAACGAGCTGAGTCCTCATTGGATAAGCATCTCCTTTCAATTTTCATCATCCATATAATGCTATTTGAGATTTCCATCAACATTTACAAATCAGCACTATCACCTTTCAATAGCTAGCAAAAAACTGAGACGCATATCATAAACCAGTTAAACCACCACTGAGAAAAAGGCATATTTCAAACAACCTCAAATTTGTTTCCATCTAATAAATGCTAGAATTGAATATGGCGAAATAAAGATACCATTCCAATAAAGTGTATCGTTTATTTTAAGTAGATTGTTAAATGGATTGTAACCTTTATTAGATTCAATTTTTCGGGTACTAGTTTTCTGAAACTGCTATATTTCAGGTGGGTATATCATTCGGCGTATCAACTATTTTTTTTTTAACATGAATATGGTATACTTACCGCAACAATATTGAATTTTTGAATATTTGTTTGTCACAGACAAATGAAATGTCGCCTGAAATATCAATGGTCTCAGGAAATAAATCCATTCTTTGCTATAAGTCAATGGTTTCATTGAAAGAATACACACAAAGTTGCATCAAATAAATGTATATCAATTTCTCTCAAATAAGATACCACAAATGAATAAAACGCTTTAAAATGAGTGATATTTTCTACATAAAATAATACATAAAACAATAATACAAAATAATACAATTTATAATATAGATGCCTAATATAAGAGTGTTTTCACAATAAAATCATACTTGCATGATGTTAGGAAGTCAATTTTTGGGTAGATGGGATGAAACCAATGTGAAAAATGTCTTGATTCTCATATACTTCATTTTTGAGTAGGTACTGCATGGTTTGGCAGCTGAAACCGGCTCATCAGATACATAAACTGGAAAAATTTGAAAAACATACATCAAAAATTATGCTTTCAAATGAAAAATGAACTTATATTATCAATAAAACATGGAAATTGTAGAAAAGCAAAGGAAACCAACAAAAAATACAAATAGATAGTTCGGTGACTGTTGAGTGTGAATTAACCATTAAACCGATCTGACAACAACGAGAGCAATGCTAAACTTCGAGTACAGTATAAACAGTAGGGAGTTTTTGAAGCTCTTATGACCCGTTATTAACGTTGCCGGTTATTCTGAGCTTGCGCAGATATCTGGAAATAACCGAATCGGTTATTAACCGATAACGTGTTACGTTATCTACGGAGCCTTAACGTTCGCTCAATAACCGTCGGTTATTTTCTCATGTTGTCATATTGATACTATTCAATTATTACATAGAAATCGTGAAACATACAAAGTACAATTTAAATTGTTAAAAATGACTACAGTTGAATTGGAATTGTAAGATTCTTGTCTTTTTATGAAATATCCAACAGAAACTGATCCTATGTTTTACAGCTTGGCAACAGTGTAATTGATGTTGATGGAGATCAGCTGTTCATCATTCCAGTCGGTGTTTTGCCCATGATACTCGTGGTTTTGCCTGAGTTACATTTAAATTAGCTTCGAGGTGGAAGTGACAGATTTCCGCTTGTCAAACGGGAATTATGTAGTACCATCCACATTGAATTTGGCGTAGAAGTAACTTTGAACACAAATTCAATGTAGATGATAGCGTATTATTATGATTCCCGTTTGCCAAGCGGACGTGAAATGAGATGTACACCTTACATTTGGTAGTTTGAATCTGGTCCAATTTGGACCAAAATATCTTCCATATTTCATAATTCGTGCTGCCCTGCTAGGAATTTGGCGAAAATATCACAAAATCAAAACATCAGAAACCAAAAACACAACAAATCTGATCACTGCGATAACAGATGACATGGTGATGACACAACGTCAAACGTTGAATACGACCTTCAAAATCTCTTTTTTGTATCTTGTCCGTTATTGATGTTTTGTTTTCTGCGCATGCTTAGTATAGCGGGATACGTTAATAACGTTGAAATTAATAGGGAGATAAGGCCAATTGACATTTTTCAAACGTATCCGTATACGTATATGTAACGCATCGTGTTACGTTAATGGGGAAGAAAGCCATATAAAGTCACTTATCACCGTATCGCTCATACGTATACCGATCTTCCTTTCAAATGTCAGGTACATATGTCATGTCATGTTGTGATGTTCCATCGTTTGAATTCGAACTAAATATATTCGTGTTTTAATTTGAAAAATATGAATGCTATAGTTGACCACTTTGTGTTTGCCGATGACGACGATCAGGATGATGATCTGGATGATGCCATCATCATGTATATATTACATGATGAAGAATTATTGGGCAATAGAGCTGTTGTACTGTATGGAACTTTTAATTTAAACAATTTGAATAACGCTAAGTGTATGAAGTTGTTTCGGTTTAGGAAGGAAGTAGGTACCATAACTGCCGACATGTTTATTTCCGTACTAATTTTAAAGCTTTGATGAAATGTTCAAATTTTGTAAACAAAAACTATCATCTGTTTTGTTGACACATTTTTGACGTCTGTCGTTCAGAAGACAGATATTCGTAGGCGGTTAAGTATACCGTAGGGGCCCGTTACGATACGTACAACGTAACGCAAATCTGTCAACGTATTCCTTCTGCACTTGCGCAGTTCGATACGTATACGGATACGATAGGTGTTCAAAAACTTCCTAGTGACCTGAGACATGCTGCTTATTCTCCAGCCCCATGCATATTAAGTTTTTGAAGAGTGTACACCTCTTGAGCCAGCATTAATGTAAACGTACCGATTTTTTTAACTAATTATCATTTTCTCTTACCTTCAAATTATTTTGTAATCAAAGTGCTGGATGAGCGCCTCCTTGAAATTGTTATCACTGCACTTAATCCTGAATCAGCACTATCAGTAGCGAAAACATGTGACGCATATAAACAACATGAACAGAAGATCTACAATGGCGAAGATGACCATGCATTGACGACGCATGTGTCTGCTCAGGTCGGTTGGCGAATGAAACGGTTTGTTCAAAGGAAATATAGTTTATTTGTACCCACCATACGACACATTCCTTAGAAATAGATATTGTTTTATGTTACTTTTACCAAACGACTTTCTTTATCCAATGCAGAGATCTTTTTTGTTCAATTTTAAGTCAAGTTGAGACAAATAAGTCTTTTTTTTCAGAAACGAAGTCAATCGATCTGTTTTGTCACGACAAATGAAGAAGTTGGATTATTTCAATTTGTTGTCAAATTCAGCTGATCAAAGATATATTTTGGCCAAACCAATATTTTTGCATACAGTGTCCATTTCATAACACTTAATATATATTTGGAAGAAATATTATCGATGATTTGTGGGAATTACATGTTGGATTATCTAAAACCAATAATTCATTTATTTTTCACCAAAGTGTTACTTTTTCCAAAAACTGAATTTCCTGATAGAAACTTGGCATGCGGTTGTCACAACTAGAAACATCTTGTTTCAAAGAAACTACTTCAAAAATGACATTATGGCGTGACAAATAATGGGGCTTTATTCTTTTAATAAAAGATGAATCCGACCCAATAAAGATAGACTTTTGCCAACACTATGATTTTGAAAGTAGAATTTATTTCATGGGAGATGCCGATTTTTCTCATGCAGTGAATAAATAATTAACAAGGAGAATTGCATTTTACACATGCACTAATAAATTATTATTTTGTTAAATTGACCCATTATTTGTTTTGCTCAAATATATGTACTAATTTATTGTTGATAAACTCCCAATTAGATTTTCCGTAAAAAGCACTAGATTTAAAAAATATCGCATATTCCATTGAGAAAACGTGAGCTCTCTTATACCAACGCTGTTGTTTTCAATGGATTATGCCATATTTTTTAGATCCAGTGCTATCTACGAAAAATCTAATTAAGCATGTTAAACAAGTAAGCAACTAAAGAAACTATTTTATAGTACAACAGGAAGGTAGGCATATTGAAATGCGAAATATATCATCAAAAAACAAGCTTTCTTTTTTCTAATAGCTACAATTTAAGAATAAAACAGGTGTTCAATGATTATTTTTTCATTATACAAAAAGATATAGAAATTCTTGAAGCATAACACACATGAAACATCTTCAAATGGACACATAAAAACAAATGAAAGCAATATTCTCACTTTTTCCCAATAAAATCAAAAATCGGCATACCTACTCTTTGTCTAACCTACAACCTACAAAAGTCGTATTATAATCGAAGATTTCAAAAGCTATTGTGATGGTTGAAAATGAAGCAGGTGCTCCTAATATCGGTTTCTTATTACATAAAAAAATCTAAGAGACGACATAATACAGGGTGTTTCAAAACTGAGTACGGAGATTTCAAGGACATATTCACTAGCCCAAAATAAAGTTTTTTCTCAAATAAACGTCCCAGCAAACACCTTTGGTCGGCAAGGTACATATTTAATGATGGCATCGTTGGCATCATGATGGCAAATTATTGATGTGCATTATTTGCAAAATAATAACAACTGCAAACATGCATTGTTTGTCAAATAAAGAAAAGGTACTGGCACATTACCCATAAAAAGGCAAATTTCCAATTTTCAATATGCCTGTGAAGCCAAGTTACATTTTCTTTATACAATAGCCAATGCCTTTTTATAGCCTTGCATACAGCAATGTTCAATCACATGTTAACTGGTGATCTTCATGTAAAGCTCTTTTATCAATCATTGAGTAAATAGGAAACGATACGTTATATTTAATCCATGAATTGTACTTTTAGACTGAAACGATGCCAATATTTTCAGTTTACAATTGACATTTGACAAATGCGCAGACGCAGATCCCGGATCCCGGTATTTGTTCGTTTCAAAGTTCAAAAACATGTTTATTTGTGCAGTGAGTGTGGAACAAAAATAAGTTCGTATTGAATTGAAACAAATTCATTCACAGTACAGGTGGTTATTCGTGCATTTGATTACGTTGTAAAACTTATTGGGGAAAGAACACAAGAAGCTACATATGCACATGCTACAAAAAAAGGGTTATGTCCGAACTCATCAGACACGAATGGCTCAGTTTATCAACATTTAAAGGTGTAATCAAAACTGGACAATAGGCAAGACGAAATAAAAAGCCACCCTTTCATATGCTTTTAGTGGTATGGTTCGACTTATTTGTGGTAAGAATTTTACGTTTTATATCTAACTATTTCTTAGAAATGCATCAACTGATTTTGTACCTATCATTTTCTAATACTTGATGAAAGTACTGTACTTATATCAACAATGGTGAATGAAGCATAGGAAGGCGTTTATCAGCTCAACATACATTGCTAAAATGTGCCATTCAAGCACTCAAACATGAAATCTCCATTTTTTTATTGCAGATGCAGACTCACTCAAGGCTAATCCACTTCCAGTCAACAATTTCACGTTATCTTTAAGGGCCTCGCATAGGAGGACGCACAAACAGAAAAAGACAATAAATTGCATTAAGTTTTAGATATTGTCCCGGTTATTGTTATCCTAACCACATTTTTTGCATATCAGAACCAGAACTGAAATATGCCAATAAATATAATGCACTAGATTGGTGGTGTTTTTTTATTACTCCTTGACATTTGATGGCGAAGTAGTGATTTGCCATCAATTATCCATCATGGCAAAATGCCTTGCGGCCAAATGACGGCCGGCGTGCCAAATTGATACTCCTCAGGTGATAACTGCCTGTACATTGCCAATGAGAATTGCAGGCAATGCCGTTACTATAGAGTTACATTGCCGGCATGGCATGTTTGCTGGGGTACTTCCTGACCTGCTCCGTTTTCGTGATACCGGGTGTCAAAATTTTTAGAAAAAAACAGTTTTTTCTTAATTACTCAAAAATCTTTCAGCTGATTTTGACAACATTAGGCACGATTATCTGCTGTCAGAGGGTCATGAAATTACGGTACGCCACTGCTTTTTTAAAGATTTTATAATTTTTTCAAGATCAAGCAATTAATGATATTGATTTTTGTCTCTTTTATTTTTTCTGTACCTAGCTTCGTTTCCTAGATAAAAATCAAAAACCGTTTCTCTGCAACTTCCCGGACGCATTTAAACATTTCGGTATACACTTCAGCACCTGCTCAAATTCTATTGGTCGATTTCATCATCTTGACCAATCAAAGGTGAAGTGCGGAAACTGATGTTAGTATCTTGAGAGGTGCTGAAATCTAGGTCGGAATGTTGATGTGTCTGCATGTGTCTGCATAGAACTGCTTGAATAGAGAGCCTTGCGGAATTCACGACCCTGTGACAGGTTTTCGTGCAGCTTTTAATTTCCTAGCAAGATTTGTATACTGAGTAGGTATTTATTCTATACAAATTATAGGTAATGTACAGGGTGTTCACGTATATCTTGGCCAATAGCTATCTTCGTTTATATTAACTCTAGAGAGTGGTTCAAACTAACAGGAAAGTAGTATTTTTTTCTGAATCATCGGAATTTGTTATCAGAAAAAACAATTGAGCATCAGAAGTCAAAAAAATTGATGCCACTTGTTTTTTTTTTAATGGGACACCCTGTATTTTAGCCCCTAGTTCGATAGAGAATTTTTTCCTGATCTCAAATATATAAGGGTTGGGGGTGTTATCTTTGATGGTTATAAAGATATTGACGTTTTTCTACACATGGAATAGTTGGCTGATGGTCTCTACTAATCAACACCTCCTGTCCCATTTATTATCATTATTCCTTGTATAGAAAAACGTTTATATCGTTATAACTGTTAGAGATAACACTCCGAACCCGTATATATTTGAAATCAGGAAAACATTCTCTATCCAACTATGAGATAAAATACAGAGGGTGTCCCATTCAAAAAAAAAATGAGAAGCCTCAATTTTTTTGACTTCTGATGCTCTTTTCTTATTTTTGAAAACAAATTCTGATAATTCAAAAAAAGTACTACAACTTTGCCAATTTGAACCAATCTCTAGGGTTAATATTAACGAAGATAGCTATTGGCCAAAATATACGTGAACACCCTGTACAAGTACTCTGAATAGATACTGTTTCGTTACTAAGGTACAGAGTGAAACAGATTTCGCGCTGTTTGCATTACCAAACTGATCATAAATTTTGGATTTCCCAAAAGAAGTAAAAATAAAACTGGCGAAGTTAATTTCATTGGGGAAGTCATCTCAAACTTAGTCTAATGGGAAATCCCACACCTAATTAAAATACAAATTAAAATATAGTCTCTTTTCAAAAAACTTGATACTTTACCAAACTCAAAACTCTACTGGGAAGTCTATTTAGTGACGAGTATCGTGGGACTTGGCATTTGCTTGATTGTTTGCAACGTTAGCTGGCAGATCTCGCTTTCGTTTTTTGGGTTTTGGCTCTTCTTTTGGTGGCCTACCAAGGTGGGAGTCGTTTACAGCCCCTTGTCATTCCTACTTTGCGTCGGCTAATTGACGTTGTCTGTACTTTTATAGATAAGTTGGTCCTATGACGCAAGGAAATCGAGCTTCCTGCAGTATTTAAAAACGAATTCCATGATGTTTTTCTTTTTATGGAGTTAAATCTTTTTATAGCTTTCTGTTTGGTTGCAATAACATCATGGCCTACCATCATCAACATCGGAAATATCTTTATTTACAGGTAAATAGATATTAACAGACTTAGTTTTTTCATGATGGATTTCGGAAAGGTCGGAGGATTTATTTCCAGTACTTTGCAAGGGGTCGTGAGAAAAAATTGGTTGGACCTTCTCCACAAAAGATAATTTTGCCATCGAATTTCGTGAGTTTAAGGTCACTGGGGGAGCCTTCAATATTTCGTTATCAAAATGAAAAAAGCAAACAGCTTGATGCTTGCAGAAATTGCCCAATTTTTCAATTGGGCAGGTGCAAGATGCGTTGGTCCCATCCACACAATAAAACAGGTATGATAAATCTGAAAATACTTGAAAAATGTACCTATAAATAAACCTTAAAGGGTTTTGTGGGCTTCTTTTCACTCGCCATGAGCTAGATGTCTGCTTTTCATATTCAGCGATCCACTCTATTACATCCCTCTCATTTTTCATCTTGCCCCTGAACACTTGTTCTATAACTTTTTTTAGATGCTCCATATTATTCATATTATTCACACCTATGCATCAGTTTAGAAGCCAACATCTCAAGAAATCTCAGACAAATGCGTTCATTCATGCTCAGACGAGCACGTGACCATGACCATGCAGTTAATATATGTAATACGTTAAATCGCGAGATACAAAAAAAAGACGCAAAATGCTGGGAAACATGCAGCACCGCTCAACATTCTGGTATCGGTTTTGGCACTTCGCCTTTGATTAGTGGAGAGGTTCAAATCGACCAATAGAATTTGAGCGGGTGCTGAATTGTATACCGGAATTTTTGCATGCTACCCGGACGCATTTAAACATGACGTTATAGGGTTCGACACACGCTTAAATTCTATTGGTCAATTTTAATCTCTCGACTAATCAAAGGCAAACTGCCGAAATCGATGTTGAGCGGTGCTGAAATCCAGGTCGAAATGTTGATGTGTAGTGTTCAAAGATACTTGGTGACTGTTCAGAATGAGGCGTATAATCACAAGTTTTTTCGGAAGTAGCTAAGCCGCTATAAAAGAGAAAACCTTGCGGAATTCACGAGGCGATGTCGTGTTTTTGTGCAACGACGACAATAATTGTATACTGAAATGGTATTTCTTCTTCAGTGTAGAACAGCCAAATTTTTTCCAGCAAAAACATTTTTTTCAGGGTGTGTCATGTAGAAGTGGCTGACAACACCCAGCATAATATTCAATTTTTGGATTCTTCAGAAAATTCTAGACATATTTCATGTACACTGTCTTATACCTAACATACCGTTTAACGTCGGATAACGGTAAAAAAATGTCTTTTTATGTCTTATACTCATTTTCAAGTGTTTCAGAAATATTCAGTGCTTTCAGATTCATGTGTGGGACTCGCAACCCTATCCGGAGGATTGGCCATACCCACTAATACCCCACCACCTCTACGGAACCAAGTCCTTATGTCCGCGGAAAGGTTACGGGCGATGTCTCAGCCTTTCATAACCTTTATTTTGTAACTCACTGATCCCTTGATATGCCTGTTATGGCAGCACCTCTCATAGTACTTGTTGTTTCCAGTATTTCGATTGTCTTTACAAATGATTGGTGTGCACTGCTGCAGTCCATCTTCTGGATGAGTGGCATATTCCAGCAATGAAGTACTCGGCTATCCGCTGCTACCTGCGTCCTGCACTCTCCTCCGTGGATGATGAATAGGTTTTCCTATTATAGTTACTCAGATCCTCAATTTCACTGACTTCATGAGTTTCCAGTTTCTGGTAAAACTTGTCCGCCTTGTTTTTGATGTTATTTCATTTAAGGTCCCTGTGGATATCTTTAGTCCTCACAAACCATTGGGCTTCGAAGTTTTTCTTAGTATTTTGTTTTCACATGTGATTAACTTTTTAAGAATATTCTGTTTTGTGTTTTCCCTGGCGCCGGATCCATATGTCAATTGAGATCTGATGACTGCTTTCATCACCAGTTTTCTAGACTTGATTGTAGCTTTGCTTTCGTATCCCAGTATTGAATATAGTAGTTGGGAGGTTTTGTAAGCCTTTTTCACTGCTTCCTGAATTTGCTTTCTCCATGTTAGTTTTGTGTCCATTTGAAGCCCAAGATATTTGATATCCTTCTGCCATTCAAGACTGCTGTTATTTGATGTGATAGTTGTTGTAGGGACTAATTTCCTTTTTTGAAAAAGAATGGCTTGTGACTTACTAGAGTTGATGCGTATTTTGTTGTCGATACACCAAGTCTCTAGTTCTTTGGCGTGGTTTTGGAGAATTCTTATAACCATGTTGACATCCCGATATTGAGATAGTATCGCTGTATCGTCAGCGAAGAGAGCTGTCTTGACAATTCGAACATGAAAGCTTCTTCCTTTAAGGTAGCTTCAGATTAGTTTGGTGATTTTGGTATTGAATCACATGCCATCATTTTGGCTATGAAACCATCATGCCATAATTTGTCGAACGCCCTCTCTATATCAATAAAGAGGGCACCGGTGACGTACTTGAGATTGAAGCCTTCAGTAATAAATTCCAAAATAAGGTAAGCTGTTCTTCTGCCGATCTGCTGGCCCTGAACCCGTATTGAAAGTCTGAAATAATTTTGTTCTTGTCAGCAGAGATTTCGATCAATCTTTTTTTGACGACTTTTTCGACTACCTTGCTGGTGGCGCTTAGCAGTGCTATGGGTCTATAGTTGGCTGGTAGCTTTTTTGATTTTCCTGGTTTATCAAGCATTATTATTTCAGATTCCTTGCAAATGGTAAGGAAGTAATCCTACTTTAAGACCGCATTTGTCATATTGGTCAACGCTACTTTGCCCCTGGGTGGCAATAGGCACAGTTTTATATTACCGCAGTGAAACATCGCATGACGTGCATCCATCCACCTCAAGAGCGCGTCAAATTGAAGGCCAGCTCACATGATTACTGAGCTATAAGGAATGAAGTAAAAACTCATCACCCATTTAGGTCTTGATAATGAGAAAGTAAGTAAAAACCATTCCAGCGTATTTCTAATGATATGGAAATATAAAAAAAAAAGTGTGTGACCGCATGAAACTAGTTGTCAGGCTTGAATTTTTGATTTTTCAAACTTTTTACATTATTAGTTTTTCGATTTTCAAAAATAAAAATTTCAATTAAGACGTCAGGATGAGTTTTTTTCGTATAATTAATAATTGAAAGGTTTTTCCCTTGAAAAAAAAAAAGAAAAATATTACACATTACGTTCTAATCAACTTTTCCTTTCAGTTTTTAGCACAAATAAAGGTACCTACTTTCTCTAGTGAAAATATATTTTTTTAGCAAACCGTGCATATTGCTGATGAAATCTAAGATCTGATTATTGCCTCTTGAGTCTTGAATCATGCAAAGCTTATTATAAGGATTTTTTTTATGAAATTATTGATGAAACGTTCACCATAGACAGATATATAGATATATATACAACTTCTTGGGACACACTGTACACTCTTGTTAATGGAACGGTGCCTGTTTCTCTTTCTCTGAGAGATTTATTTTGTGATAAGTTTATTTTAGCTGTCTTTTTTAATTAATCATGGTTGCTACGAGAAAATAATGTGGCTAAGTAGTTGTTTAAAAATAAAAAACAACATAGGTTTATGGTTGATTTGAGATCACATAAAAAGATCTTTCGTTTCATACAAGAATAAATTAAATAAAACCTTAGTACACGTTTTTTTCTCATAATTTGACACCCCTTTATTTAAAGAGATACAAAAAAATGTTCAAATGAAAGTTTCATGATTTTCCCTGAAGATTTTATGATAACTAGGCGAGAGAACTAAACACTGTTTGGAAATTTATTTTTTTTGAATGGAATGGCCTATGTTTTCCTTCGCTGTCCTCTATAGAATCACTTACATTGTAGTATCGGAGTTTTCGACTTCCGTCACGAATTGTTCAGAGTAAACACAACCAAAAATCGTTGCCTCTTATAAGCTAGACCCACCCCGTTGAATCATATCATATTCCTTATATTTCGTGCAACTGGTACGGATTGGAACAATAACTATCTGCATAAATTGTATAATACGTGTATAATATTTCAAAAGAGAACAAAGTTATGAAACTTGTGGGTTTGAACTAATTAGACTTATTGTGTAGTGGAAATGTCCAAATGAAAAAGACTGCGTGAAGAACAATAGAAAACAGCCGTTATAGGAATTATAGTGACATTCTTGATAATCCAATCGGGTATAACCTGCTGAATAATAATGTCAACCAAAGATCATTGAAATTGGGTGACCGTTTCCCGTGGTGACATGATGATAAGATGATGGAATGGATCCTGAATATTTTGTTGATACGCATTAACCAAACAAAAGCTGAAACATGCGATATGGCAAAAATGTGGAAGCACGCGTTACCTAAATAAAATTGGATACAAATTATGAATTGAGTAATAGTGGTGATTATTAATTATCATAATGAGTGCATAGACATGCATCAACCAAACAGTAGCCAAATCAGGCGATTCTGACGTAAACCATGTAACATGTGTTGAGAACAATCATGCATGCAATAAAATTGCACATTAATCATTAATAGTGAAAGTGAGTACCTATCAATAAAAGCATAATGTGTAGAAAGACGCAAATAAATTATGATGGCAATTATAATGATGATTAGGTGCTAAACATCATAATACAGTGCAATGGCATTTTACACCCCCACCAACAAATTCTATAATAATGGGTTGATAAACATCAACACACAGAAGCCCAATTAAAGGAATTGACCTATTAGGGCCTTTCCAAAAAAGTAACAAGGGGTGGACGATGATTATAGTAACGACTGATTACGCGTCTAGATATGCAATATCAGCCGCATTACTAAATGGAAAAGCAGAGGCAGTCGCGCAATTTATACTGGGAAAAGTTATTCTCATCCACGGGGCAACAAGAACAATTCTGAGCGACCGAGGAAAGGTGTTCCAATCAGAACTAGTGAAGGAACTTACTCAAATTATGGGCGTAAAAAGACAGTTCACCACAGCTTACCATCCTTGTTTCAACGGATTGTACTGCAATACAGAGCGAACTGACTGGTGCAGCTACGTGCCTTTTGTCACTATTGCATATAACACTGCCATTCAGCATACAACGAAATTCAGCCCGTTCATGCTGACCTCCGCAAGAGAACCTACACTACCACCAGAAGCAGGACTCTTGGACAGCAACTCTTCAACAGACGCATTAAAACGTCGCGAAAAAGCATTGGCAATAAGAGCAGTGGTAGCGGAAAATATTCAAAGGAGACAGAGGAGTGAAAAAGTGCGTTTCGACGAAAAACACAGGGACCTACAATTTGAATCTGGCGATAAAGTAAAGGTTTTCATTCCCGTGAGAAAAGTCGGAAGGAGCAAGAAACTGCTCAGATGGTTTGAGCCTTACGAAGTAACAAGAAAGATAGGGGAGTTTGATTATGAATTGGAGGAAAAACGAAGACACAGTTCATGTGAGCAGGATGCTGCCTTATTACGATTCCTAGAGGGAAGAAGCTGCAATAGAAGAAGCCCCAATACAGGAACTAGTAGACTATAGGTATGCTTGGAAGGTATCCACCTTCCAAGCATACAAACACCGACACATAGCGATTAGCATCACTGAACCATCTACCCTTCCAGTCAATTGTCAAGCTAACAAACCCTGGAACTGCTGCCCAGTAACTCTAGCTTCGAAGTTTTCGAATGTTATGAACTCTCATAGCAGAATGCACTCTCTACCTATACAGAAAAACGCGTGAAATCATGGGCACTGTGAACTTCAAAAAGACAATGTTATGTTACCTACCCCGGTTCACTGAAGGAATTCACCAAAGACCTGCAGGAAACTTCTGATCCCCGAATGGTGTCCTTGTCCAAACACCAGAAGAATGTTGACAATAACACACACGCTACCGGCAGCATGAACGACCCCCCTATTCAAAATTTATCAATAATGTCACAAAAGAATCGACAAACACCAACTCACCATTATTAGATCCTGGGGCACAAAGTAACAAATCACAACCACAAAAACTACTTCAACAAGGACAAATCAAACGCTATTTGGTTCAAGACATAATATTTAGCCGAGGCCAAAACCTGAAAAGGAATCAACGTAATTTGATACGTCGTACTGAAAAAAGTTGAATACCTATGGTTCAAGACTTTCAATATATCTACTTGTATGCTTAATATTAATCAAATAATTTTGTTTTTTTGTCTTTTTCATGGATTACACAATGGCTGCTACCGGTCCTTGATGAGTACGGATCCAGCCTGACAGGAACATCAAGACACCGCAGGAATACAGTGTCCTGGATTGAGCAGGGGCACCCAGTATCTCCTGTGGAATCACCCTGTAATGCTGCAAAATCACGGTCAAGCCGAAATGACGACACTTTGACCAGACATCGTTGCATCGTCAGCGAATACCATTTGAGCTCGGCAACGGACCACGTCAGGCAGGACCGTACTCACCACGCTAAATAGTAAAATGCTTGGATGAGAATTCTATTGGGGAGGGGGCATATGTCATGCAAATAACGGATCAAGGCAACACCGAGTAGATCAATCCATTCAAACGGACGACGCACAACGAGGTCATGCTTACTTGGTGCTTTTTCTGGTATGAATAGAAGCCCGATACGCTATTCACATGGTTGGAAGAAACGTGATTACTTCGATCTTCCTTCCCACGAGCAGTATCAGTCGCCAGTCTAGAAGCCCTCTTACCTTAAAACTACGCCCACTATATATTTGTCTTACTACGCGTTACTTCCTTCAGGGATCTATATCCGCCATATAGGGTCCAGACAAAGACCCAATCTTACGCTTACCGTGACAATGTCTTGCAATTGCCAGTACGACCACCATAGAAAGCATCTCTGGGATTAAGGGGGCTCTGCGAAAGAATTGGATGATTTAAAAAAAAAATCGAATTTGGGTTAATTTTTCTTAATCTTTTCGGAAATCACGTTGTCTGTTAAAGGTTTATCTCTCTGATATTTAAAATATTTGATACATCCATGCCTGTAACACACATGAAACTCAAAGATTTGTTTGGTTTCTTCACAGTAGCCATCAACTTTGCGACCTAATATACAGGGTGCGTCAATAGTGCATGGTTTGCCAATGCAATATTGCCGGTTTAGAGGATCACATTTTCAAAATTTATTGCTGAGGCGTTATAGACAGACCTTGAGGGTATAAAACTAAAATAGTTTCTCTTCATTTGCACCACCTATACAGGGTGATTCATATCAAAGTTATATTTTGTAGATGGAACTTCCTGTATATTATTACATATTTGGGCTCCTCAGTCAATTTCTGATTGACTTTATGTAACACACATGGTATCTTAAACAAACCGTTCACCCGCAAATCGCAATTTTTCAAAAAAAATGATGTTCAAAAAAGATTGAATATCGCATTAATCCCAAGAGTGAGAGAATTGGGATCTTTCGGTAATGCTAACAATGAAATGTCCTAATGAAGGCCATATGTACTAGCTTCAACTCTTTTTCTTCTTCTTCCAATGCTTATCCACTAATGGATGTTTGCGATAACACTTTCCATCGCTACTCTATTTCTCGCGGTATGTATTAAGGATTGTATATCGTGTAGTTGTCCAGTGCCTGATGTTTCTCAGCCAAGACATCTTCTTTCTTCCGATCCCTCTCCTCCCTTCAATTTTGTCTTCGACCAGTAGGTGTAAAAATTGATATTTGCTGTTTCGCATAATGTGCCCTAGATACGCCGTTTTTCTCTTCTTGATTAATTTAAATAATTCACGTTGTTTGCCGGCGCGTCTCAGAATTTCTTCGTTTGTCAATCTAGCTGTCCAAGGTACCTTAAGGATTCTGCGATACAGCCAAATCTCGAAAGCCTATAACTTGTTAATCGCAGTAGCTTTCAATGTCCAGCCTTCCATGCCGTAAAGAAGCACCGACCAAACGTAGCACTTTACGAACCTCAGACGTAGGTTAAGATCAAAGTCGGGACATGTAAACACCCTTCGAAACCTCAAGAATGCCTGTCGGGCTTGCACAATGCGACGTTTTATTTCATGGTCCGATGCCCAGTCTTCAAGGAGCCAAATTCCTAGATATTTGAATTTATCCACTCTCTCTAAAGGCATTGCGCTAAATGTTATGGTGGCGTTTTAAAACATATTTATATCTCTTGAAATAATCATAAATTTTGTTTTTTTGGTATTGATGTTTAGGCCCATTGATTTCGGACATATCATTGTCTAGTTTTATTTGTGCTGTTTGGTTCCAGTATAGGTTTTCAATGCACCGGATGTCTTTCTGATCTATATCGAGCCTTTTGAGGCGCTGCATTAGTTTGTGGTGCTGTACGCGATCGAATGCCTTTTCATAATCTATGAAACAGAGGCAAACGTCCTTTCTCTGGTCATAGCAGTTCTGGACAAGCACTTGTGTTGCGACTATTGCCTCTCTTGTGCCTAACCCTTGCCTAAACCCAAATTGTGAGTCGCTTATGTCTTTTTCACACTTTCGGAATATTCTTTGGTGAATGATTTAAAAAAATATTTTTAGGGTATGGCTCATCAGGCTAATAAGTCTATAGTCTTCGCATCTTCTTGCATTTGCCTTTTTAGGCAAGGGGACAAAAGTAGAGCTCAACCATTGTTTGGGGTAGTGACTTGTCTCATATATGATGTTAAACACCTTATGCAGTGCTGTAATGCCTCTCTCATCGAGGAGATTGAGAACTTCTGAAGGAATTTCCTCCAGACCAGCCGCTTTGTTATTTTTTGAATTGCGTATAGCTTTTTCGATCTCCCCTTTAGTGATTGGTGGACCAGTTAGAGAGTTAATGTTGTCAGCTGAGGGTCTATCGTCTTCAAAAAGTTTTTCTATATACTTTTCCCAAACATTGATCTTCTCTTTGCTGTCGAGGTCCAACTATTTCTTCAGATTGACCATTTCCTATTTTGGCATTGAAGTCGCCCATGATTATGTTGACGTCTTGCTTCTTAGTCAATTTAAGCAGTTCCTGGACTTCGTCATAAAATTTTTCCACATCATGTTCAGGCGAATCCGCAGTTGGCGCGTATACCTGTATTATGTTAAGATCGTTTGGCTTGGCTTTGAGTTTCAATAAAGCAGTGCGGTCCGAGTATGGAACAAAAGTTATGACTGATTTCAGTAGTTCCTTTGTTATAACAATACCCACACCTTTCCTGTGTTTTGGATCGTCATTGCCAGAGTAGAAGAATACTCCGTTTTCCACTTCGCACTCTCCCACATCAGGCCACCAGGTTTCAGCAACGCCCAGGATGTCCAGCTTACGTCTAATCATCTCTTGTGTGAGGTTCGCTAGTTTTCCAGCCTCAAAAAGGCTTCTCACGTTCCATGTTCCAATCCTTAACGGTCTTCTCAGGTTTGCTTTCGTACTTGATACATTTAAAACCGTTCTCCCCGGAGATCCGATTGGAGAACTATTTATTCCTCCGGAATATTTTGAATTAATTGTACTTATGTTATTGTCTTGGGAATAATAATAAAGGTGGTTTCCCGTTGCCTTCCTTTATGCCAAATCTTGGCAAGTGTATCGGCCGCCAACTCTGGATCAGACGCCGTTTGCAACCGGAACAGACGTTGCGTGGGAATCTTCTTAGCTTCACCTCTATCACTTCGAGACCTTACCGGCATGGGTGGCCCTACCGGTAGCTACGCTACCGCCGGCATTGCTCCCTGGATAGAGGTTACTGAGCCCTCTCACCAACGACAAGGTTATGATTCCCCGAGAAAGGAATCAACTCTTTTTGAAACATGAAAAATCGTTATGCCAATTTAGAAAATTTCAATCAAGGCTAACTTGACTTTCTCAAATGAAACCAGCTATCTTTTTTATGCGATCGAATGCAAAATTTTATCAGCTTTCTGGCGATATCAGGTTGTTAGTATCTATCTCTGGATTTTTTTTTCAAATCCACATTTTCCAAGTAATTCGACGTTTCTATCAATTATCAACACCTACCTAATCAAGTAGGCCGTGGAAAATAGACTTAGTATTGGAATTCCAAATATTGTATTATAAATCCAAACACTAAACACTGAAGTATAAACAGAAGACACAACATCAAAAGAAGGAAACAAGGACAGTACCTCCTGCACAAATCAATGAATCTTCTGATGAGATCAATTCTCAACCGTATGACATTTCTGGAAAAATACAATGCCGTTGAAAAGTGGTGGTCTAGCTATAACATTTGGAACTTGGTAAAAATCGAATTAGCTAGACCATCCTTCTCTCCAGTTATTGATGTGAAATTTTTAGTACATTCATTTTGCCCCCCTTTCGAATAATGCTAGCCGATGTTATCTAAAAGTGGCATTATATCTAAAAATATCTTGTTATAATAATTATACTGCTTTTGTTTCGTTTTTCTTTGATGTTTGGTCTCCTGTCAATAATTCAGTGTGAAGATCCATGATGAATAATTACATTTATACCTTCAGTCAATCATATTGTTTGTTTTCAAAGGTCCACTCAAGACCTCAGTAGCTACCTAGTGTTGAGAATTGATAAAAAGGTGGAATAAATAGAAAATGTAGATTTTAGGAAAAAATAACAGAGATAGATACCAACAACCGTATATCCAGAAAGCTAATAGACTTTATTGGAACGCATAAGAAAAGTTAGTTGGTTTTATCTGAAAAAAATCAAGTAAGCCTTGATTAAAATTTTCCAAATTGGCATAACGATTTATCAACAAGAATTGAAGCTGGTACATATAATCTACATTAGGACAATTCAAGGTTAGCATCAACAAAAATCTCAATTCTCTAACTCTTAGGATCAATGCGATATACAATTTTATTTAAACATCAACTTTTCCAAAAAATAGCGATTTGCGGGTGAACGCCTCGTTCAAAATACCATGTGTGGTACGTAAAGTCAATCTGAAATTGACTGGAGAGCTTAAATATGTAATAATATACAGGGGGTTCCATTTAATAAAATGTAGCTTTGATATAAATCACCCTGTATACGCGATGCGAATGAAGTGAAACTATTTTAGGCTGGTAGCCTCAAGGTGGGCGTTTCGCGGTCACGTGTCGGCAATGTAATTTAATGATTTGACGGAAGCGCCAGAGGTAGATTATTCGAGGGAAAATAAACCTGACGTGTCTGACACCACCTGGACGCCGTCGGGGAAATTCCATGATTAGATATATTTTTTCAGGTACATACACAAAATATTATTTTGTGGGCAAATCGTACACCCCCCGCTATTACTTGGTTTATTCTGGGTGTGTATTCTTGTGAATATTATTTTCGGATGCGGATATTTTTTTGTGGTTGCCGTTGAGTTTGTGCTTTTTGTGAACTTTGGAAAGTTTTTCTGGATCTTTGAATAAACATTATAGACAATTAATTTTTACGAACATTGGAGTATTTTCCGTTGAGGTAAGTTTTTGAAAGAGTAATCATTAGATAAGTAACATAATATCACTATTTATGAATATATATTTCATATGTATGTACGAGCACAATACATAAATATCGCAATTCATCAGTTTACGTGTCCTGGCGATTGTGTTATGCTCTTTTTCTAAAAAAACTTTTTTCTTTGTAATTTTTGATAAAAATGGCCATCGCCGTTCCAAATATACTATAAAATTATATACTTTCTGGAAATTGCACAATTATTGAACAAAAGATAGTCTAGCTATAAAATTTTGAACTCGGCAAAAATAACCAATAATTATTCATATTTTTTTAAAAAATCTGGGTTGCTAAGATATTGTAGAATCCAGTTCAACGCAATGTAATCTTCATGAGACTTTGAACTTGAATATAGGGTTCAAAAAAAAATTACTTAATCAATTTTTTCAATGATGCAAAGATTTTTTTTTCAAAAACGATACTACACGTGAAAAAATCTGAAACTTTTTCTTTTAATGTTTTTTTCTATCATTTATAAGAGCTCTGTAGTTGGGTGTCAAAATATAATGAATAACCCTGTACCTTCTATGTCCTCGATGGTCATCTTGTTCATTGTCTATTCGATTCACTTAGTTTTACTCAAAAATAAATTCGTATGAATGTTTTTTGATCCGTCAATAATTATAGGTATTTTAGTGTTGGGCGTTGGGCCATTATTTGCATGATAAATTGGGGTGACGCCACATATAGCGCAGTCGAAAGTAACAATTAATTTTCCTGTGAAAATAAGCAAACTCATATAACTTATAATGATTTGTAGAGACATTTGTGAGAGAAAAAAGTGCGAAAACTAAATGTTTTTCTATAAAATTATGGACACGGAGCGAATGGGGGTGGTGCTGGTAAATAAATAAACAACTGTATGAATAAAAATACATAATGCATACAGTAGGACTGAGCAAATGAAGTAAAACAGCCTGCAATTTGATTAAACTTGAATCCTGCATCAGTTACTTTTTCATGATTTCCTCAAAAATGGGACATTTTTTGCTAAGTCCAAAATTTTAAAGCTTTGTTCAACTAAAGGGGTGGCAAATTATGAGAAAAAACCCTGTACCTATGTGAACGCTCATTTTTATGAAAATAATCTATAACAAATATTTCTTTTTTCAAATTTCCTATCAATTATTATTTTATTCGGCGACTTGTTCTACAGCAATTTATAATTAGAATCAAATCACGATAAAAATTGAAAAAAAAAATTTGAGGTGTTGATACTCGCATTTAATCGTCATATTATTATCAAATCGTGGAAAATGTAAATAATAATATTCTTTTTTCATTCCTATAAATTAAATAGGTAGGTACTTAAGTAATTTGGAAAAAAGTCAATACCTGGAACCATCGATTTGTAGTCCTGAATATAAATAGGTAACTGTCAAATATAAAGCTGAAGTACTAAGTCATTTTTATGGAAAAGTAATTCATATTTTTTAATAGACAGAGTGTTTATTTAAAAAGTTACCATCCACGTTGTGCGAAACTAGACAGATTTTTGAAATTCGACGAACAATTCACAAATCTATTGAGGGGAAGTTTTATTATTAAAAATTGGATGGTAATAGTTCAACCTCGACCCTAACACCCAGTGCTTGCTGCCATTGGACGCGGGTGGTGATTTTTTTTAAAGGAATCCCTGTATTAGTATTCAGATAAGGTACAGAGTGTTTCATTATCTTTGATAACATTTTAATCAGCTGTAACCTTTTTGTTTTTGAAGGTATCCAAACGAAACAAATATCAGATTGTATAGTTCTCTAGCAAGTTTCTTTTCTGCACAAAAAATAATACAAAAGACTAACGATTTTCTGAAATATTGACCTGACATGTTTTTTTTTTTTTAAATGGAATGCCCTGTATAATATTGGATATTTCGATTCCACACCAAATTCTGAGTATATTTTATAAAGCATCTCATATACCTATCTTCAACGGTTTGGGAGAAAATGACGTCGAAACATTTTGCAAAAATTGAATGGTTCACATACAGACAATAGTGACAATCATAAAAACGATTAATCACATAACACCTCGTGTAATGAGCAAACTCTGTGATTTGTCAAAGTATTTCAAAGGCGATATTGTAAAATCTAATTAATTTTTATTGTTCATGGCACACTTTGAAACCGTCGAAGATAAGTATATGTTAGGCTTTATAAAATATACATAGAATATTGGGTAGAATAGAAATGTCCAATAATACAAATAGGTACAAGGGCATTTCATTTAAAAAAATATAAGTAAGGTTGTAGATGTAGATGTTACAGTGGGTGGCTCACGCCAAAACCTGCTTAGGCCTCCTGGGCCCGTTGCAACCCACACTAGATAGAAGTGAGATTATTGAAGGCACGATGCTTTCGCGAAGCTCAGCAGGTCCCTCAAATAGATCCCTTCCAATTCCTGGAGTGTTGTGAGTTCAGCTCCGAAGTGTTCCATCCTAATGCTACGAAGAGCCGGACATTCCGTTAGGATGTGGGCAACGGTCTCTACGTCTTCAAGGCACCACCTACAGTCAGAATCTTCCCCGATCCCGATCCTATGGAGGTGACCCTTCAGGTTCATGTGACCAGTTAATAGACCAGTCATTGTGCGGAGGTCTTTTCTGCTCATATTTAGGAGCTCTTTGGTTCTGCCCGTATCAGGTCCTGTTATCATTGCCTTGGCATGTAGCATACCAGGGGCATTGTTCCAGCATAGAGTGGCCTTTTCGAGTAGAAGTTTCTTCGCCTCGACCATTCCTATTGCTTTAGAGATGCCAATCATTGGTTCGGGTCCTATCGGCCTGTGCGATGAACCACTTTTGGCAAGTCTGTCAGCTTCAATGTTCCCCTTTATACCGCTATGGCCCGGGACCCATATTAGCCTCACCTTGTTGTTATTTTGAATTATCTTATGCAGAACCTCTTTGCATTCTAGGACTGCTTTAGAGTCTACTGCCTTTCTCACAACAGCCTTTAATGCTGAAGTGCTATCTGAACAAATGTTGAAAGTTCTGTGATTTGTGCCGCTCTCAAGAATGTTATATGCACATTGTGTTATGGCGAAGATTTCGGCCTGTAGGATCGAAGCGTAGATCCCGAGCGAGAAGGTCATTTTATTGTCCCTCCCGCTCTTGCAGAATCCTGCTCCTGTGCCTCTCTGATGTTTGGAGCCATCAGTAAACCACCACGACCCTTCTCGTGTTTGAACTGGTCTGTTCTGATCCGTCCAATCCTCTGGTCTAGGAATAATCAGCTCAGGCGAGCTACCAGCATAGAAGATTGGAGTCATGTAGTCGGAGTGCTTTAGCAGCACTCCATCTTTTATCTGGGGTTCACTCATGATGACCGAGTGTCCCTTGTTCCTTAGCTTCAGATGTTCCAGACAGTGAAGACGGTATGCTGTTCTGAGTGCAACACTCTCTACAAACAAGTGCAGTGGGGGTAGCTCCAGAATTACCTCCAACGCTCTCGTTGGTGTGGTCCGTACTGCGCTTGTTATACTGATGCATCCCATCCTTTGAACCTTATCAAGTTGCCTTTGGATGTATGCTTTCTTAGTTGCGGGCCACCATACTATGGCTCCGTAGGTGATCAGAGGTCTGATAACCATAGAATAGATCCAGTAAACTATTCTGGGTTTCAGTCCCCATGTTGTCCCTATAGCTCTTTTGCATGCCCATAGAGAGCATATGGCTTTCCTAGAGCGTTCTTCGATGTGATCTTTCCAGGACAGTTTCTGGTCAAGAGTTACTCCTAGGTATTTGACCGTTTTCCTGTATTCCAGGACTCTTCCTGAGAGGGATATCTCCGGTTTGAGTCCTGGTTTGTATTTCCTGGTGAATAACAGGATTTCGATCTTTTCGGGGTTGATCCTAAGTCCTTCAAGGGAGCACCACTGTTCTATAATTCTCAGGGCTCGCATTGTGGGTGCTCTCAGCTCCTGAATGTGGCTACCCGTCGTTAGGATCACCAGATCATCAGCATAGGCCTGTGTATACAATCCCGAATCGTTCAGCTGCTTCAGCAGGCTGTCCACCACAAGACTCCAAAGGAGAGGGGATAAGACTCCACCCTGGGGACAGCCTCTGGCAGCCATAGTTCTGACATTTTGTCCGTTTAATTCGGCAAATATCATCCTTTGTGATAGCATATTTGATATCCACTGGGTCAGTGTTCTTTCTGAGCCCCTTGCCTCTAATGCTCGACAGATCGATTCAAAGGAGGTATTGTCAAATGCGCCTTCGATGTCCACAAAAGCACCCAATGCTGATCTATTTCCGTCTAGCGCTCCCTCTACCTTGGTGATAAGGTGATGTAGCGCCGTGTCCGTCGATAGACCTTGTCGATAGGCATATTGATTGTTATGCAGTGGCGTGGATAACAGATGCGTTTCCTTGATGTATCTATCAACAAGTCTTTCCAGTGTCTTGAGTAAAAAGCTTGATAGACTAATCGGTCGGAAGGACTTGGGGTTGGTGTAGTCTGATTTCCCTGGTTTCGGGATAAATATCACCTTCACTTCCCTCCAGCTAGAGGGAATATAGCCCATGGCAAGGCATGAACGAAAGAGCTTCACCAGGAATGCGGTTACACGATTTCCAGCTTTTTGTAGCAAGGCCGGAAATACCCCATCCATCCCTGGAGCTTTGTACGGAGAGAAGGACTCGAGAGCCCATTCTACCTTTTCATAGTCGACTATCCTCTTTGCAGTTTCAAAGTCTGGAGCTGTGCGGGCTCTTACCTGATGTGGGAGTGCAGCGATTTGCCCCGATCCAGGAAAGTGCACTTCCAGTAGCCTGTTAAGCGTCTCCTCCTCGGACAAGGTTAATTTACCATCCGCTTTAACTAGGCATCCTATTTTGGCTCCAGGGTCCTTTGCTAAGATCTTGCATAGGCGGAGCGTAGACGGAAGGTCGTTCAGCTCTTCGCAAAAGCTTTGCCAGCTATGTCTCTGAGCTGATCTTATGACCTTCTTGTAGTTTCTTTGGGCTGTCTTATAGTCATCCCAGCTGTCCGGAGTACGCAGTTCTTTAGCTCTACTGAGGAGCCTGCGAACTTTGCGACGGTGAGTCTCCGTTTGTTTATTCCACCAGACCGTCTTGGAGTTGTTTGGCTTTTCCCTTAAGGGGCATGCTGTCTCAAATGAATTAGTGAGGCATTCTTGAAGCTGATTTGCAGCCAGCTCAATGTCCTCTTCTATTCTCATTTTGGTAAGAATGTTGTCGACACCTCTTTCTATTTCCTCTCTAAAGAGATCCCAGTTAGTGAGCTTCCTATTTCTTACCTTAGGCTGTGCTATTAAGCACTCTTGTTCGAGTGTGAACATGATGTGCCGGTGGTCAGACAGTGTGACTTCACCAGCCACCCTCCACTCTTTCACCTTGCTATATAGACTCGTTGAGCATAACGTTAAATCTATGATTGACTCACTCCTAACATTGGAGAATGTAGGAGCAGCACCCCTGTTTAGGACATGGAGGTCCGTGGAGCTGAGGTATTCGGCTAGATCTCTACCTCGTGGGTTAATATCTCTACTACCCCATATAAAATGATGAGCGTTTGAGTCACATCCAATAAGGAGAGGAAGATTCCTTTCTTTGCAGAAATTCACAAGATCAATCACCTCGGTTGTAGGGCTTTCCCTCTCATGTGGGAGGTAGGCCGATGCAACAATGAGGATCCCATTGTCCTTTGTGATTATCTTGATGACAGTCAGATCTCTGGTTGAGAGTCCTGACAATAGAAAACTGTTAACTTCTCTTGTTACAATACACGACCTTGGGTTTTTGCTGGAGGGGCTATGAAACAGTGAGCCTCCTACCAGTCCCAGTCCCCTAATCTTACCCTGGTTAAGCCAGGGTTCCTGAATGAGGGCTATGTGTGTACCTAGTTTGTTTATCGTGTTACATAGGACAGCTGTTGAGGCTTTCCCATGTTGCAGGTTAATCTGTATAAGTTTTAAAGCCATTTGAATGACAATTTACACTGTTGTAGGTTAGTCTTAAGTTCCTAGAAACTAAGGTTAGTAATACCAAGACTGACATGAGACTCACCTGAGGAAGATGGTGTATCCTCGTTGGCTGTGATTGGGGACAGTCAGGAACTGTCGCCCTTCTCTCCGTCCTCTGGGGTCGGGGCGGGTGGCTGCTCCTCCTCCCCTTCCTTGACCCCCTGTTCCGTCGGAGCCACCTGGACTTTCGGCCTGGGTCTAGCCTTGGGCGCAATGCCGGTGGAGAAGTTAGCCCTCCCCAAGCCATAGAATGGACGGTTGCCCAGTCCCGTGAGCCGTCTTAACGACTCACGATCGACGCCAACGATCAGCCGTAGGCCCCGAGGCTCTTCCGTCCTATCCCACACCCTCCATTTGGATGAGGACAGACCGGGGTTAGACCGTTCCAGGTAGCTGAGAGCAGCCTGGTCCGTTGGGTGTCTAACACCCGGAAGCCACAGGACCCCACGGGTCAGCCTGAAGGCGGCAGGGTCAGATGCCAGGAGGGACACTCCACCCCAGGGTCTCACGCTAGGTAAGGCCCTGAGGAGCCACTCCCTCGATGGCTGGTCTGCAGCTGTCACCAGCACCTGCCCCCGCCACAATCTGGACGACATGAATCGCGGCGTCGGTGTGTCGCTGCCCGCCGGTGTCGACATTATCGTCTCCAAAATCGCATCGGAGAACTCCAGTAACTCTGTGTTGGAGATGTCTCTGGAGTCCTCCCTGCTTATCACTATTTGAAGGGCTCTATCCATTGCAGCGTCCGCGTAAGAAGCGTCCCCTGACAAACCAGTCGTCCTGAGGCGCTTCTCTGGGCGTTTCGCTTCAACAGGTGTAGAGCCCTTCTCTCTGAGCCTTTTGGGGGTCGCAGCTCCTGCTACCCCCATCTCACCTCTTTTGAGAGGAGAAAGGCCAATGGCAGGTCCAGCTGACAGCTGTTCCTGCTCGCGTCTGGCCTTCCTCCTTCTCTTCCTCTCTGCCCCGCAGATGTTGGGCTTCTTCTTCTTCTCCGCAGAGGTCCGTGTAGCACGTTCCTCCGGGGAAGGGTTGATTGGGTCTACCGAAGGATCTCTGAGAGCTCCTTCAGTAGGTCGAGTATGCGTGTCGGAGACAGAAGGTCCAGTCGAAGTTCCTTCCGCAGGAGATGATGGGGTATCAGAAGGTACCACTGGGGTTCCTTCCTCTACCTCCATCGAAGTGTTTTTGTTAGGTTCATTATTCATTTTGTTCCCACGAGTACGGGTCAAAATAAAGGGACCACGGACGCAAGGAGTACCCACCCTTGGCCGCTAGGCGATTTAATACTTTGGGAGGTCGCCCGGTGTCCCAAAGGCTCCGTTCGCAACATCTGATTATGGCTCAGATGCCATCCACCCCTTTGGCACGGGTCGCATAAAACCGTGGGGTTAAGCCCTTGTATCACCTTTTGTCTGACCTCTAACCTTTGACCTTTCCGGCATGGGTGGCCCTGCCAGTAGCTTGCGCTACCGCCGGTATAGCTCTTAGGATCGCTGAGGTGCACAAGCCTCCCCGCCCGTCAGGGAAGGTGACCCTGACTACGTCAAGGCAGAGATACGGGGGGAGGTTATTATCTCGGAAAAATGTCAGTTTTTTGTTTTATTTTTCAAACAGAAAACAACTTACGAGATAACTACACAATATGGTATTTGTTCCGTTTCGATACATTCAAAAACAAACAAGCTATAGCTTATTGAATGTTATCAAAGATAATGAAACACCCTGTACCTACCCATCTTATTTTTCTATGGCCATCTCATAAAACGGCTCACTCAAGTACATTTTCTACTATTATAGGTAATTTCATCACAGCACACACAAAAAAATATCATTTCTCTTGAGCGCCCATTCATCTGTCTCGAGAATTAGGTCCCAAGCAAACCCATGTTCTGAAAATACAAAACGAACAATACAAACATAGGTAATACAGGAATCTATGAATACGAATTTCCGAAACCCTCAAATCGATAATGTTCAAATTACAGTTTTCTCTACATCATCACTCGCCGCATCTATGAGTGAAAAGCTGAACCCCAGAAAAATGCCAAATCGTGGTTCCTACCTGACCTACCCACAGATGATTCCTTTCCATCTCTGTTATCCTATGCAATATGCCCCATCTTCTTTCTTTGTCTACTGTAAACCTTGGAAAAATCCCAAAATATTTCACAAAAAGTTTCTCCATTCAAGAACGGATTGTTTGTTGATTAAAATCGCAATGTTATATTGATAAGCAAATCCATGTGCCTTGAATAAGTTATTTTGGTGATGAAAAATGAAGAAATAGCCGAGAAAACAGCGATTGATGTGACCGTTTCGATACATCCAAAAATAGGTCATTTTTGATTGCCCAGAAAACTCTTCAAATTGAATCTAGCTAATTCATGTTACTTCATTGGAATAGTACATCATTGTACATCATGTACATAACATGATGGCGTCTCAAAGTTGTGTTGTTCTCCCGAATTAAAACATTTAGTGAGTCCATGTCGGGTTTAGGAGAATAACATTGCGATACGCCCACCTTAAGGTCTGTCTATCATGCCCCGGCCACTAATTTCAAAAATGTGCATCTATAAACCGACAATATCGCGTTCACGCACTATTGGCGCACCTTGTATCAGTTTCGGATCCTTTAGCAGCATGATGTTTACCAATCTCTTTTTTCTCCATCCATATTAGCCATTGAAGAGCTATGAAGCTTTGATTATCTTTGAGTCTATAACCGTATAGGAATGATTCCTATAATTCCTGGTTCGAGGAAATTTCTCGTAAACACTTTATTACATGCTGATGCAATTATTGTACACGCTTCTGTGAAATGACAGACATTGGAAGTGTTTATCAACTGATCTCTAAACTTTAGACAAGCTTCAGTTGAAAAAAAAATCTTCTACACAATATTCGACGATTTCTTTATGAAAAACAAAAATCTGGCTTTTATGCTCTTAATACCACTTCAAAAATTCTTTCCTGTTTTCTTTTGTCATTGCATCAGGGCTTATATTGGTTTTCTTTGTTGTTGAACAGGTGTGGAAAGTACTCCTTCTTGAATCTATGTGCCAATCCAAAAGCTGTGGGTAGTGCAGCTAATAGGGAAATAGTTCAGACAATCCAGACACTTTACATTCTCTAGCTGCATCAAGATAATTTTGGTCCCTCGCATTATAAGTTTCAAGGTAAGGTCTGTTTTGGTGTGTGGAAGGCTCAAAATAAATTGATGGTCAAAAGCTTGCCCGTTATATGCCAAAACAATAACGTCTTGGAATGTTTTTCTGATTTTTTAAAGATAGCTCATGAATTTAGAAATAACATCTTGATGGAACATTTGTCTTCTATAACCACAGGTCTGACAAGAATATAGATCCGTTTCTAGAATACATTTTTCACATGTTTGATTAAAAAGACATATATTCGGCTCATGTTCAGAACTGCCGTCTTCCAATTAATTGTCCAGTATTGTATTGTATTGTATTGTTTTGAGTTTTCCGGTAACAGTCTGCATATGACACAAATGCCCCTTCGGTTGATGTTTTCGACAGATTTTACAAAATTCTTCCCCACATGTGTGTTTTCTATTAGACTTCGTAGTTTTCAGACATGTGGCACATATTTTAATTTTAGCACTGGTGGACTTTCACTTCAAAGATCCTGGTCTTTTATGGTTTTCATAACTTGACGGACTTCTGAATGATCTAAGACAGTCTTGGCATTTTGTTTTGATTTCGTTGTGACAAGGTGCTGATTGTTAGCAAGCGAAGCATGTTTTGTTGCATCTATGTATATTTTTGTGATCGTACCCCACATAGCAGTCATCACAAAAATAATCATACGAAAAAGCTGCTAAATATGATATAATAACTTAGTAGTGGTTCTCATGTTAAAGGAGGTTGCTTTGTGGATTTTAGCAAGACAAGTTTTGTTTAATTCAATTTCATAAAAAATAAAAATAATTCACATTGAAAAATAGCCAAGCACACCACATCAACTGCAGAATGATCCATGCTATGATAAGAAAATGTTCCAATTTTTTCTAAAAAATAATTATTTATATTATTACTAAGAGATTAACAAGCTCATCAGAGTGTTTCTGCATCTGGGGAAGAACGAGTGATAAGGAGCCCATTATCACTCGTTCTTCCCCAGATGCAGAAACACTCTGATGAGCTTGCTAATCTCTTAGTAATGATATTGTGAATCCATACACCTTCAACTTTCTCAGGACAACACAAATCACGTGATTGGCAATTTTTATACAAAAGCACGTCTTATCTTGATGGATGGCGTTAACAGACTGACTGAATTCACACAAATGCAACTAATTATAACACGAGAACTCGTTATCACACACACAAAAACCTCAAATACTAGATAACAACTGCAACTGGATGTGAGAAAAACCCAATTTTGACAATGTTGCTGCGAAACAACTAGGAAGAAATGTAGTCTAAACAATCCAGTCGGATGAGGTGCGGTGCTGTACCTCAAAATAACACATTCTCTGTTGTTTCACAATTGATGAATAGCTCATTGGTTATGTCACCAGTGCTGAGAATACAATTACTATTTCCTTATTCATAGTTGGAATGCAATGAAATTACAGGGTGTCCGTTTGCCTGAATCTCTTTGAACATGATGTATTTGTAGTGATAAAATTATCCCCCAAAAAAATAAAATGATGATTTCCTTAAACATAGTTATGGAAAAATGATAAAATGTGCTGTAGATTTTTCATAGAAAGTTTTGGGAAAATAATAATCCAAAATTTTCAATTATCGTTCAATTCTACTCAGTTCATTCAAAATTTTCATGATACATGATTTCTTTCAAACAATAATGCTCTATACAAGTGGACTTATTGTAAAGGGATGAAACCACATCTAAAATAACAATACAAATAATATCATTGATTCATTAAGGAAGTTTTATAATAGACGTGATGTCTGTTAGATGTCTCTGTGATGTCTTTGAGTGTCTCTGAGTTGTCTGCGTGACGTCTCTGAGTTGTCCTCGTGATGTCTCTGAGATGCCTCCGTGATGTCTCCGAGATGTCCCTGAGTTGTCTCCGTGATGTTTCTGAGATGTCGCAAGAGTGTTTCAGATGTCTCGGATGTGTTGTGGAAAAGATTGTTGTTCCATACTTGTTCCAATATCAAAACAAACTCAAACCTTCTACCTGATGGAAAACAACATCCAACAACTTGATACCGCAAACGAACATTTTGTCATCCAAACGTCAACGTCACTTCAACCCATATGGCAAAAAACAAGTGACGTTGTCAAATCCATTTATTAAAAAGCAGCAGAAAACAAGAAAACAACAACAATCTACTGCCAAGAGTAAGCTCTCCACAGCAAAGACCGGATAATGTAACCGTCCGCTACCAACACCGGTGTAACCTAGCCACATCATGGGTTGTTGAATGCCAAGATTTAAATGCTTGAATTGTTATGATCAGGATGATAGATGTGGCATCGTCAAATATGCATTTAACATGTGCATAACGGGCTTCGGGGGTTTTTCACTAAATTTAAAGATTTTTTTGAAGGATAGATTTGGCAACACCGCACGCAGCCGACAACAACGCTTTCTTTGCGACGTTGCAAAATCTATCAAAAAAGTCCAGGATGAGAGATGGCGGTGTTGTCAAATCTATCTATCAAAAAAAAAAGTAAAATTTAGTGGAAAAACTCCCGGGGCCTAAAATGTCCATGTTAAATGCATATGCGACGTTGCCAGATCCATGATACTGATCATAACAATTCAAACATTCAAATCTTGGCATTAAACAACTCAAGACGTGGCTAGCTTACACCGGTGTTGGTAGCAGACGTTTACGTTATCTGGTTTTCGCTGTGGAGAGCTTACTATTGGCAGTAGATTGTTGTTGTTCTTTTGTTTTTTTTGCTGCTTTTTAATAGATTTGACAACGTCGCTTGCCATTTGCCATATGGGTTAGTTCGTTTGCGTTATCAAGTTGTTGGATTTTCACGGGCCAACAGCGTTATCACTGCTTTTCTCAACTTCTATTTATCATCACAACAGATTGGTATGTTACTTTTTCGACCTCCCCCGTAGCCGTTTGATTTACTGGCAACCGCGCGTACTGGTGAAAAGCCGTCTTGAATCAACATTAGTATACAATAGGTTGCCTCACTTATACGGTAATGACGTCATCTGTCTCCAATGTTCCCAGATGGTCCCTATCAAAAACACTAGAACAGAAGCTGGCAACCTTGTCTATGATGAATTCATAATCATAACCTCACCTTACACAATGGATGATTTTTGGTAGTTGAGAGATTTTTTGCTGTGTCGTTGATTTTTCTCATGTGGAATTATTCATTTTTGTTTTGAAAACTGTTCATAAGTGTCTTATCCTTAGATTTGTCCATCAAATATAGTGGTTTAAAGGTAGGTCTGTCTATAAATTTTAAAAATGGTTTGTTTACATGTGATCAACTCAGTTCAACTGTCTACTTTATGTGTATTTTATGTGAATTAAGCTTTTATTATAGTTCAATACTAGGTTTCTTAGTAGAATAAGGTGAGTCTAATATGAAAAAGTTGTTGAAATCTGAGCATTGATTTATTTGAATATACATATTATAGAAAATACTCACATTTGGAACAGTATTCTCGCTTTCTTTACTAAACTATTATTCGATAATAATGGATCAAAAGATAATTTTACACCTGTGAAATAGCGTTATTTGGATTTAAATGATAAAAGTAGCAACAAGCCTACAAATCCATAGCAACAAATCTCATCGATCGAATGACACATGACACGATACAATGCAGACCGATGCAATCGAATGACAAGAATGACAGGATTCAGTCAACTGCAGCCGCTTGAAACAGATGACGTCATATTTTCCCCCCTCCGTCTTTACCTCAGACGAAGTGAGGCAACCTATTGTATAGTGATCTTGGTCTTGAATGTCACTGATGTCAGTTTTAATTCACTCCTTTTCTTCGAATTTAATCACTGAACTGATCGGTTGGACGACCTTCACATTTCCATGTGTTAGATCCAAGGGGTAGGAAATAAGTAACCCCAAGATAGTCTATTCAGGTAACTCGTTTTCCTTTGTTGAGTTGAGCATTTTTTCTCCAACGTTTGTACGCATTCAGGCCTAGGACGATGACCATCTTCCACTGATGTACCAGTACCACGTTAAGGGTGATTTCTTCCCCTAACACGACCGTGATTGATCCACTCCACCCTCAATTGTCTATTCTGAGCATAAGATTAATTATCAAGCATTGAGGAGTTGTTGACTACATTGAGTGAAGCTTGAAAAAAACCGGTCAAGGTATGTCGTTTTTATTGAATTGACACTCGTTTTTATATTAAAGTTGCACGTTTAATGAACGTTTTGGGTGAACATTGGTATTGATATTGTCTATTTTTCAAATTAAGGTGAATGTCAATCATTGTCAGATAAATTACTTTTAGTGACTCGAGCAAAGTGTGTTATTTATTTAATTGATTTTCATGTAAACTTCTATACTTTTTTTTTGTTCTGGATTCTACTCAAGTCTAGTCGAACTGGGTTCAGGTTAAACTGAAATTTAACTGATAAATCAGACAGTTAACCGTCAAATTTTGGGAAATTGACATATTGTGGGGTTGTTGATAATAAGCCGTGAATTTATTCAACTCTGGGGATCATTTTATTGGGTTTTATTGTATTTGGGTGAAAATTGCAGTTCAATCATGATAGCTATGCAATGCTATAACAGGTTTTCCGTATAGATAGTTTATTTGTTTGAAAACTGGTACAGAACAGCCTTCATACAGACTGTTTTGGGGTTTTCTATGGTTTCTATGGTTTATATGCTGCCGTAGTCCTACGCATTGGTTACCATTTTGTCAACAACATTGGACAACCTGCAGTCATTCCACGCGGATAGAGAGACTGACGAAACCAGGCAGATTGTTTTGGTTGAGAAATTAGCAAGCTGTTGTGGTGAGCCGTGTCAAAATATTGTTTATCGGAATGATAATTGAAAGTTGAATGTATACGGAATTTACTTATTTTTATGGATATTTTTGTGAAGCGTTGTGACGTCACATAGCGGCAACTCGGTTTGTGAGTGATCATTTTATACTTTCTAATTTATCGGTTCAACTGGTCGCTTGTTTGATGATGGAAAATCTGATTTTGAGCAAACGTTATTAATGGAATAGCGTTCTCATTACGTTGATAGAATAACGTTATTAAAGTGATAGCGGTTTTAGTTATTAATGAGCGAATATGTACTGAACCTTTTTCTTGATGCGGACTTATTACATGAATTGCGTATATACAGGGTGTCTCACGGTGACCGTCCATAAGAATATCTCCAGAAATAAAATGATTGGAATTCTGAAAATTTGTATGGTGAGGTTTAAAAGGATGCTCTTTTCAAATGAAATAATAACTACGTCGCGCGACTTCCGATTATACCGGAAGTAGTTGCCAACTCGCTTGTTTAGAATGGAACACTACATATATTATTACATTTTTGGATTCTACGTAAAATGCTTGGTAGATTTCATGTATCATGTCCAATACCTAAGTATGAGCGTTTTTGAAATATTTTAGTTTTTATGTCAAAAATGACGTTTGAAGGCTCCTATTCAAATGTGAATTTCACTTATAAGAAAGCCTTCATTATTTAATTTGTATTGGATTTCTTGTTGAAAAGGACCTACTTCAATAGATTTTTCACAGCAATATGAAAAGTATTATTACAGGGTGGGCAAAAAATAAGATCAAAAATTAAATTCAGAAAATGGCCAAAAATCAATTTTTTCAAATGGAAACCCCTAATTTTCATAATTTTATCTTATTGTGAATTGAAAATAAGGGTGAGTTCACACAATATTGTTCATTTCAAAAATTCAAAAAAAAAATAATAATTTTTGGAGAGGACAATCTTTTACAAACTCACCTTTATTTTCAATGCACAATAAGATAAAATTATAAAAATTAGGAGTTTCCATTTGAAAATATTTATTTTTGGCCGTTTTCTGAATTTAATTTTTTATCTTATTTTTGGCCCACCCGGTAATAATAGTTTTCATATTAATGTGAAAAATCCATCAAAGTAGGTTCTTTTTTAACAAGAAATCCAATACAAATTTAATGATAAAGGCTTTCTTATAGGTGAAATCCACATTTAGATAGGAGCCTTCAAACATCATTTTTGACATAAAAACTAAAATATTTATAAAACGCTCATACTTAGGTATAGGACATGATACATGAAATCTGCCTAGAACTTTACGCAGAATCCAAAAATGTAATAATATATAGGGTGTTCCATTGAAAATAAGCGAGTTGACACCTACTTCCGGTAAGACCGGAAGTCGTGCAACGTTGCTTTTATTTCATCTGAGAAGAACATCTATGAATATCCCACCATAGAAATTTTTAGAATCCCAATTGCTTTATGTCACGGGATGTTCTAATGGGCGGTCACCGTAAGACACCCTGTATAGTTGAACTGAGCTTTAGAGAAATATAAGTGTATTATAAACTGATTTTGGACATATCATTCTGTCGTATGTTTTGGGTACTTTGCAAGCAGGCATGGTATATCTATATTAGACTTGATTTCAATATACGCTATTGTTTTGGGAATTGACTGGTTTGATTTGAGAGTTGGTAGTCCTGATCCCTGGTTTTGTCGGCGGTAAATAAGTCAGCTTTATTGGGAGTGTTTGAACTTGTACTCTACTTTCTTCCGTTTTGCATTTATGTCTAATAATTGTTAAATAGACTCAATTGGAATCAAGAAGACATCGAAGGTTGAGATTCACCTGCACGAATTTCTGGCGCCCATTTTAAATAAACCCTCCCCAAAGCTCCAGAACTCTGTGTTTCGGGTAAGCTTAGCCAACGTGGCTTCCAATTGAGAGTTGGTTTGATAATTAGAGAACTAAAGTGTTTGAGCTAAGCTTGCGCTCAATTTTGCGTGATAAATTTTGGCGCCCAACGTGGTAGTTCTTTTTACTGGGACCTTTGATCTTTTGTCTTGGGATTTTTGAATTTTCGCGCAATTTATTTAACCTCTTCGAATTTTTTCTTGTGAGAGGGGGAATTTTGTAAGGCTATTAGCTTGTTTCAAGTACAAGGGTGCTGCTTGCCGACGACTTTGACCGTTTGATTGGATCTGCCGCTTCCATATCCTACTTGTGTGCGGACTGTAATTGTGATTGATCGATATAATATATTTTACGGCTTGGAATATTTGATATATTTTATATATTTGTTGACCTGGAATTTCTTTTCTTGCCTTGTAAAAGGGATTTCAAAATGAACATCCACTTTCCTCGGAGAGATATGCTTCTTCATGAGCTTGTGGTTCGTGGTGTTATCGTTGATGACGGTATGACTGTCGAGAAAATGAGATCAGTTTTGCGTCCACTCATCAAATTGGAAAAAGCTTCGCTGTTCCAATTTCCACCCTATACCATGAAGTTCTCTGAAGAATCGGAGAAGATCACATCCCTGCTCTCCGAAATTGATGATTCGATCTCTGGTCTATTGAGTGAAGACGTTCAGAGTAAAGACAGTAAGTTCTTGTCCATTCAGTCGCGACTGGTGCACCTTCTGAGGCGCATCAATAGAATCCCCCCGAGTGGTTTGTCTGCGGAGGAGCTGGATGAGAAGTCTGGTCTTCTTGTGGAAGTTTTGTCTTCTCTTGATTCTTTGGAAGTAACTTCCAGGCGCGACCCAGAGTTGAGTCAACGTTTTGAAGATGACAAACTGTTACCGTTGTAACGCACCGGATGTGACTACTCGCACTTGTCCGAGGTGCTCGGAATACGATGCCCGGGTGAGTCGGTAGGCCGTGTCGATTTCACCTCTTCCTTTGTTTCGGCAAATAACCTTGTCAATTTTCAGAATAAAATTCTTTTGGATTTCATCATTTCACATGCTCACGGGGATCAGCGTTCATATCTACATATTGACATTCTTGGTTATCCGATGCTCGAATTATTGGATTCAGGTGCTAGCGTAACTTTGGTGGGTTTGCCTGGTTATGAAGTTTTTTTGAGTCTTGGGCTCAAATTAGTGAAGAGTCAGCGTCGTTGTACAGTCGCCAATGGACAAAGATGCAATGGAATTGGTTCTATTCAGGCTCCCATAACGTTAATGGGCAAAACCAAGATTATAGACGTTTTAGTACTCCCTGACCTTTCACATCAAATTATCCTCGGTATAGATTTTTGGAGTGCTATGGAGATTATTCCTGATTTGGGGCAGAGTGTTTGGCGGTTCGCCAACTCTACCGAAATTTCGCAGATTTGTAGTGTGCAACCTTTGAATAATTTGACTTCCTCGCAACGTCAACCTCTTGATGAAATGGTGACTGAAAAAATGGGTGAAATGGAAACTGGCTTGGGTTGTTGTAAAGTAGCTGAGCACGAAATTATTGTTAACCCCGGCACAAGACCGATTAAACAAAGCTACTACCCTGTTTACCCTTTCAAACAAAAGTTTATCGACGACGAGATATAGGAAATGTTGAAGTTGGGTGTTATTGAGAAGTCAAATAGTCCCTGGTCTAGCCCTGTTTGTCTGGCGCATAAAAACGATGGTAATTTTAGATTCTGCATTGATTTTCGTGAAGTCAACGAAGTAAGAAGGATGATTATCCCATCCCTTATATTTCTACCATTCTCGTCCGACTCAAGAGCACTCAATTTATGAGTTCTATCGACCAGTGGCGGCTCGCGGCATGACGCAAGTGAAGCGCCGCTTCACCTTGAATTATTATCTTTAGCACGAATTTCTTAATATAATAATATTCGATTAAAATATTTTTACTGATTTTAATTCCGCTTCTGGTCGCCGAATGTCAAAAAGCACAGTTATGGTTAACCATGTAATCCACTAAACTACTACTTGTTTATCGGCTAGCTATCTTTGTTTTATTTGGCGGCTGAAAAGAGAGAACAATAAAGTATCAGGTTGTCCGATAGTAGGTCCTTGCGAAAACTGTATAACATGCGTCCGACCATCAACGTTTAATGACATCAGCTGCTGCCTGCAAATATGAATTGAATACCGAGCTTTCAGTAAGTACCATGACATACTAGGCGATAAGTGGCAGAATTTAGCATTTTTCCGATTTTTATGTATACGTTTTAATAGAATAACTTGGCAGAAAATCGCAAAATTCTGCCTTTTTCGCCTAGTATGTCATGGCACTAAGGTAGTTTTCCTAAGACACTAAGACGCGCAGTTCAAAATTCAGCGCGGCAGCTTCATAACATCCATCGGTTACCATGGAAACGTCACGTTTGCTCTATCGATTTGCCGCAAATAAATATTATTTTGAAGCGGAAATTCAGTGCGCGTCTCGCGTCTTCGCGCGTTTTCTGACGTTTAGTTCAGGCAAGCGGTTTTGCAAATAAAATCGGAAGTCGGTTTCGTTTTTTGTCATGTTTCCCGTATATGATCCGGTATAAGTCATGCTCGAAAAGCCATTTTCGAGATGGACAAATGACGATAAAAAGGACTTTTTAAATTCGAATAGACCGTCGCCGGAACTTAATGTGACAAAAACTTTTAAATCCAAAAACAGAGTGTTCACGCGGAAATTTCGTAACGAATGGTATTTTCGAGACTGTAACAGTCCGGAATTTTTTAGGTTATAGAACTAGAGCCGTGTACTATTTAAGAAATATGTATTATTTCAAATGATGCCAACCCACCCGATTTTTCGGTTTAGGTATCTCCCGCCTTTCAAGTGATAGTACCATAGAAGGTGATTTTACGTGTATTCTACATCATGCATGTTGGGTGTGCTGTGCGCCGTGCGGTGTGGTTGAAATTTCCGCAATGTTTCCTGTATATGACTCCGCGTGTGTGTTTTATTGGAAACCCCGATTAGAAAGTGGACTGACCACGATAAACGAGAGTTTTTAAGTTGTGAAAAACCCTCCCAACTGTTGAACATTAATAAAGTGGTAAACTGGTAAAACAGTACGAAAGAGTTTACCACCGAAAATTTAAAAAATGGTGGTAGGTATTCCGAATTTGCGGGGTTGTTTGGAAGCTATTACTTAAATAAAGTTTTCTGCGTTCCTTGTCTAATGATTGGCGTTCGTGGTGGAGTGTGGAACAAAACTGGATTTGCCGATCTCGGTAAATTCTCTCTCTCGTTTTTCGGTTTGGAGAGGGAAATTCTGCTTAACCTGTTTTGAAAGCCGCGAGCCGATAACTGCATAGTGTATAATAAAATGGTGGATGCGCCCGGACAATTTTTCGCCTGCGGCGCTTTTTTTCGCCACCGGCGCTTTTTTCACATCAGTCTGCTTCACCTACTTACAACACCGCGAGCCGCCACTGCTATCGACATAAAATCTGCCTTTTGGCTGGTACTCCTTCCAGACTCTTCGAAGGAGCTTACAGCTTTTACCGTTTCCGGAAGAGGTCTTTTTTAGTTTCGACGTATGCCCTTTGGCCTTTCCAATGCTCCTGCCACTTGGCAGAGAATTGTTGACACTATTTGAGGTCCCGAACTCGAACCTAATGTCATGGTTTATTTGGACGACATTGTAATCATCACCAATTTATTTGACGAACACCTCGAGCTTATCAAGGTCGTATTTGAGCGATTGAAAGCAGCTGGTTTGGTGGTTTCAGTGGAAAAGTGTCACTTTTGCAAGCCTGAGCTGCCTTATTTAGGCTACGTCGTTGACAGTTAAGGTCTTCGTCCTGACCCTGAGAAAGTAGAGGCGATTGTTAATCTTCCACCCCCTTCTAGTATCAATGAGGTTCGACGTTTTGTGGGTACTGCATCGTGATATCGTAGATTTGTGCCGAATTCTTCATCACTTTTGGCCTCTGTTTTTAATTTGACGAAGAAAGGTGTGTGAAATGAAGTTGGACTCCGGAATACCAAAAGGCTTTCTACTGATCTTAAGGAGTGTCTCGTTACTGCGCCCATACTTACTTCCCCTGATTTTGACAAAACCTTCTATCTGCAAGCGGATGCGTCTTCTTATGGCCTTGGAGCAGTTTTGACACAAAAGTTTGAAAATGATGAGAAAGTCATCTGTTGTCTTTCTAGATCATTGACTAGAGCGGAAATGAAACTAACAGTCACTGAAAAAGAGTGCCTTGCTGTAATTTGGAGTGTAGAAAAACTGCGCCACTATCCTAATCATGTGCATTTCAAACTCATAACGGATCACGCTTCCTTGTTGTGGTTACATCGTTTGAAGGATCCTCAAGGCCGTTTGGGTCGTTGGCGATTACGCCTACAGCAGTTCGATTTTCAACTCATTCATCGGAAGGGTAGGGATCCCGTTGTCCCTGATTTTCTTTCAAGGTCTGTACCCGTTTTAATTGATTCTGTCTCTCCAGCAACCTCCCCTGAATTCACTTCTTGCAGGGCACATGTCAAATGGTACTTGTCCATGGTTGAAAAAGTTAGAAAATTCCCTGAAAAGTTTTCTCTGTGGAAAAAAGAGACTGGCATTCTTTTCAAGCATTTGAAACTCTCCTTTGTCGAGTTATCGTCTCCATTTGATGAATGTAAAGAAGTTGTCCCTGAGGGTGATAGAAGGGCTTTATTTGAACGTTACCATGATTTGCCAACTTCCGGTCATGTGGGAGTTTTCAAGACATATGGCAGGATTCGTCAGACATATTATTGGCCCAAAATGAAGGCTGATGTTCTTCGTTACATCAAGTCTTGTGTAAGTTGTGCACGGAACAAGGTGGAACAAAAACACCCGGCTGTTTTCATGGGTGAGCGTTCTGAAATTACTCAACCGTTTCAAGCGATTAGTCTTGATTATGTCAGTCCCTTGCCTCGTTCGAAAAAAGGTTATTGTTATATTTTGGTGATATCTGATCACTTAGTAAGTCAGTTTTTCTGTTTTCTTGTCGTGCGGTGAAGGTAAGTCCCTGGTAGAGATAGTGGAAAATTTTTTTTTGCTCTATGGTACTACGATGTTTCCAGATGAAATCCAAGGAATTTCAAGCCAACTTTAACCCTAGGGCTAATCCAACAGAACATCACAATCGTATCATCAAGACCATGATGCGTATGAACGTCGATCAGGACAATCACAAGACATGGGACGAGCACCCGCATGAAATTGGTTGTGCTATTCGTACTTCGCCTAGCGAAACTACTGGTTTCACCCCATACTTCATTCTGCTTGGTCGAGAGCACAACCTCTATGTCTATGATTACGAACAGCACCATGGACCACCCCCGTCGCAGGTCGATATGGATTCGTATGTCCGTGATCGGCAGCAAGGGTTCGCTAAACTCTATGAACAAGTCACCGCGAAAATCAGGGTCACTCGGGAACAAAATCCAAATAGGTATAACTAGCGTCGACGATCCTTGAGCTTCAACCCTGGTTTGGCGTAAAAACAAAGCTATTTCTGAAGCTCTGAATCACTATAGCGTCAAATTAGCCCCTCCATATGTTGGTCCATTTGTAATTAAACTTCGGTGGGCTGCTTGGTCCTATGAACTGGAAAACGAACATGGAAATTCCAAGGGTGTTTGGCACGTCCAGAAATTGGAACCGTTTGCGGTGAAGCCTGACTTAGACTTTGGACAGTCTGATTGATTCCCGATTTTGACGCCTTACGGTGCCAGGCGGCGGAAAAGGCCCGTGGCGGAAAACTGCCGGAGGTACAAGTCCTCCAAGTGTTCACTCTTTAGGTGCCATTCCATCAAGGTACTATCAAAGTCCGAGAGCATTTCTGCTAGGTGAGCGATATCCTTGTCGTGTATAAGCACCATCATCTATTTTCATTGTTATTGGGTTGCGTTTTGTCTCGCCCGGACCATACCGTGACCCTGCTGCCTTCTTGGATATATACGTTTCTGATTTTGACTACGTTAAACATCGGCGGACATTTTCCGATTTTAATTTTTGGTTTACAACGGTTGATTCGTCTGTTTTCTTGCATTTTTTTTATGGATATTGTATCGTATACATTTCCGATTGGGAGTTAAGTACTATGTTTACTTGCTAGTCTGGGTTGGACGCTGACGTGTATACTCGTACGTACTTGCAATGGTTTTCTCTCCTACGATCGGGATAAATTTCTTCTTCCATGATTGTTCAGCCATCAGTGATAAAATGTCATAAAATGTTTGTAATCATCCCGTTTCAACAGGAATTTCGTGTGCGTCAGGGCATTCTGCACCTTTTGGTAAATGCGCATTTGAGGTTGCGGTAACGTGGTATAAGGTTTTTACTTCCACCGCACTAGCATCAATTGATTTTGCACTCGATGTGCCCCGGGATTATTCATCTCAGGAGGATTGGAGTTTTTTTTTTCAATCTTTTGCGGCAACTTTTTTGGCATCTTTTTTTTGTTCTTCGCAGGCCCTCCGTTTCGTCTTCCAAGGAACTGCACATCACACTAAATTGCCAATGAAGCATCTTGTAAGTGAGGTCTCTTGCACATGCCACTAACGGTTGGGTATGGACACGGCGTTTCGATGCCATCCAATTCCAGGGCTAGTGACTTCGCCTATTTCTTTTGTACATCGGATGTTGTGACTTTTGGTACGCTCATTTGTTAAGTGAGTTTTACCTTACGGTGCCAGGCCAAGGAATAGGCCCGTGGCGAAAAACTGAAGGAGATACAAGTCTTCCGGGTGTTCACTCTTATGACGCTCCCCGAGATTTTCCGGGTTGTATTTCCAACGGGGATGAGGGAAAATCGTTGATGTTAAATAGAGCTCGGGCGCCACCCCCTGTATTCACGTGGTAGAGGGCCCACAGTGCCTATCGGCAGCTTTTATACAGTGAAGAAAGTTTAGGCGTTCGTTATTTTTCAAAACTCCGCAAACTTCCACTCTGAAATGGATTACTAAACTTTCTTAACAAAAACACGATGCTAATGAAAATGAATCAATGAGTCTATTCGTCCCAAAGAATCACAAACTTGACTGGTTCCCAACCAGTCGATAAAATACATAAAAGAAAACTCAATGATAATGCTGGTTTTCCAATCAGCCAAAATAACTAGAAATGATCCAACAGCAAATAAAACAGTCCAGAAACTCTCCCGGCGGAGATTCAAAATTCACTGCTGAATAAACGTATTAAAATATTGGAATGTGAAGAAAGCGGTGTATGAACGAAGTTTGAAGCGAAGGGTCTTTTTTACGGCAAATTCTGAACAGATAAACAGCGGTTATAGGAATTAGATCTTTTTGACGACGTAGCGAAAATGTATCGGGAAAACTGACGCGATCGGGTTATTTCCACGAGGATGAAAACGGGTCAGAAACACAGAAAAAAAAAAGTTGTACTCGCTCGTGTGGTAACCCCAGAAGCCTCTCTGTATTTTGTCTGTAATATTCCATCCGGCAAAATCCGTTTTCCTGAAAGTATATTATTCAAGTGAACTAAAAAAAAAACCTCATAAGTTTTCTCAGAAACAGACCTGCTTTCAAAGAATAATTTAATCCAGTGAAACTAAAGTTTGTTTCAAGAAAACTCACCTGATATTTCACCCGGCAAAATTCATTCCCCTGAAATCCCATTATTTAAGCAAACAAAAAAATAATCCCCATGAGTTTTCCCAGAAACAGACCTGCTTTCAAAGAATAATTTAATCCAGTGAAACTACAGTCTGTTCCAAGAAAACTCACCTCATATCCCACCCGGCAATGTTTGTTCCCCTGAAATCACATCACAGAAAGTCTCACCTCGTGGTAATAGAAATAGAAGTCTTGGAAAAAGTCGTAGGTTTCGTAGATCTCGTAACGGGTCGGGTCGAGCACTTGTTGCGGGTACCACTTGTCACGACGCAGTGCTGAATTTCATTTAAATAATCGATTTTTTGATGCGTACTAATCCAGGTTTGGTTTTTACGATCGAAGAGTTAATAGCAGAATATTATTTATTTCACGCTGTTTATTATGTTTGGAAAAAATACGGGATCTTTTGACAGTTAAATAGTCAAGATACGGGAAATGAGAATTACTTGATTCATAACGGAAAAATTACGGCGTTCGGTAAAAAGAATTCAAAAATTCTGAGACCTCGTTACACTCTTGATTGTAAGTGCCAGTTCATCAAGGTACACTTGCTTCTGTTAAGTGGGTATAGTTGCCTGTTTACGTGAGTTTTCCGTTCATTCTTTCTGTTTTTCATCGAGTGTAACATGTATTTCATGAACCCTGATTCTATCTTTTTTTTATTGGCTTACTTGGTCACGGTTGTCATTTGCTTCAGTCTTGGGAAGTTTATAGCCTGAATAATGTGTATTTTCTCCTATGAGATTTTTCAGATTATAGTTACTTCATTTGAGAATTTAGTAGTTTTGTGATTGCTTTTGGTGGTTTGGTACTGAATTTACGCCATTTTTGTATGGGATTCTGAAACTGAGACCGTTGTCAGGTGATGACTCATAACCAGGTATAGCCACCCACTGTCAATTGGTTTGGATTCGGAGACATTGCCGATGGTATTGGTTTTGGGAGGTCTGCGATCATTTTTGCCGTTGTGCGTTCTTTCTTTTTGAAAGATTTTGGATTGAAGCACCTCGTTGAGTTTCAGCATTGTTTTTGGATTGTGTTGATTGGTTTGTTGAATGCTGAAATCTCGCCATTTATTGGGATTTTAACTGAAACCTTTCTGTTGTTTGGTGATTGCCGATCCTAGACTTTCAGTCTGTTTTATGCAAGTATACACTTTCCTCAATACATCCACGTCATCAGGTTGTTGTGCGATCCAACCCTGTTTTGACTTCTGTTTTACTTCGTCCTGTGGGTGATATCATTTGTTAGCATACCTTGGGGGTTTATTTATCGTGTATTTGGAATTTTCTCGTGTCTTTTTGGTTGATCAGTTTGTTGCTGATAATGAGTAGTTTGTGTTAGGCGTTGGATCAGCATCAATAGGGGTGGAGTGAATAGATGAGACATTTTATTGTTTGTGTCAAGCTTTGGAATGCGCTTTCTCCTGTTGATGACTTAACGGAACTTGTACCAGCCCATTGTCTGTGACATTTTGAATTTTCTTGACTGGGGGAAATGTTGATTATACTTTGACCTTGTTGGAGAACCCTGACCTTGATACCCCTGTTGGACATGGTGCACATAACCGATTCTGATATTCCCTGATTTTGACGTTCCTAAACTTTCATGGTTGTTTGTGTTTACATTCTCAATTTTGACTTGCGTAAACCTTGATGGTTGTTCAAGGTTACGTCACCGATTCTGACTTACGATTTTTCTGTTTTGATAGTTTCTCTGGACCGTTTTCTTGCATTATTTTGACTCTGGTGGTATCCAGCTCTGGAGCCATTTTCGCAAACCGGAAACGGAAAGATGGGCGTTGGGGGGCTATTGCTGGGGTGGTACTCCTAGTGGTGTGGGTTAGGGGTATTGAACCATTTGAAGCTCCTCCACGACATGGACTCCACGAGGCATAGCTACTGCGTTCCATCTCAGCCCCGTATCCGGTTATTTTCTTGGTTAATCCTGTGTTTGTCTTCCCTCTGCTTCGGCGAGGCTATGGACCCTGTTTGGGGGGTTTTGCAGAATACCCTTACTCCGGGTGCTGGATGAGGTAAGAGCCCTCTAAGTGCTGAATTCAAGAGGCCGTCCGACTAAGACCAAGACATTGAGTTTCTTTCCCTCATCATTGAGGAGTTGTTGACTAATTTGAGTAAAGCTTGAAAAAATCCGGTCAAGGTATGTCGTTTTTATTGAATTGACACTCGTTTTTATATTGAAGTTGCACGTTTAATGAACGTTTTGGGTAAACATTGGGATTGATATTGTCTATTTTTCAAGTCTCAATCGAGGTAAATGTCAATAATTGGCAAATTAAGTACTTTTCGTGACTCGAGCAGAGTGTGTTTTTTATTTAATTGATTTTCATGTGAACTTCTATACTTTTTGTCTTGTTCTGAATTCGACTCAAGTCAAGTTGAACTGGGTTCAGGTTGAGCTGAAATTTCACTGATAAATGAGTCAGTTAACCGTCAAATTTTGCGAAATTGACATATTGTGGGGTTGTTGATAATAAGCCGTAAATTTATTCAACTCTGGGGATTATTTTATTGGGTTTTCTTGTATTTGGGTGAACAGTGCAGTTCAATTATGATAGCTATGCAATGCTATAACAGGTTTTCCGTATAGATAGTTTATTTGTTTAAAAACCGGTACAGTACAGGCTTCATACAGACTGTTTTGGGGTTTTCTATGGTTTCTATGGTTTATATGCTGCCGCAGTCCTACGCATTGGTTACTATTTTGTCAACAACATTGGACAACCTGCAGTCATTCCACGCGGATAGAGAGACTGACGAAACCAGGCAGATTATTTGGTTTAGAAATTAGCAAGCTGTTGTGGTGAGCCGTATCGAAATATTGTTCATCGGAATTATAATTGAAAGTTGACTGTATTCGAAATTCACTTATTCTCGTGTATATTTTTGTGAGGCGTTGTGACGTCACATAGCGGCAACTCAGTTTGTGAATGATCATTTTATACTATATAATTTATTGGTTCAACTGCTCGCTTGTTTAATCATGGAACATTTGATTTTGAGCAAACGTTATTAATGGAATAGCGTTCTGATTATGTTGATGGAATAACGTTATTAAAGTGATCGCGTTTTAAATTATTAACGAGTGGATTTGAACTGAATCTTTTTTCTTTAGGCGGACTCATTACATAAATTGCGTATATATAGTTGAACTGAGCTTTAGGGAAATATAAGTTTGTTATAAACTGATTTTGGACATATGATTCTGTCGTATGTTTTGGGTACTTTGCAAGCAGGCACGGTATATCTATACTAGACTTGAGTCTAATATACGCTATTGTTTTGGGAATTGACTGGTTTGATTTGAGTGTTGGAAGTCCTGATCCCTGGTTTTGTCGGCTGTAAGTAAGGCAGCTTTATTGGGATTGTCTGAACTTGTACTCTACTTTCTTTCGTTTTGCATTTTTGTTTAATAATTGTTAAATAGACTCGATTGGAATCGAAGGTTGAGATTCACCAGCACGAATCTCTGCCGCTCATTTTGAATAAACCCTCCCCAAAGCTCCAGAACTCTGAGTTCCGGGTAAGCTTATTCAACGTGGCTTTCAATTGAGAGTTGGTTTGATAATTGGAGAACTTAAGTGTTTGAGCTAAGCTTGCCCCTAATTTTGCGTGAGAGGATGGTGTTTTCCATCAGGTACAGGGTTTGATTTTGTTTTGATATTAAAACAAGTAGGGAACAACAATATCTTTCCACAACACCACCGAGACACCTAAAACACTCTTGACAATTCAGAGACACTCAAAGACATCACAGAGACATCTAAGAGACATCACGTCTATTATAAAACTTCCTTCATGAATCAATGGGTGATGATATTATTTGTATTGATATTTTAGATGTGGTTTCATCCCCTTACAATAAGTCCACAAGTATAGAGAATTATTGTTTGAAAAAAATCATGTATCAGGAAAGTTTTGAGTGAACTAAGTAGAATTGAACGATAATTGAGAATTTTGGATTATTATTTTCCTACAACTTTCTATGAAAAATCGGACTACAGCACATTTTATTATTTTTCCAGAACCATGTATAAGAAAATTATCATTTTATTTTTTGGAGGGATAATTTTATCATTGCAAATACATCATGTTGTTTAAAAAGAATCAAGCAAACCGACACCCTGTAATTTTCCTCCAACTATGAATGAGAAAATAATAATCGTATTCTCAGAACTGGTGACATGAACAATGAGCTATTAATTTATTTTGAACCAAAAGAAAATGTGATATTCCAAAGTACAGCACCGCATCTCATTTCAAAGTCGACCAGATTGTTTAGACTGCATTTCTTCCCAGTTGTTTCGCAGGAACATTGTCAAGATTGGGTTTTTCTCACATCCAGTTGCAGTTGTTATCTCGTATTTGAGGTTTTGTGTGTGTGATAAGGAGTTCTCGTGATATAATTGGTTGCATTTGTGTGAATTCAAACTCCATCCATCGAGATAAGACGTGCTTTCGTATAAAAATTGCCAATCACGTGATTTGTATTGTTCTGAGAAAGTTGAAGGTGAATAGATGCACTATATTATTACTAAGAGATTAACAAGCAACAGCTCATTAGATTGTTTCTGCATTTGGGGACGAACGAGTGATAAGGAGTCCAATAAGGTAGAAACTTTTTTGAATAATTATTTTATGGAAAAAATTGAAACATTTTCTTATCATAGCATGGATCATTCTGCAGTAAATGTGGTGTGTCGGGATAATTTTCTATGTGAATTATTTTCAATGAAATTGAATTACACCAAATTTTTCCTGCAGAAATCCACAAAGCAACCTGATTTGGTGAAGTTCATCGTGAAGGAGGTGGTGGAGTTCATCAGTTGTACATTTCGTATCCAAACAGATCCAATTCTTGATTTAAGTTAGTGTTTGTAGACAAGCTAAAAGTATATTATGGAAAACTACATTATTGTGAAAGATTCCGTGTAAAAGAACAGGAGGTTCAGCAGTAATGCTAGATCCATGGAGTTCAATATTAAACATGTGCCCCTTGAAAAAGAACCAACAGGATGGATAAAAGTTGCAATTTCAGAAATCGTTATGAATTCAACTGAAGATTTGGATCCTAATGACTTGGTCAGTTTCACCTTTTGTTCAAAATCATTCGGAAAAGGGCAAGGATGGTTTAGATTTCAAGAAGCCTCTGAAGTCACTTTTGATGAAGTTTTGGGTGTAATCATCGAGAATTTTCAATCGAACCCTTCTGGACTAGACACCGATACGTTTTGCTTAGGAGCTTAGGAACTTCTGTTCGGTTACCGAAAGGCAGGGGCAGAGGATAAATCATAGTACTTTCGAAAAAGAATGTAGACAAAGAAAAGGCCCAGTTTTTGTCAATAACCAAGATAACATATGTCTACACAGAGCCTTAGCGATTGCGATAGCAAAAGCAACAAACCAACCCTGCTTTCAAAAATACGTTAAGGAAAGGAATTAAACTTCAAAAGGAAAAGCCAATACAGTTGATGACTGATGCGTATATAGTAATCCCTCAAGACAGAGCCATTCACAAGTCCGTCATGTTATGAAAACCATAAAAGACCAGGATCTATAGAAAAGTCCACAAGTGCTGAAATTTAAATATGTGCCACATGTCTGAAAACTAAGCAATCTAATAGAAAACACACATTTGGGAAAGAATCTTGTAAAATCTGTCAAAAACATAGACCAAAGGGGCATTTGTGTCATATGCAGATTGATACCGGAAAACCGAAGACCAAAGATATTCTATGAATTTTTTATGATTTGGAGACAATGCAGGATAAGCGATTGGAAGACGGCAGTCTTGAACATGTGCCAAATCTACGTGCTTTTAATCAACGATGTGAAAAATGTAACCTAGAAACGGATCTATATTTCTGTCAGACCTGTAGTTATAGAAGACACATTTTTCATCAAGATGTTTTTTCTAAATTCATGGACTATCTTTTGAAAATCAAAAAAAAAAACAGAGACGTTATTGTTTTGGCACATAACGAGCAAGCTTTTGACCATCGATTTATTTTGCGCCATATACTCACCAAAACAGACCTTACCCCAGAACTTAAAATGCGAGGGACCAAAATTATCTTGATGCAGCTAGGGTATGTAAAGTTTTTGGAATCTCTAAACTTTTTCCCTATGGCCTCAGCTGCACTACCCAAAGCTTTTGGATTAGCAGATAGATTCAAGATACTTCCCACACCCGTTTAACAACAGAGAAAACTAAAATTATGCAGGACCTCTTCCTAATGTTAAATACTATAACCCCGATGCAATGACAATGGAAAATAGGAAAGAATTTTTGAAGTAGTATGAAGAGCATAAAAACCAGTTTTTTAAAAGAAATCGTCGAATATTGTGTATCGGATGTTGAAATTTTAACTGAAGCATGTCTAATGTTCAGAGATCAGTTGTGTTTTGGAGAAATTTCCTCAAACAAGGAACCATAGCAATCATTCCTGAGAACGGTCACAGATCCAAAGATAATCAAAGCCGCAAAGTTCTTCAATGGCTTGCATGGATGAAGGAAAAAGAGATCGGGAAAAGTATACATCATGCTTCTGAAGGATCCGAAATATATTAGGTCGCAAAGTTGATGGTTACTGTGAAGAAACCAGACAAATCTTTGAATTTCATGGGTGTTCAAACATCAGTGAGATAAACCTCCACCACACAACCCCACTTAAACTTTGAATCTTTGATACGAGTCCACATTAGCGAAAACAGGGAAGTTCAGAGAGTACAAATATGAAGTAATCGAGAAGTGGAAATGTGATTGTCGAAAAGATTTAGAAAAAAACCCGAATTTGTTTTTTTTTTTAAATCATCCAATTCTTTCGCAGAGCCCCCTTAATCCTAGAGATGCTTTCTATGGAGGTCGTAGTGGCAATTGCAAGACATTATAAAGCATCAAATGGGAAAAATTTAATACTTCGATGTATGTTCTCCCTAACCATGAGTTTGTGAATATGGAAAATTTCCTATAGAACACCCTGAAATATTTGTAGAAAATGACTGCAACCAGTTAAATTCACAAGAAACAGATAGAGTCATCAAAGCAAAAGTTTTGTCACCACAAAATATCTACCATCCTGTTCTACCTCAAAAGATCAACAGTAAATTGATGTTTGTTCTTTCTCGAACATGTGGAGAAAATATGAATTATGATTATTGTACTCACAATGATGAAGAACGTGCCAACGTGCGTTATCCGGTACTTGGGTTATGGATGAAGAATTAAAAGCAGTTGAAAGGGGGTACAAAATAATCAGTATAGATGAAATTTGGAGGTATCAACAATATGACGTGGAGCAAAATATAGGAGGGCTTTTTGTAGAAATGATGAATAAATTCATAAAGATTAAGCAAGAGGCATCAGGTTGGCCAAGTGACTGCATCTCAGACGAGCAGAAAGAAAATTATATTGAATCATTTTCAATCGCGAGGGTGTGAAATTGAAGTATGCTAACATATTTGAAAATCCGGGACTTATTTGTTGGCTCAACTTATGTTGAAAAGTTTTTGGGGAGAGCTCGAACAACAAGAAAATCAGCCAAAAACTAAAGTTGTAAATAATCCTGAAAAATGTTTCAACGTGATGACAAATCCTGCCTTAAACATCAACACCATTTTACCCATTAATGAAGACGCTATGGTAGTTAACTATGAATTTAAGGAAGACAACTATGATCCGATATCAACAGTCAATGTTTGTCTAGCTGCATACACAACAACACTAGCGCGTCTTAAGTTGTTGAGTTATCTGTAGAGACTTGGTGATAGAGTTTTATATTACAATACAGACCCAGTGACATTTACTCATGAAGAAGGCGATGAGAACATTGAACGGGGGAATTTTCCGGAGACATGACAGACGTGTTGATGTCTTTTGGACACGGGAGATTTAAAACTGAATTTGTTAGCGGTTGGCCTAAGAACTACGCCTATATAGTTCACCCCTTTCAGGATCAGGATAAAAAAATTATATGTAAAGTCAAAGGAATCTGTCTGAACTACAACGCTTGCCAATTGATCAATTTGGACTCAATAAAGATATGATTCTACAAACAGGCTCAACCCCTATGACAATTGTTAATTACACAATTTTCAAGTTAATTCAAGCTATTTTAGTATCTAGTTCTAGTAGAATAATGAAAAATGTCAGTATAATATCTATTTTAATATCAATACGCAAACTTCAAAACTATACAGTTTATTTTCTCTATACATAGAAACTCATCAGTATAATCAAATTATTTGTTAAAAATTGATTTTATTCATCTTTTCTGAGAATTTTTATGATATCAATGGAGGTTGGTGGGACATTATCAAGGTAGCAGAACTTTGACGTAGTGATGACGCTTAAGCCAGTCACCGTCGTTGAAAAAACCATGTTGAAAAAATGCGTAAGTGGAGTATTTAATCACTATACCATCAACTTAAACAGTATATTTTTCTTTACAGATCGTGGAAGCTCTTGCTATCTCCCAAATTCATGAGCAGGACTCTCACATCTACCAGATTGTAAGAGATAACATAATATGTCCGATCTTGAATATCGTCTTGGAAAAAACCCTGTTCAAAAGAATGCGTAAGTGAAGTACTTATTCCCTATACCATCAACTTGGACAAGGAATATATTTCCTTAATCAGATCAAGCTTTCATCACTATTAGCTGAACTCTCACACCTGCTTGATCCACCAAGATTGCAAGAGACGACAAATGAACGATCCTGAATATCCCCAGAAGATTCATGTTTGGAAAAATGTTTAGTAATGTTATGATGATAATAATAAAATACTATCTCACCAATAAAAGCTTTTCTACCAATTTGTGTTTTCATTCCATTTCACAGCAACTTTGTATTTTATTCTTCTATAACCTATTTAAACGAGTGTTTTCATTTTTCCAAAGTTGTTCAGTTTGATAATACCTCAAAAATTTATCTCGTTCAATTTTGGATAAATCTTATGATAAAATCTCCTCATTCGTAACAATATAAATTATGTTATCGCCAGGTGACTTCACCAAAAAACCTGAATTTCCAGTACCTCAATCCTCCCCTCCCCTCATAAGCGTCAACACCGCCCTCACATCGATCTCGACATCTCAGAAACAACGCTACAAACGTCAACGTCACTTCAAACGTCAAAACCTAAATTCTCAATGTGTAAAACACATGCCCCACACAAAACACCAAAACTTGTGTCTTTTATCAGCCCCACAATTCAAGACAAGATACCCCAAAATCAAAAATGGTAACAACAGTACTACGACTAGCTTTTATTCCATAAAGTATCGGTGGCTCAGTCTTTTAGACAGTCACATCCCAATTCAAAGACCGTCCACTAGATGCACAAACTTTTTCAAGGATCAACATTACATCACCCAAGATGAGTCATCCAAGATAGGTCAGGGACAAAAATTTACCACGCTGAAGTGCCGCTATATCTACTTTAGTCGAATAGTTATTTGATTTTTTACAGATTCAGGATCACCTCATTTTGCGCTCTTCAAAAATACACTGCCTAGCATAAAATCCGGGTCACTCCATAATTTGCAACTATTTTTAAAATTAAAAGTTTCCGCGGGTTGGTTTGGAGTGTTACATAGTTTGCTATCATCATGACGGTGACTTTGTCAAAATTTGCTTGAATGAAAATTGCGATGTTTTTTTTTTTTCAATATCATTGAAAATAATGCAAAGCAAAAATTTCAATTTGCTTATTGATTTTTTTTTATCAGGAATCCAGTAGCGATTATTTTTCCCTAGAGCAGTGATAACAGCTTGCAAATGACAAGGCATGTGTCGGGGTGTTTTCTCTTCTTTTGGTCACACAAACATTGACAAGGTTTTTTATATTATTTAATTTTCGACAACTGGTCGTACAAAATGGAGACAATGAAAAATTGGCGTGAACATGCCGCCCCCTTTGAAGGCATATGCCCTTCAATATAAACATATGTAGACGAACACACGAAAATAAAACAGTCAATCAATGTCCAATGCAACGAAATAAAGTCCATTAATAGTGCAAATTGCTAAAAATGATTTTTTTGAATTGCATTAAATGTCCGTTCCATCGCTTGGTTACGTTCCAAAGTCAATCGGTAGAACGCACACACGTCCAGCTGCTCGCTTGAATACTCCAGAAGATGTTCTGACACTGACTATTCGTACCACTCCGTCGGCTCCAGGGTGCACATCGACTATACGGCCCATTGGCCAATTCAACGCAGATGTGTTTTCCTGGCATAACACCACTTACATGCCAATCATCAGCTGCCTTGATGGAACACGCCACTTGGTTCTTTGCTGCAGTGTTGACAGATATTCACTGGTCCATCTTCTCCAAAAATGTTGAGCCATTTGTTGCAACTGTAAATACTTTGACAGTCGACCAGCTTTTATATACTTGACATCCTCTTGTGGTACAGCAGTGAGAGCATCGCCAATTAAAAAGTGTCCAGGAGTCAAAGGGAAGATATCGGAAGAATCGTCTGACATTTACGATAAAGGACGAGAATTCATGACGCTTTCCACCTGCGTAAGCACTGTGTACATGTCCTCGTATGTCAGACTAGAATTACCTGATATTCAGACAAGGTGATACTTCGCACTTTTGACGGCCGATTCCCAAATACCGCCAAAATGCGGTGACCTAGCAGGGGAGAATTTCCACTCAATGCTGATCTGATTCAAAAAATTGGCAACGATATTTTCATTTTGAATATCATTTACAATTTTCTTGATTTCATTATTGGCCCCAACAAAATTTGTGGCGTCTGACCATATGGTTTTATACAACCCTCGTTGGGCTACAAATCTTTTGAGGCTATTTAAAAATGCCTCAGTTGAGAGGTCCCCTACTAAGTCGAAATGTACTGCCTTTAACCAAAGGCAAATGAAAATACACAAATAGCATTTTACGAGTCTTCTATTTTTCAACCTACCATCCTTTACCATGAATGGACCAGCAAGATCTAGGCCTGTATTTAAAAATGGTCGACAGGGTATGAGGCGCTCAGGAGGCAAATCTCCCATGAGCGGGTCTGAGGTCAATGGTCTATTTTTAAAACAAATAACAAACGATCGGGTTATTTTCCTCACATTACTTTTGCCTTTGGCCAGTACTTTCGTCTTACCGCAGCTAGCGTGGCTGACGGACCAGCATGCAAATGTCTAATGTGTTCATATGAAATAATTAGGTTGGTAAAAGGATTATCATAGGGCAAAACAATAGGGAATTTTTGATTTAAATTTAAAGTAGATTTATGAATTCTACCTCCGACACGAATTATGTTTTCTTGATCCAAGAAAGGATTCAATGATAAAAGCTTGCTCTTAGCACCAAGAGATTTTTTAGATTTCAGTCGATCTAAATCAGACGAGAATGAAATAGCTTGGACTATTTTTGTTAAAACATTCAATGAATAACTCAATTCTGAAATGGTAAGATTTGACACATTTCTGAGGACGCTTGTTTTCTGTGAATTTTGTCGAAATCTTATGCAAAATGTAACTACTTGATGCATTTCAGTTAACGAAGAATATCTTGTGAACAAATTATCACAATCAGGAATCACCAAGTGTGACAATTCTTTGTTAGGTTTCAATTCAGGTATGTCTGTTTGTATATTTATTTTACTAACTGGCCACTTTTCTTCATCCTCGCTTTACCAGGATGGTCCTGACCACCACATGTTACAATTTAACAATTGATCAGGCTCCACACCCCGAGATATCAGATCTGCGGGATTGTCTTGTGATATAACATGTCTCCAAGACTCTGCCTTAGTTGAACGCTGGATCTTAGCAACCCTGTTTGCCACGAATACCTTTACCACGAATACGAATACCTTTAGTATAGAGATGCGTCACTAAAACCATGACATTGAAAACTAATAGAATTTTTGAGCATGACTTGTCTGGGCACTTTCAATTCAGACAACCTTGAAATTTGATTTCGAAACTTTACGAATTCGGTATATAGGCCGAGAGGAACACTTTCATCCCATTGAACCCCGAGCTGCCATAATTTTCGTAGCATCATTTTGGTCTTTATGACCACAGGACCTACTAGCCCTAAAGGAAGAGATATCGTCCATAGTATCAAAGAGGTCCTTTAATCAAATGAAGATCGTTGTTTTTCTTCATTTGCCCTAAAGGGTCGAAAATTTGCGCAATAGTGAATAAAATAATCCTTTTTGTCATGCGGTTCTCGTCAATGTTAAAATTAATCGTAAAACGGAAAACATCTTCATTCGAATTCCAAATTAATCCCAACGTTTTAACACAAATATTGTCCGTTATTAGGTATTGTGCCACGTTGTTCGATAAATCGATGTCATTTTCGATTATTTTTTTGTCATTCGAAACCCACTTGCGTAACGTAAAACCTCCCGAACTTAATATTTGTCTTATTTCTGTTTTTAGTTTGATAGCATTTTCATTGGTCTCCGCGCCCGTAATCAAATCGTTGACATAAAAGTCCTTACTTATAATCCTACTCGCAACTGGATATATTTCTCTTTGATCCAAGGCCAGTTGAAATATAACTCTTATCGCCAAAAACGAAGCAGGAGAAGTTCCATAACTTAGTGTATTCGATCTATGATGCTCCATTTCCTTATTAGGATCACTACGCCATAAAATGCGCTGCAAATCTCGCTGCGTCTCCTCTACCAACACCTGTCGATACATTTTTCCAGCGTCGGCGATAATCACATAATTATGCGTTCTAAACCGCATCAAGATATCAAAAAGATCGTCCTGTATGACAGGACCAACGGATAAAATATCGTTCAACGAATATCCCAAACTACTTTTACATGAAGCATCAAATACGACCCTGAGTTTTGTGGTCAAACTAGACTCTTTCAGGACCCCGTGATGCGGTGGATAATAAACACCTTTTTCTTTATTTATCTGCTCGATGCTAGATATTTTACCCATATGACCAAGATCAATATATTCAGAAATGCATTCATCATATTTCTGTTTTAAATAATTATTATTTTTGAATCTTTGTTCAAGTGCGAAAAATCTTTTTGTGGCTATTTCACGAGAATTGCCCAATGGTTCCACTGGCTTTTTTAGTGGTAACGAGACTACAAATCTTCCAACTTCAGGGCGTCAAAAAGTTTCCAAAAAATGTTTTTCACATTTGTGCTCCGATGAGCCTATTTTTTTCTCTGTACTTTCACAATGTTCTATTTTCCAGAAATGTTCCAATGCATCAAGTATTTTATTATCGTTATCAATAGCCAAATTGCATACTGAAATGAAGGTAAGTTTGCGAAAGGTTGTCCTTTCCAAAAATTTGTATTTTTGGAAATATTGCCAGTTTTAATGATATTTTTCGATCTTTCTATGGATTTCAAGTTCAGTTATTCCTAGTTGCTATAACAACGTTGAAAAAAAATCAAATGTTAGAAAGTGTATGATCAATACTTCGTTTGTGTAATTTAAGATCTGCGGCATGATTATAAAAAAAATTTTGAATGACACTGAATGCTCAATGCACTTTCTAACATTTGATTGTTTTTCTTCGAACGTCAGTAAAACAGACATTGTTCGACTGAGTATCGACCGCAAAGTTACACTTTTTCTCCGCCGGAGGGGAAAGTAGCCATGACTACGAATACGTGAGCCTGGCCGCCGCCCAAAGCTATATTCATGGCAAATTGAACACATTATGTTTTTGCATAAATTATAAATTTGTCGACATTTGAAGAAAAATTGCATATTTTATTTGGAGGAACAGTTACTTTTTATGAAGCGCTCGTGTTAAGCAGCTGAACGAAGTGAGGCTGATAATGGAGACCAAGAAAAATTATACATTTGTCGACATTTGAAGAAAAAATATCATATTTTATTTGGAGGAAAATTTACTTTTCATGAAACGCTCGTGTTAAGCAGCTGAACGAAGTGAGGCTGATAATGGAGAGCAAGTCATGAAAAACAACTTTTCCTCCAGATAAAATATGCAATTTTTTCTTCAAATGTCGACAAATTTATAATTTATGCAAAAATATAATGTTTTCAATTTGTCATGAATATAGCTTCGGGCGGCGGCCAGGCTCACGGTTTCGTAGTCATGGTTACTTTGCCCTCCGGCGGAGGAAAAGTGAAACTTTGCGGCCGATACTCAGTCGAACAATGTCCGTTTTACTGACGTTTGAAGAAAAACAATCAAATGTTAGAAAGTGCATTGAGCATTCAGTATCATTCAAAATCTTTTTTTTAATCATGCCGCAGCTCTTAAATTACACAAACGAAGTATTGATTGTGCACTTTCTAACATTTGATTTTCTTACAACCTTTAAATAGCAACTAAGGATAACTGAACTTGAAATCCATAGAAACATCGAAAAATATCATTAAAACTGGCAATATTTCCAGAAATACAAATTTTTGGAAAGGACAACCTTACGCAAACTTTCCTTTATTTTCAATGCCCGACATGAAATCACAAACTTTGGGGTCTCCATACGGAAAAATTGATTTTTGGCAGTTTTCTCAATTCAATTCTTGAACTTATTTTTCGACCACCATATATTAATAGTTATTGAAATGTTCTAAATAAATCTATTAGAAGATGTCCATTTCAATAAGGAATCCAACATAGACTTACTGAAAACGCTTTCTGAACCGAAAAATCTTCATTTTATTTGGTCCTAAAAACGTAAGTTTTGACATAAAATTTTGAATATTTCAAAAACTCTTCTATTCAGATAAAGGGTGTGGTACATCAAATAGTCCTTAAATTTTACGTAGAATCCAAAAATGTTATAAAATATAGGGTGTTCTATCAAAAATAAGCAAGTTGACACCATTTTCCGGTATAACCGGACGTGCCACCATCTTGAAACTATTTTAGCTTCAGTGTCCCCATAGACTTTGGTTTACTGTCAAATTTTCAAAATTTTTCTACGTATAGTTTTCCATATATAGTTCGAGCTTGTTCCCGGAGGGACACCTTGTATATATATTTTTTCCACTAACATGTTTGTCATAATTTTTAGACTGCTTTTATTTTCAATCATCACGTAAATACTATTTACTATTAAGATGTTAACTACATACAGCTGCCTTATTATATGTATATTTTTTTTCTAATGTTATTGGCGCAGCTGGCATAGGCAATTCATTTTTATTTTTCTCTGTAAATTGCTAAAAGTAAAAAATCTAAAACAATTGCTTCTCTTAGCTCTCTTTCTGATCTTTATCCTATATCCTATATCTTTCTGCCAGTGATCTTACATTAATATGGGCAACACTAAACAATAAAGGTGTTGAGGGACAGAAAGATATAGGATAAAGATAAGAAAGAGAGCTGAGAGGAGCAATTGTTTTAGATTTTGTACTTTTAGCAATTTACAAAGAAAAAGAAAAATGAACTGCCTATGGCAGCTGTGCCCATACCATTAGAAAAAAAATATACATATAATAGGGCAGCTGTATGTAGTTAACATCTTAATAGTATCTATTTATTTACTATCAAGATGTTAACAACATACAGCTGCCTTATTATATGTATATTTTTTTTCTTATGTTATGGGCGCAGCTGGCATTTTTATTTTTCTCTGTAAATTGCTGAAAGTACAAAATCTCAAACAATTGCTCCTCTTAGCTCTCTTTCTAATCTTTATCCTATATCCTATATCTTTCTGCCCCTCAACACCTTCAATGTTTAGTGTTTCCCACATTAATGTAAGGTCACAGTTGCCGAAATTAAATTCCTTGGAAAATCATATCGCTTCACACAGTTATGATGTTATTGGTGTCACAGAGAGTTGGCTACTCAAGAATATTCCCTTAGACCCAGTTGATATACGAGACTATGTTTTTGTCAGAGAAGACCGCTCAACTAATCTCGGAGGTCTAGGGATTTACATTTAAAAGATGTATAAATTCAAAATAGTATTAAAAGAAATAAAAGACTTTATTGAATATATCTGGATTAGCTCAAATATCAACGGCAAAAACTTTCTTATCGGTGTAATTCATCGACCTCCTAATACAAACGTAATCGATTGTTTTGACTATATGGAAGACAAACTAATAAATCTATCTTCAGAATACAACAAAATCTTATTCCTGGCTGACTTTGATATAAATATGCTTGATGTTGGAAGTCGGAATGTTGATATTTTATTAAATTAAACAAAAACTCTTGGATTTAAACAATTGATAAATGGTGCCACTCGGGTAACAAAAAAAAACAGCCACTTCAATTGATCTAGTCTTCAGTAATATTGAAACAATTGTGGGAGTCTGGATGCAGATTATTCTGCCCATTTTTTAATATATTGTAGCTTTGTACTAAAATCTACCCAAATTCCTAGTAATAGCTTCACGCATAGGCCACTAACTAGGCTTAATTCAACCCAGCTTCAACAAGATCTTGAAAATTTGCCATCACAAGATATTTTTCATATTGACAACATTGATAAAAAGGTATCGTCTTTTTCAAAACTGCTGCTTGACCTCTTCGACAAGCACACACCTTTAAAAACTGTTTCTGGCAAAAAACGTCCATACTGTCCCTGGTTTACAGATAACATTAAACTTATGCAAAAAATACGCGATGAAGCCTTATCTGGGTTCCAACAGACAAAAAGTCCTGAACAACGTGATTATTATAAAATGTTGCGAAATTCAACGACTAGCGCTATACGGACTGAAAAAAAAAGCTTATCTTGATGCCAAATTTAATCATTGTAATATCCGGCAGAAGTGGAAGGAATTGCACAAACTAGATATATCAAACAAAAAAAACAAAAACAAATCCCCAAGAACCAAAAAATCCCGACGAATTTAACAAATATTTTACTAGTACAGATATATCCAACTGTTTAGCTGATGAAGAGTTGATAACATTTTACAATGATAACAATCTACAGAGTCACATGGAGCCTCTCACTTTCAAAACGGTGGATGATTATGAAATTTCAAAAATAATACAAAGTATTAAATCGAAGGCTATTAGTTCAGATGGTATTAACATAACCCTTATTATTAACACATTATTATTAAATGTATCAGCACGTCCTATTCTCCAAAATCATGGAAAGAAGCTACAGTTATCCCCTTACCAAAAATGAACAACCTCACTCAATATTCACATCTTCGCTGTATATCAATCTTACCAACCTTCTCAAAAATACTTGCGGTCCAAATCTCGTCTTATTTAGTGAAATATAGTAGGGGAGAGCGGGGCAAGTGAGTCATAAAATATTATTTCAGAATAATTTGTATGATCGGCATCAGAGCCGGGAACAATCAGTACAGTTTACGTACTATGGAGGAGGTGCATCGTGTTTATAAAAAACAGACCAAAAAATATTAATACCAAGGTGAAAATGAATATTTTCTGTTTTTGGCATATCGTGATGTGATATTTATGATCAATTGAGTAATGTTTTTCGCAGTCTAAACGCAATATCTAGATATTTCATTATAAACAAAACATAACCTCACATTTTAGTAATAACAACATAATGTTATTTAGATTGTTGCCAAATGATTTTGTTCCACTTGGATTTATTTTTCCTAATTTTGAGGAGGCGTTGGAGCAAGTGAGTCATAGATATGATATGACTCACTTGCCCCCCAGTATTATCAATGTTAAAGATGTTAGTTGGACATAGATGTAAGTATTACTTTTTAGGATTATAAAATATAGTGTGAGCTTGACCTGTGGTGTAGGTATGTGTGAAATAATCACCAGATCTTTTCTCAAAGATCAGCTTGAAGAGAAACTGCCAAGAAAAATTTTGAGAAAGCCGGGCAAGTGGTGTCAAAAAAAGAAAAAAAAAGAGAAAACTTAAAGGAAATTAATAAAAGTGCTTCAGAAAAGGAAATGACAGAAGAGGAAGATGCAACAATTTGCGTCCACTGTGAGGAAACATCCCACATAACAATGAAAGCATATTCATATCTTCAGCATGTACTTAGAACGTGCGTCAACCCATATGCTTACGCGCATATCATTAGCATGATCTACGAATGTATACTCATGTACCAAATATATTCCTCAACGTATATGCGCTTATATATATTCTCAGCATGTGCCAAGAACATTTTACCATATGTTTATAAATGCTTGACAGGATATAATTTTCACCATGTGTTAGAACGTGCGTAGAAAATGCTTCTTGTATATAAAATGAAGAACCTTTCAATCCATCCGATCAAGTTTTTTTAAAGAAGACAGGACTAGGTAGTTAGGTGCCTATCTTTAGGTACCTCTTGTATGAACAAAAACATAATACAATCTTATTTGTATACGATGTCTACGTTATTATCATAAGTGAGTAACTTGGAGTTCTCCTGTTTCTACAATATTTTTTACTTCGTCTGTCGTCCGTCTGCGGGTCTGCGTACTCGTCATAGTCATGAACAGCGTTGCCAAGTGTAAATGGGCATAACAATTATAACGATCATGGTTCTGGATTTTTGCAATAAAATACTATGGTAAAAGCTTTTTAATAAATATTGAATAGATGTAATGACAAATAAGATTCACACTATTAAAAATTCCAGTATGAATAAAGAGAGTTCTTTTTTAAGTGAAAAATATGACAACAGTGCCGCTCATTTCCTTAGTTGCTCACACGGCAGAGCGGCACGCCATCTTGATGTTTGTGAGTGGTCAGGAGTGGTGTGGTTAGTTTTGTCAAAAAAGTTTTCAACGGTTGATTGTATCTGGTTTCTAAAATTGTGTGTGATTTATGTTGATACATTTGTGTGTGTTATGTGATTAAAATGTGGAATCAGAAGTTTGATGAAGTGTCCTTTGCCAAAGATTTGCTATATAGTCTATAGTAGTCGGTATTAGGGTCAAGTTTATAAGCCTCATAACTTTGTATCTTCTGCGGATTGGATTGATAGACCATATACCTGATGGTGAGTGATTGGTTGTGATCAGGCTTATTGGAAAATAATGAATGCTTCCTCTGGGCTCCCTCAATAGATAGGTTTCCCCAATTTCTCATAGCTGTGTCTAGTGATAATATTGATTCAGTTATTCTAGCGATCTTGTACCTTGTCACCTTACCTTATTGACGAAATTTTGTAATAGTTCACACGTCATATTTTTTCTAACTAGGAATAATTAGAGTCTTTATTCAATCTTGGTATTACTTATGTGTATTATGTTCCTACAATAGATCTGGATCTGTATTAAGATTCAGAATATCTTGATTTATTTTCAGTTGACAAATTCGTGACTTGAATTTCATTTGTTCATAGGTACTTGGCAAAAATAAAACACTCCAAATAATATACGAGCTGGTTTTATTTCTAGGAATGTTCAAAGAATATGCTGAGGTATATAAAAAAGGATATTCTTGGTATATTTTGGAATACTCCTGGAACATTCCTGATCAAAGTGTCATAGCACATGCTACTCGCGGCCAAAAGATAATGCTCAGCACCTCCCCAGTATATATGAGTATTATTCTTAGCACATGCTCAGAACATATTTTCAATATCCTTATACCAAGAAGAAGATGCTGGCACATGCTTGGTATATCATTTTGTTATGTGGGATATGGAGACACCAGTCAGGCCGAATGGATAATGTCCATCCAATGTGGTGCATGGATGCACGAGGAGTGTTCCGATAATGAACTTGGCGCAAATAATTATATTTCCGACAATTGCCGGTAATCATTTGTATAAGGACTCACTTGCCCCCTGTAGGGGTTTCACTTGCCCCATACCTTGGGTCTCTTGATATATTTGATCAGCACAAAATTGGATGTTGCGTCGAAAAAAGAATGGGAGGAACTCTCCGTTAAGAACAAAACAAGGCCAAATATTTCTGAATTTAACGATTTTTTGAAAAGACGATGTGAATTATTAGAAACTTTGAATCCAATTAAAACTTTGTCTACACAAGATAAATTTTCGAGCAATAGAAGGCACTTTCTAAAATCATATGGTAGGCAAAGCGACGATCGGTCTTATTCCTTGCATACTTCCAATGGTGGAGGTCAAAGATCTTTTGTCGTGAAAGTCATGCTATCTATTATTGTCAACAATTTTTAAAATTGACTACCAAAGCTAGATTCAGTGAGATTAAAAAGTTGAGAGCTTGTTCGAATTGCCTTCGTCAAGGACATACTAGTGGTATTCGTTTTTGATTATGGAAAAAATCACCAATAAAATTCCTTTGGTGGCATTGAGTTTGTCTGATATTGATATACCTAAGGATATAACGTTGGCCGATCCCGATTTTAATAAACCTGGAAATATTGACTTGTTATTGGGAGCTGGGATATTTTACGATTTGTTATGCGTTGGGCAAATAAAAACAAATTTCCACGGTCCGATTTTCCAAAAATCGTATTTCGGCTGGATTATTTCTGGTCCTGGCCTTATTGATTATTGATAGTTATTGAAATGTTCTGAAAAATCTATCAAAAGATGTCTATTTCAATAAGGAATCCAACACAGACTTAATGAAAACGCTTTCTGATCCGAGAATTACATTTTATTTGGTCCTAAAAACGTCAGTTTTGACATTAAGTCTTAAATATGTCAAAAACCCTTCTACTTAGATAAAGGGTGTGGTACATCAAATCGGCCTTAAATTTTACGTAGAATCCAAACATGTTATGAAATATAGGGTGTTCTATTAAAAATAAGCAAGTTGTCACCATTTTCCGGTATAACCGGAAGTGCCACCATCTTGAAAATATTTTAGCTTGAGTGCCTCCATAGACTTTGGTTTACTGTCAAATTTTCAAAATATTTCTACGTATAGTTTTCCATATACAGTTCGAACTTGTTCCCGAAGGGACACCTTGTATATATAATTTTTCCACTAACATGTTTGTCATAATTTTTATACTGCTTTTATTTTCAATTATCACGTGAATACTATCAACTATTAAGATGTTAACTACATACAGCTGCCTTATTATATGTATTTTTTTTTCTAATGTTATGGGCGCAGCTGGCATAGGCAGTTCATTTTTATTTTTCTCTGTAAATTGCTAAAAGTACAAAATCTAAAACAATTGCTTCTCTTGGCTCTCTTTCTTATCTTTATTCTATATCTTTCTGTTCCTCAACACCTTCATTGTTTAGTGTTGCCCACATTAATGTAAGGTCACCGTTGCCGAAATTAAATTCCTTGGAAAATCATATCGCTTCACACAGTTATAATGTTATTGGTGTCAAGGGTTTCTTTATCCGTTAAATAGGCTCAGTTAACCTTTTTTAGTACGATAAAAGAAACCTATTTCGTTAGACCCAGTTGATATGCGGGACTAAGTTTTTGTCAGAGAAGACCGCTCAACTAATGTCGGAGGTCTAGGGATTTACATTTAAAAAATGTATAAATTCAAAATAGTATTAGAAGAAATAAAAGACTTTATTGAACATATCTGGATTAGCTTGAATATAAACGGCAAAAACTTTCTTATCGGTGTAATTCATCGACCTCCTAATACAAACGTAATCGATTTTTTTAACTATATGGAAGACAAACTAATAAATCTTTCTTCAGAATACAACAACATTTTATTCCTGGCTGACTTTGAAATAAATATGCTTGATGTTGGAAGTCGGAATGTTGATATTTTATTAAATTAAACAAAAACTCTTGAATTTGAACAATTGATAAATGGTGCCACTCGGGTTACAAAAGAGAACAGCCACCTCAATTGATTTAGTCTTTAGTAATATTAAAACAATTAGGGATTGTGGGAGTCTGGATGCAGACATATCTGACCATTTTTATATATATTGTAGCTTTGTAGTGAAATCTACCCAAATTCCTAGTAATAGCTTCACGTATAGGCCACAAACTAGGATTAATTCAACCCAGTTTCAACTAGATCTTGAAAATTTGCCATCACAAGATATCTTTCATATTGACAACATTGATAAAAAAGTATCGCCTTTTTCCAAACTGCTGCTTGACCTCTTCGACAAGCACGCACCTTTAAAAACTGTTTCTGGCAAAAAACGTCCATTCTGTCCCTGGTTTACAAACAACATTGAACTTATGCAAAAAATACGCGATGAAGCCTTATCTAGGTTCCAACAGACAAAAAGTCCTGAAAACCGTGATTATTATAAAATGTTGCGAAATTCAACGACTAGTGCCGTACGGACTGAAAAGAAAGCTTATCTTGATGCCAAATTCAATCAATGTAATATCCGGCAGAAGTGGAAGGAATTGCACAAACTAGATATATCAAACAAAAACAACAAAAACAATTCCCCAAGAACCAAAAAATCCTGACGAATTAAACAAATATTTTACTAGTACAGAAATATCAAACTGTGTAGCTGATGAAGAGTTGATGACATTTTACGATGATAACAATCTACAAAGTCACATGGAGCCTCTCACTTTCAAAACGTTAGATGATTATGAAATTTCAAAAATAATACAAAGTATTAAATCGAAGGCTATTGGTTCAGATGGTATTTACATAACCCTTATTATTAACACATTATTATTAAATGTATCAGCACGTCCTATTTTCCTAAATCATGGAAAGAAGCTACAGTTATTCCCTCACCAAAAATCAACAACCCCACTCAATATTCACATCTTCGCTGTATATCATTCCTACCAACCTTATCAAAAATACTTGCGGTCCAAATCTCGTCTTATTTAGTAAAATATAGTAGGGAAGAGCGGGGCAAGTGAGTCATAAAATAGTCTTTCAGAATAATTTGTATGATCGGCATCAGAGCCGGGAACAATCAGTACATTTCACGTACTATGAAGGAGGTGCATCGTGTTCATAAAAAACAGACAAAAAAATATTAATACCAAGGTGAATATGAATATTTTTGTTTTTGGCATATCGTGATGTAATATTTATGATCAATTGAGTAAGGTTTTTCGCAGTCTAAACGCAATATCTAGATATTTCATCATGAACAAAACATAACCTCACATTCTAGTGCCAAATGTTTTTGTTCCACTTGGATTTATTACTCCTAATTTTCAGGGGGCGTTGGAGCAAGTGAGTCATAGATATGACTCACTTGCCCCTCAGTATTATTAATGTTAAAGATGTTAGTTGGACATAAATGTAAGTATTACTTTTTAGGATTATAAAATATAGTGTGAGCTTGACCTGTGGTGTAGGTATGTGTGAAATAATCACCAGATCTTTTTTCAAAGATCAGCTTGAAGAGAAACTGTCAAGAAAAATTTTGAGAAAGCCGGGCAAGTGGTGTCAAAAAAAGAAAAAAAAAAGAGAAAACTCAAAGGAAATTAAGAAAAGTGCTTCAGAAAAGGAAATGACAAAAGAGGAAGATGCAACAATTTGCGTCCACTGTGAGGAAACATCCCACATAACAATGAAAGCATATTCATATCTTCAGCATGTACTTAGAACGTGCGTCAACCCATATGCTTACGCGCATATCATTAGCATGATCTACGAATGTATACTCATGTACCAAATATATTCTTCAACGTATATGCGCTTATATATATTCTCAGCATGTGCCAAGAACATTTTACCATATGTTTATAAATGCTTGACAGGATATAATTTTCACCATGTGTTAGAACGTGCGTAGAAAATGCTTCTTATATATAAAATGAAGAACCTTTCAATCCATACGATCAAGTTTTTTTTAAAAAGACAGGACTAGGTAGTTAGGTGCCTATCTTTAGGTACCTCTTGTATGAACAAAAACATAATACAATCTATGTGTGAAATAATCACCAGATCTTCTTTCAAAGATCAGCTCGAAGAAAAACTGTCAAGAAAAATCTTAAGAAAGCTGGGCAAGTGGTGTCAAAAAAAAAAAAAAAGAAAACTCAAAGGAAATTAAGAAAAGTGCTTCAGAAAAGGAAATGACAGAAGAGGAAAATGCAACAGTTTGCGTCTACTGTAAGAAAACATATATATGGAGACACCAGTCAGGCCGAATGGATAATGTGCATCCAATGTGGTGCCTGGATGCACGAGGAGTGTTCCGATAATGAACTAGGCGCATATAATTATATTTCCGACAATTGCCGGTAATCATTTGTATAAGGACTCACTCTCCCCCGTAGGGGTTTTACTTGCCCCATACTTTGGGGCAAGCGAGTCATTTTTATTTTTTTTTTTTTTGTTTCTCAGCTCATATACCTAAAATGCAACCATCAGATATTACATTTTTTCAGTCGTATACGAGGTTTGTCAAAAAATATGAATTTCACTCAAGAGTAAAATTTGACAATATCGAAAATTGTTATAAAGAAAAATAAACACTACCGTTAAAATGATTGTTTTTTTCTTTTTTAAATTTATTAAATTCTATAAATAAATTGATATTAAACAGTAATCTCTTATTTTAATTATTGGACATTTAAATCAATGCATTAATTCAAATGAAAAAATGTAATATCTGATGGTTGCATTTTAGGTTTTGGAACATGCAGAACTTTTTATAAAGAATAACTTTTTTTCCTAAAATTAATAATTAAAAAGTTTCCCATATGTGGCCAACTTAAGCAGACACACTGTATATAGGTTTTTCTAGGAAGGCCAATGAGCTGCTTCACTCTTTTATCACAGACAAAGCACAACGCGTCTCAATTTCTGGATCAGAATCCGCGCTCCTGAATATCCTTACTGGAGTACCACAGGGTACTATTTTGGGTCCAATTCTATATACCATTTATCATTTAATCATAAAAAAGAAACTTTTAAACGATCCTTCTTATACAAAATTGCTCTCTGCATTGATTTATATGTCTCCAGATCTACTTACTTTGTTGGTGAGTTTAAAATCACCTATCCTTTATATAATGGATCATCACCCTAGAAGGCTGATTGAAGAGTTTAAAAAAAGTTCAAAAAGCAAAATAATTTGGCAACAGTGGTATTTGCATCGTTTTCTTTCTCTTTCTCTCCCTCTGATCCTTCCTTTCCTGTCATCAATCTATATTTCCAATTTAGACCATCTTGTAAATCGTGTTTTTGGTTAATAATCATTATGCTTTAGAAATGTGATGGGTTAGGTTGGTTTTAGTGTTAAGTTACTTATTTAGGCATAGGCTCAAACAGCAACCAACGCTAGTGTCGAAAAGGTGAAAACGGCCCTTCACTTAACTTGATTAATATCTTAAGATAGTGATACACTTGTTTCAATATGCAATTTTTTTTTTTAGCTGAAGTGATAAACGTCTCATTATTAATATTGTTATCGCTTTCTCGTTACTTATGTATTGAGAAACCGAGCGTGTACATCAGTGTACCTTGTAAATCATCTGCAAGAGGTGAGAAATGTGAACATGTGTGCCGGAGGGGAAAGTAACCATGACTACGAAACCGTGATCCTGGCCACCGCCCGAAGCTATATTCATGGCAAATTGAAAACATTATGTTTTTGCATTAATTATAAATTAGTCGACATTTGAGGAAAAAATATTTTATTTGGAGGAAAAGTTACTTTTCATGACTTGCTCTCCATTATCAGCCTCACTTCGTTCAGCTGTTTCACACGAGCGCTTCATGAAAAGTATCACTTTTTGTCCATATAAAATAATATACTATTTTTAACATTGTCATAGCAACTAAGAATAACTGAACTTGAAATCCATAGAAACATCAAAAAATATTATTAAAACTGGCAATATTTTCAAAAATACAAATTTTTGGAAAGTACAACCTCACGCAAACTTACCTTTATTTTCAATGCCCGACAACATGAGATCACAAAATTTGGTGGTTTCAATTGAAAAAATTGATTTTTGGCAGTTTTCTCAATTTAATTTTTGAACTCATTTCTCGACCCGATAATTATTAAAATGTTCTAAAAAATCTATCAAAGGATGTCCATTTTAATAAGGAATCCAACACAAACTTAATGAATACGCTTTCTGATACGAAAAGTTTACATTTAAATCAGGTCCGAAAAACGTCAGTTTTGACATAAAATCTTGAATATTTCAAAAACCCTTATACTTAGATATAGGGTGTGGTACATTAAATGGGCCCAAAATTTTCGTAAAATCCAAAAGTGTTATAAAATAAAGGGTGTTCTATTTAAAATAAGCAAGTTGACACCAACTTCCGGTATAACCAAGAGTGGCACCATTTTGAAAATATTTTAGTTTGAGTGCCCTCATAGACTTTGGTATACTGTGAAATTTTCTCACGTATAGTTTTCCATACATAGACCAAGCTTGTTTCCGGAGGGACACTCTGTTTACAGGGTGCGCCAATAGTGCGTGGACGAGATATTGTCGGTTTATAGGAGCACATTTTCAAAATTTGTTGGCAAAGCATGCTAGACAGACCTTGAGTTTACAAACCTAGAATAGTTTTACTTCATTCGCATCGCGTATACAGGGTGATTTCTATCAATGTTAATTTTTTTTAAATGGAACCCCCGGTATATTATTACATATTTGGATTCCTCAGTCAATTTTAGATTGACTTTATGGACCACACATGGTATCTTGAATGTACCGATCACCCGCAAATCGCTATTTTTTTAAAAAGCTGATGTGTAAAGAAAATTCAATATCGCATTGATCCCAACAGTTAGAGAAATGGGATTTTTTTGTTGACGCTAACCACAAAATGTGCTGATGTTTACCGTATGTACCAGCTTCAATTGTTTTTGAGTAATGCAAAATCGTTATGCCAATTTAGAAAATCGCAATCAGGGCTAACTTGATTTTTTAAAATAAAACCAACTAACTTTTTTCATGCGATCGAATGTTCATGAGCTTTCCGGCGATATTCGGTTGTCAGTATCTATATCTGGTAGTTTTCTTTCAAATCTACATTTTCCTATTAATCCGTCGTTTCTATTATTCCTCGATACTAGGTAGGTATTAAGATCAAGTAGGCTATGGAAAACAAATAAAATTATTCATTGTAGTTATAATAATAAATAATAACATTCTATCATTTATCATGGATCTGAACACTGGTTCACATACAGAAGACCAATCATGAAAATAGGGAACAAAAACAGTATAATTATAATAACAAGAAATTTCTAGATATAATGCCACTTTTTGGTAAAAATGGCACTATTCGAAAGAGGGGCAAAATGTATGTACTCAAGATTTCACATCAATAAATGGACAAAGAAGCTAATATAATTTTTGCCAAGTTCCAAATGTTATAGCTAGACCACCACTTTTCACCGGCACTGTATTTGGTCAGAAATTTATTACGATTGAGAATTAATTTTATCAGAAGATTCAATGATTTGTGCATAGAATAAGGGGTCGGTATTTTGAACATTTTTTGTTCCAATAATTATTATACTGCCCTTGTTCCCCTCTAAATAGTTAGTTTCATTTGAAAAAATCAAGTCAGCCTTGATTGAAATTTTCTAAATTGGCATAACCATTTTTCATAAATCAAAAAGAAATGAAGCTTGGACATACGGTCAACATTGAGTCATTTCACGCTTAGCATCACCAAAAAATCCTAGTTTTCTAACTCTCACGATCAATGCGATACTCATTTTTTTTAAAACATCAACGTTTTTGAAAAATAGCGATTTGCGAGTGAGCGGTTCGTTTAAGACACCATGTAGGGTTTAAAAGTCAATCTGAAATTGTCTGAGGAACCCAAATATGTAATGATATACAAGGGGTTCCATTTGAAAAAATGTAACTTTGATATGAATCACCCTGTATACGCGTCGCGAATGAAGTAGAACCATTTTGGGTTTGTAGCCTCAAGGTCTGTCTATCATGCCTTGGCAACAAATTTAAAAAATGTGCCTCTATAAACCAAGAATATCCCGACCACGCACTATTGGCGCACCCTGTATATCTAAATGAGAACAGTAATTTCATCAACGATCAATAAATGGATCGCAAAACATTCTAGAAAAAAAAGTGAATCAGATTGCAAGTCAGAAAAGAAAGTTGAAAATACCCAATTAAGGGAAAGTGAAATGGATCTTCACCCTGCAACCTTGTTTGATAGCCTTATTGATACCCATCAGAAGTGTACCTGCATGGAGAGTCATTTGCAGCAACTGATTTGAGTCGCAACAAGTCATCAACTATGTTTATCCTATGCACTTTTTCTTCGTGTTTCACAAATATATTTCCATACCGGCACCAGGTACTCGTCTCTGTTGTACTTTTTTCTCGTCCAGGGTCTTCAGAGGAGCTGACAAGTCTCTCCGTATCGTTGCGATACTCGTCGCACGCTGAAGAGACTCACACCAAAGTTTTTCGCAGTTCCGCGTTGACGGCCATCTAAGGCTGCCACAATTTGTGCCGCAACAACAGGTTTTATGTCCATTTCACTAAGCAATAACATCAATACTATCGCAAAAAATTTGCAACTGAGAGTTGAAACCACGCATGGAATGCACCAATATGCTGATAATCGTTTACAGAACTTATGGTGATGGACCCTTTTTTGTCAAACTTTGAACAAAATAACAAAAACTCCGTTTTCATTCAAGCAATCAGGTTAAATCATTGTCTAATGATAGCAAACAATGCTGCACCCCAATCCAACCCGCGCAAACTTCAAATTTCAAAAATAATTGCAATATATGGAGTGACCCCGATTTTATGATTAGCAGTGTATATTTTCATAGTTTGCCTATGTTTGGACTAGCCGTTTCCAAGTTATTTGGTTTCAAATAACTTAGTGTATCGTTTCAATGCGAGTGATTAATGCAATAATTAATTGGAAAAACCATGGGAAACATAATATTTGATGACAGGAAAATCACGATTGTTGTTTTCATTGGTGATCCATGGCAGCTGAGATAAAATATCTCATTATTCATATTATACACTCAGTAGCTCAAAGTGCAATAGCTCAAAAACTTCTAAACCAAACATAGGCAATCTGTATATTCCTGAAGATCGGAAAATGAGGAGATTCTGAATCTGTAATAAAATAAAGGGCATTCCATTTTACAAAAAATATTTCCAATAGCGATTTGTTCTTTCACTTAGTTATTATAAGATCTTCAGAAAAAATCATGAAATTTGTATTTGAATATTTTGTTTTCTATCGCTTTAAATAGGATTTCTGAGGGGGTGGCAAATTATGAAGAGAAAACCCTGTACGTACCGACCTAATACTTTTTAAATATTTGACATTTCCAGTACAATTATTCTGTTATTTTTTACAACGGTTAACTTTGACAACAATGGCTAGTACTATTTGAAATGGAATCAACATTTTGAACATCCTGAAAATGTAATTTTTGCAAAGTTCAAATACTTCTACGCCTTTTTCAAACGTGACAAAAAAGCACCAGGACACGTAAGCTGACAAATGGATTGAAGATTCAAAAGCATCATCACTTTTTGAATAGCTGATGCAGGATCAAAATGCTATCAAATTTTAGGCAAGTGATATTTATTTATGCAACAATGCAATTTTCTCGATCAAAAACCAAAGTAAGAAATCAGATCCAATTTCTCGGGTTACCATTTTCCTCCTACCTGATGTTTTCTAAACATTGGTAAACATTTTGTGGGGTGATTCCCGGGGTATTTTCGTGAGAAAAAGTTCCTAACAACATACACCATCGTGCCAAAAATTAGCTTTATCGTTGAAGAAACAATTGAGATATAGACTCATATTAAGTGAGACACCATGTAGGTTTGAACATTTGTTATTTGCTCTTATTACTTCTGTTAATACTGCTTAAATACTTCTATTTCATAACATTTCATTTGAATAAATGAATAAATCAAATAAATAACGTCTTTATTTAGTACTCCCTGATGCATACAAAGCAAAATTACAGAGCATGCACATGAAAAACGGCCAACTGGCAAAGTTTAGCCTCTTGGCCATTTCTCACTCAACCAATTGGATAAAAAAAGCCAATACAACAATCCAGCAATAACATAAATAACATGACATAACATTTTATTTCATATTTTTACTTTATTTTATACATCGACCAAAGTAGTTCCATATAGCTATTGTGTATCCAATAAATATCTTTTATAAACACTCCTTAAATTCCTAAAATTGCAGTCCTTTAATCGTTGAGGCAACCCATTATGTAAGCCTACACAATATAAGTATAACTCTCCTGAAAAAATGAAGTTCTATGAAGTGGCATTGTTTAATAATTTTTCTCTTAGTGATCCATTATGTATAGTGTCTCTATAAATGAGTTTTTCAAACAAGTAAATTGGCTGCCTATTCATGTTCAACTTGCTATAAACCGTATAATACAGATCTAAATTAAATTTATATGCATTATCACATTTAAGCCAACCCAATTTTGTTATATTTTCTCAAACATGTATTTTGAACCAACTGTATTTGTTTTTCATTTAATACATGCAAGAGTGGGTGATAAACTTCAAGGCAATATGTATGAATCAAAAATATAAGCGATTCACATTGTTTGAATTTTGGAAGGTTCCTGTTTGCATAAGGGTTTTATCTTCACATTATCTCTCCATATTAGTGATTTTAGATACTGATCAAAATTGAGATGTACATCCATAAATAGGCCCAAATTTCTACCACAATTATTGGCAATTACTTACATCAAACCTCGCACCCAAAAATTCCCTTTGCCAGACTCAATTTTTTTATTGACTCATCCATTGTTAAAAAGTAAAGTGTGATCGATTGTTACCGTATGATTGAATATTCATAAAAAATGATGTCGTTATTTCTTTCATAGCATTTTTTTAACATCCAAGTACTTTCCTAACATTTTATCAACAAATTTTTTTTTTTAGAGTTACCAAATGCTATCATGTCATTTGAATGGTGGTTAAATCGCAATACTGTGATATAGTTTTCCGGAAAACATAAACAAGTTATTTAGCTTTATAAACCGATTATGCAAGAACGTAACCAGATAACTTTATTCTCGGAACGTGACTACTTCGCGATAATTCATAGCTAGTTGAACTGGACTTTAGATGTTTCCCTCATGAGGGACACTTTCAGTCTGACGAAGTGGTTCCGGCGTAGGAATATCAGTCTACCCTACGATGCTGCCATCCCCGTACTGTGCTCCGCGCCTTTTTTGTCACATTTTTACCATTGCATCACGAATCTTCTCCATCAAAAAAATAAGCACCAATAAGTTTGTCACCAATAATACCGCACCAAACGTCTACAGCAAAGAGCGCTGATGCTCTTCTTCTCGTAGCTATCGCGAATTATATGTATTCCAGTAGTGCATGTTATGCCGGTTAACTTGTCTATAATTTGTAAATCTAGATTCATCAGAAAATGATACTCTTTGAAAAAAATTGCACGTGAACTTACATGAAGATTATGGGCAACTGCAGCTAACACACCGCACTCATTATCTTCACCAGTTACTGTCGCTCGACGCGTTCTTTTTGTTGATGCAACCTTTTCATTTTCTCTGAATCCATCCACTACAGAATAAAAAAAACTACGGGATGGAGTATTTCTGTTGGGAAAACGGGGCGCATACAGTGCGACAGCATCAACAACATTTCTCCTGCATTCACCATGAATAAAAATCATCCTACTTCTTACCGCAACCGACAAGTAGAATTCCATCTTCCGCACATAATAAATTGATTGAATAAATTTCAACATGCATCAGAACTAATACCAGATACGTCAAGACCTTTTCAACGACGTGAGGATTGAAATTATTCTGTTGTAAGTGTTGCCTAGAAGCAAATGGCTTCAATTTTTCAAGTTTTCTCCAACCGTTTGGATAAAAATTGGTTCAAAGTAGGAAGAAGTCAATGATGTACTAATTGTGTATTGATAAGTATGTATTTATACTTATTAACATACGATTAGTACATCATTGACTCATCCCACTTGGATATACTACGTGTACTCAGCTAATCCCCACTTTGTATCAAAAATTAGTTCAATATTTTGAAGAAGGATGAAATAAAGTTTCAAATGAAATTTAGTGATAGAGCCAACTTTAGCCCTAGCTTAGTTATATGGACCAGTGCCGTCCCGATGAGCATCTTATTGAATATTTTTGTTGAATAAATGTAAATCACTGACGTTGTAGTGATTTTTATTTTTGTTCTTAAATTCAATTCAATTCAATGTATTCAGTAGAAAACTATAAGTTCGCTATACAGTGTTTCCAAGATAAGGATGTCTATCATGGGGATCTTGGAAACCATAAGAGATACGGAGATGGTTGAATTAGAGAAAAGTTGCACATCTTCAAGCCTAACAATATGCCGTTTAGAAAGTGTTAACATTTTTAGTCCTTCCGGAGATATACCTAAAAAAGCGAAATTTGCCGTTTTGTTCTTATTTTTTTCTGACGTTATTTAAAGAGATATGGAAAAACAAAAGCTACTTTTTGAGCTCTATGAAACAGCGTTAAGAGATTTTCCGTACAACGTTTTGTTTCGGAGATTTGGTTTCCAAGATCCCTATGATAGACATCCTTGTCTTGGACACACCGTATAATAAGATTTTCCCATTCTTTTTAAGTGTTATGATAATTCCTAGATGGATTCACATCTGTATGAGTTATTATAGTGAATTGTTATTAAATAAAATCAAATGGAGCAACCAAAAATACAGCTTTTTTGTCTCTTTCGAATCCGGCCTCGTTTTCGAAAAAAAAAAGTTTTTATAATTGTCTGATGAGTACGCTGAAGTACTTCATCAGGCATGATATGTTACCGCTGAGGGTAGTGTTGTACCGCTGAGGGTGATGTAGTACGGCTGACAGTAGTGGAGTTTTGTAGTGAGTAAAAAAATGATTTGTTAAATACTGATATATCACTACTATTTACATCCTTATACAGGGTGTCTCACGGTGACCGGCCATTGGGAAATCTCGGAAAATAAAATGATTGGAATTCCGAAAATTTGTATGGTGAGGTCAAGAAAGATGCTCTCTTCAAATTAAATGATAGCTGAGTTGTGCGACTTCCGGTTATACCGGAAGTAGGTGTCAACTCGATTGTTTCAAATGAAACACCCTATATATTATTACATTTTTGGATTCTACGTAAAATTCTAGGCAGATTCCATATGTCATGTCCTATACTTAAATATTAGCCATGGAAACACCCAATTTTCATTATTTCATCTTATTAAGCATTGAAAATGAAGGTGAGTTTGTATAAGAAGCGACAAAAGTCACCGGAGAGGTAGTTCGCGGTGATCGGGTTTGAGTCCCGAGGTGAGCAGAGATTATTTCTGTTCGACATTAAGTGAAACTCTTATTGTCTAACGTTACTTAGTAGCCTTCAGTATTAATAATTACTGACAGTCAAAAAGTTTAAATAATCAGCCTAAACTAATTGGCCCTGCTGGTTCAAATATATAACTATAGGTGATGTTCTCCATCATCAACTTAGTTAGAACTACAGTGGTCCTGGGGTTGGCAAAAAGATCATTAAACGCCTACTCGCCGGGCAGTGGTTTGCCCCCCAACCATACCAATACCAATACCAAATTGTATAATATTGTCTATTCCAAAGATTCGTATTTAAATTTGTTTTTTTTTTTGATTTTGCAAGGGACAATCTTTAACAAACTCACCTTTATTTTCAATGCTCAATAAGATAGGATGATGAAAATTGTGGATTTTCATTTGAAAGAAATGATTTTTGGGCAGTTTTTCTAATTTGAATTTTGACCTTATTTTTGGGCCACTCTGTAATAATAGTTTATGAAATGTTGTGAAAAATGTTTCAGAATAGTTCTTTTTCAACACCAAACCCAATACAAATTAAAAAATGAAGGCTCTCAGATACTAAAAATATACATCTTAATAGGAGCCTACAAACGTCATGTGGGACATACAAACTAAAATATTTCAGAACCGCTTATACTTATGTATATACATCATGCATAAAATCTGCCTAGAATTCCACGTAGAATCCAAAAATGTAATAATATATAGGGTGTTCAATTAGAAACAAGCGAGCTGACAGCTACTTCCGGTACAACCGGAAGTCGCGCAACGTGGCTATCATTTTATTTGAAGAGAGCATCCTTGTGAGCCTACCATACAAATTTTCGGAATCGCAATCGCTTTGTTTCCCGAGATATTCTAATGGACGGTCACCGTTAGACACCCATTTCAAAACCATTGCCTGCGTTATATCTGTACAATTACTTATGAAATATACAAACTCCGCGGTTGAAATTTCCATTCGGAACAACATTGCATAAGTTACTTTAGGGGTGAATATCTTGAGAAAGGTAACCCCTATCGACTTTTACAAAGTATAGCTTTTCTACGTAAAAATGACGATTGAGTGGAAAGATGCGCCCCCCACATGCAAGACTCATACCACGGCCAGATATGCATGTCAACACCCCATATAAGAGATTTCATCGAAATAACTTGATTATTTCAAAAGTTATTTGAAGAAATCTGAAATTGAAGTTCAACGTTGGCACCCTCTATCTCTCCTAAAATCAACTTTACGAAAAGACAAGTTCAGGTCGATCGCAATATTTTTGTGTGAGGAATCTACTGTTACCGTATGTCCCATTACTTCTGGTCCACCCTGTTGAAATATACAGGGTGTCCCTGCAAGGGTGGCCACCGGCCATATCTCAGAAACTACTAGACTTGAAAGTTCAGGAAAAAAAAAATTATCACTAAAATGGCCACGAGAAAATGCTGGGAAATATTTATAACTTCGAAATTTTTCCGCTAGGGGGCGCAATCAAAGCTTAAATATTAAAATTCGAAATTTCTCAGATTGAGGTATGTCTTTATCAACATGGTTAGAAAACCTAGACAATTTCACGTTTTTTTGGTACAGGGCTCATTGGCGTACCGATCTTCGTGTGAGTAGGGGAAGGTAGTGAAAGTGTAATTGTTCAAGTGGCTGTAACTTATAAACGACTTGTCCGATTTTGTTGCGTATAAGCTTGTTTGGAAGATAAATGTGAGTACTTTCGTATATCGTATCCAGTGATGCGTGATTGTCTCCAGAAAAGTTGCAAGAAGGCGTAATTTGAATTAAAAACAGTTATTTTCGTTTCACCTCAAAAATTTAAATGGTACGGTATAATTCTGATAACAAAATCGAAATGAAGAATAAATTTACAAGAAAAAACCTCCAAACCGCAGGTTGATATCTTTTCTCGTTTTCGAGTTATGGCCGAGAAAATAATTTTTGACACTCAAAAAGTTGTTTGTTGTGTAGTTTTATTTAACTTTATAAATGTTCGAATTGTCCTCCATCTTGTAAAATACATTTCTCAATTCTGTGCCTACAAATAGAAACAGCTGTTTCTATTTCAATTGGTGCAATGGAATGTATAGCATTCTCAATCCGCTCAATCATATTTTCTCTTGTGGTGGGACGAGTTTTGTAAACGATGTCCTTGATTCGTCCCCACAAGTAATAGTCCAACACAGTTAAATCGGGGGATCTCGGTGGCCATGGGAACAAACTGCCCCTTCCAATCCAGCGATCTGGATAACGGTTGTTTGAAAAATCACGAACTCTCCGTGCATAATGAGCTGGGCAACCGTCATGTTGGTACCACATGGACATCCTTAGACCAATGGGAACATCTTCTAAAAGTATTTGAAAGTCATTTTCTAAAAAGTTTAAATATGATTCACCATTTAAATGGCCATCAATAATATACTTCCCAATAATTTTGTTTCCTAACACTCCGCACCAGACGTTTACACTCCACCTGTTTTGATGATCCACTTCCCGCATCCAGTGTGGGTTTTCCCGCGACCAAAAGTGCATGTTATGCAAATTAACATTTCCAGAACTAGAGAAACGGGCTTCATCGGTCCATAAAATTTGGGAGAGGAATTGAGGTTGTTCGTTGCACATTTCTCGAAGCCAATAGCAATGGTCTAGTCGCCTGTTGAAATCATCTTCTGATAGAGCTTGGTGTAAGGAAAGATGGTATGGACAAAGTTTGAAGTCTCTTAAAATTCGGAGCACTGAAGAACGACTTAATCCTAGATGGTGGGAAATTTCTCTTGTGCTCAAATGCGGTGAAGCTTCCACGTAAGCGAGAACGTTTATAATATTGTGTTCATGGTTTCTTACCGGACGTTTTCTGATTGGAACTGGATTGAGCTGTACACTTCCCGTTGTTCTTAAACGTATTTCCATTCGCCGACATACCTTTCTGCTGTAGTGCCTTCGTTCAGGATACCTTGCAGCGTATTCACGTGCCGCAATCGGAGCATTTCCAAAACATTGAAAATATACGGCGAGCATATCAAAAGCCTCGGCATTGGTGTAAGACATTTTAACAGAGAATGTTAAAATGATAATAAAGAGATTGTTATGATTGCAATATCTGTTTCAATTATCTCCATGAAAACCCGCCGATGTTTTTCCACAGCTACCTAGATTTTTTTTCAACCCATCATTGCAATATTTAATACATAATTAGATTTGGATTTATGCTCATCAAAATATTTTTCATTTATTATGAGTTTTGTTCTATTGAAATATTAAATGAAAACATTAAATTTTACATAATTTGGACTAGTTATTATTATTAAAGCCAAAAAAAAAAAGCAGGTTGCAATAGAACTACACAACAAACAACTTTTCGAGTGTCAAAAACTCTTTTCTCGGCAATAACTCGAAAACGAAAAAAGATATCCACCTGCGTTTCAAAGGTTTTTTCTTGTAAATTCAATGTACCTTTCGATGCTCTTATCAGAATTATACCATACCATTTAAATTTTTGCGGTAAAATGAAAAACACTGTTTTTAATTCAAGTTACCCCTTCTAGCAATTTTGCTGGAGACAATCACGCACTACTGGATACGATGTTCGAAAGTACTCACATTTATCTTCTAAACAAGCCTATACGCAACAAAATCGGACAAGTCGTTAATAGGTTACAGCTACTTGAACAATTACACTTTCACTACCTTCCCCTACTCACACGAAGATCGGTACGCCAATGAGCCCTGTACCAAAAAGACGTGAAATTGTCTAGGTTTTCTAACCATGTTGATAAAGATATACCTCAATCTGAGAATTTCCGGAGAAATTTCGAATTTTAATATTTAAGCTTTGATTGCGCCCCCTAGCGGAAAAATTTCGAAGTTATAAATATTTCCCAGCATTTTCTCGTGGCCACTTTAGTGATAATTTTTTTTTTCTGAACTTTTAGGTCCAGTAGTTTCTGAGATATGGCCGGTGGCCACCCTTGCTGGGACACCCTGTATATGCTGTTCTATCTTAACGATAGTCATGTATCACTGAAACAATAGTCTCCAAAGCACTTCGAAACTCAACACTGTGAGATGTTTAGTGTTTTTTGACTTCGTCTTGCAAGATTGAATGAATCGTCGACAAAAGGCAATCACCCTTATCAATCTAGTCAATGAGGAAAATATTAGTATAATTCCGTCATCTATTTGACATTTGTTTGAGGCTATATGACATGCATTGATTTCTTTTATTGTAACAAAGCTCGTGGGAGGCAGTCAATAATACGAGGAAGGCTACTTAAAGTCTTCTTTATCCAATTTTCAAACTTTCGGAGAAATTTTTCCCTTCTTCAGGAAATCTTCCATAAAATGGTGAGGAGATAACAATAATTAGCGAGGCAATTCAAAACCCAAGAATATGGGCAAAACTCACCGAATGTGAAGGCAACATTATAAGGCACCAACCATTGACTATAAAAAAAAATAGACCTAGCTTGTCTTTTCTGAGAGCGATTATACATTAGCTTCAAGTAAACAAATATAACTATCTCTTTCTATACTCTTACCACAGTTTATTCAACAAAGCTCTGCCCCTCGATATTTTGCACCAGCATCATTGCCAAGTGTCCGATTTTAACAAAGTATTCCATTTTTCTCTCTATATTTATCAACAGTTGAAACATGATAGAATCAAGATAAAATCAACTCTCATCTAATCTCATCAGTTAAAGATACAACAAGAACGATATTATTGGCATCCAAATATGTATTTTTCATTCAGGCACAATTCATTTAACAAAACCTTCTTTTTCAAAAATGCCTCGAAAATGTGGCAACAAGATCAGGTTTCTTATACCTGCGATTTACGACTCGCTTAATACCAAGTATCGATTTTACGTTCAGGCGTAAAAATATTCATTCATGTTGGTAGTGATTATGACGAGTTGATGCGATGTTGTTCACATTGTCTGTGTTAAGTGCTCCATTTGCCTTGTTTTTGTGTGATTTTTACACTATTTGTGATTTGACGATATTATTTGTAGGGCAAAGGGACCACCTATGGCCATTACCCCACTTATGGCCACTTTCTCTATTCTCTTGCAATGATAAGATTCGGTGCAGCTACAATTCAAATCCCGCGCGCGAACCGACGCGTTAGACTGTTAGGAGTGGGGAGAAGGTTATGAGAAGGGTGAGGATTGATTTGATTGATTTGATGCTTGATTTGACATGCTTTCATAACATTAGTAGGTATACATTTTACAGGGTGTCTCCTTATTGCGTACAATAAATTCAAGGCGTATTCGTGAGATATAATCTCATAAAAAAAAAAGTTCATAGGTATAAACATATGAGTCCGGAAGTGCATTGTTTTCAAGATAAGGGATGTTGGACTCATTTTTTTCAAATCGGTTTTTTACAAATGAAACAAATATCCTTGAACCGTTTTTTTTTAATTTTGCAGATTTATTTTTAGTACCTAATAAAAACCAATTTTAGCCCTACCTCAGTAAAAATCATATCACTGAAAATTTGATGTAGAATCCGAAAATAGAATAATAAATAGGGGTTTCTATTTGAAAAAAATGAAGTTGATGGTCGTAACCTATTTTTGGTCCACCCTGTAGATACACATAAAATTATCATCAAAAAAACCGCTCTCAAAAATAAGAATCAACGAGTCCGAGCGTTTTTACCAAAACAAAACCCTGAATTTTTGATGAATTTGTTCCAACCTTTACGGTCGCATTGTATAATAAGTTGATGAAATTCTCATAAAATTGACTCAGTAAAAAGTCGAGAATCTATCAAAAAAATATTATTCTGCATCATTGACTGTGAATGTTCTGTATACAAGTCATGACTCCATTTGAAATATTATGTACTTGAAGTAATTTAGACCACACTATATTTCAATAGTTTTTTAAAAAATACTGAGTTAATTTTTCATTTTCTCGTTTTTCTTAAATTTTTGAAACTATTGAATTTTGAAAAGTTAGAATGAAGCCATCAAATACAAGATGGGGCACAAAAAACTTTTCACCCAGGATTTCTAAGGTGTTCGGTTATCAATCAAAAATCGCTTAGACAAGTCAATACATTTTTTTTTACACTTTTCTTCAGAATTTTAAATGGATGAGGTCGTTAGATAGATATTTTTGTCAAGATTATCCCCGAAGTTTCAAGTTGGTACTATAAATTATAATTTTTTATTATCAATCTATTTCTGGGGGTAGCCTGTCACCCTTCATTTGGAGTTGCTTGCCTTGTAGAATTCAACTCCACGAAAAACTATTTTATTGTTTGTAAACTGTCAAGTCTTTTCCTGCCAGTGTTATTATCATTTTTGTTTCATCCCTCATAACCATGATTCCCTTCTATGATACCCCACAAGTAAGTATACATTTGTATTTTCAGATTTATCATTTTAATCCTTCATGACAACTCCTATAATTATTTATTTTTTTATAAATTGCAATATGGTATTATAATCTACAATTGGTGCCCAAATTACAAACCATTTCTTTCTCAAAGATATTCAATGTTTTTTGTCAATGTATACAATATTATTGGTATGTAGCATGTAGTTACCTATTTACTCACATACTCACTTGTCATATGCTTTCTCTAACAAATATCGCAATAACCAATTCCTTCATATTTACTTATAACCAAAAACTTGTGTGGGATGTCATATTTATTTTTTTCAATCAAAAGCAACCCTTTAACTCTCATCAAAGATAGAAACAATGAATAAAAAAAAATCGAATAATTTGAAACATTCCAAACTGGCCGAACTCCGCCCATGACAATCATTTATCGATTCGCCTCGTTCCGCTTATTTCATCCTCGCGCTGTTGCTTTGACCATGTATGTGAAAAGAGATGAGATAAGGTCCTTGTCCCACCCGTGAGCTCTTTTAAATTTGTTTTGGATCGCAAAACATATGAATTTATGAATGAACCGGCTGCTTATGCTCGGTCTATTTTTTTATAGTCAATGGCACCAACACATAACAGAAACCCACAAATTATTAAAACTATACACATGATAATGATTGTTAACAAAAAATAAAATAAATGTTAAAAATACACAAACGAAGTTTCACTACAATGAACATGTTAAAAGGTTAAAATGGTTTAAAACTTGTAAAGGGGGGTTAAAATGTTAAAACTGTAACTGATCACGATATCACGATTGAATGACCTCCTACCTGCACACATAATCCAAGAGTTTGACCGTCGCCAGAGTGTGTCCTATGTCAAACACTTTAGGACCATCAAAACTTCAAACTGCAGAGAGCTTGAGACCCTGGAGCGTGATGCCTTCGCAGAGATCTGTACCCAAGAAAGCTGGTTCCGTAACCTCACGGATACTGATCTTCCAGACGACATCAAAAAATTCCTGTCTCTTGGCCCCAAATTCGGTCTCAATCCATCGGTCAAAGACCTAGACGTGCCATCACTTCTTGCTGACGTTGAGAGTGTCATTGGTGGCCACCCTGATGAGGACAAGGACGTCCTGAGATCTCGCTGCACCAACGTCATTACTAACTACATTCAGCACAATCACGAATCTGAGACCCACCTTAACAAGCTGTTTGTTGCTACGAGACGTTATCTCAAAGAACATGATGACATGTACATAGTACTGAGTGACAATGTAATGTCACTGTTGCCATTTCGAAAGATCAGTACATCCAGAAATCCAAGGAGCTACTTATGAATCCCAGGTATAACGTCAAATTCCGGACAAACCCTACTTCCACTCTCCAGACAAGGGCCAATCGACACATAAAGACACTGATGAATAATGGACACATTGACGAGCAGACCTGTAAAAAAATGATGAATCATAATACGGTGGCGCCGAGTTTCTACCCACTATGAGGCCCATAGTGTCAGCTATCAACTGCCCCAACGAATCTTTGGCTAGGTACCTCACAGACATCCTGTCAATGGCATATGATTATGACAACCAGTACCATGTCAAGGATTATTTTGCATTTATCAGGTATGTGAATGATTTCCCCATACATGAAAACCATGTTTTAGCAAGTTTTGATGTGTCCCTATTTACAAACCTGCCTCTTGATGTCATCATGGTCAGCATCACTACATATTGGAATGAGATAACTCAGTACTGCTCTTTTGAGTTGGCAGACATAAGGACCATTTTGGAGTTCATTTTTGACTCCAATTTCTTCATTTCCGACAACGAATACGACAAGCAGATTTTTGGCACCCCAATGGGCTTCAACATATCCCCTATTCTGGTAAACTACGTCCTGGATGACTTGATTGAAAGCTGTGTGCAAAAACTCCCATTTGAAGTCCCCTTACTTGAATCATATGTAGATGATCTCATTCTAGTCTTACCGGCTGATGCAGTGGCGTCAACCTTGGACATCTTCAATTCCTACAACCCACATCTCCAGTTCACAGTAGAGATGGAAACCGACAAGAGCATCCCATTCCTAGACATAAGGGTTCACAGAACACCAACTAACACCCTCCAGACAACTTGGTACCGGAAACCGATTGCTTCAAACAGGTTTATCAGTTTCAACTCATACCACCCCCAAAAAATGAAACTTGACCTGATCCTGGCACTGAAATGAAGAGCTGTGTTGCTAACCCACCCCAACTTTAGGCACGATTCCCTTCAAACTCTGGCTCGTATTCTCAGGGAGAATTCTTACCCACCAAGGATGATAACCAAACTTCTCTTCAGCACCAGACATAGTTTTGAGGACATCCATGAGCCTCCCTTACTTGAGGACCCCCCGCCTATTGTCCTTGCTGAACAACGTCCCCAGTATTATGTGTTGCCCCACCTTGACAATCTTACTCCAAAACTGACTAGGATACTGGACCATGAGGGTGCCAACTTTGCAAAAAAACAAACAAAAACGGTAGGTCAAATTCACATCAAGTCCAAAACTCCCCTGGCCACCAAAGACATGAGAAATGTCATATATAAGGTTCCCTGCATGGCATGTGAGAGCTCTTACGTGGGCCAAACATCCCAGAAGCTGTCTGCTAGACTAGCTTCTCATAAGAGTGATTGTAAGCGACGTCAGCAAACAAGTGGACTGACCCAGCATCATGTCAACACCGGTCACAACCCCAACTTTTATGATGTCAAAGTACTGGCCCGCTCTAATCTGTACCACAAACGGCTTTTCCTGGAGATGATCCATTTATAGAAAACCCCTAACAATCTCAACAACCAGCTGGAGTACCAGAATCTCAGCCCTATCTACAGCTACTTACTTGAGGTACACAAACGTGGTGTTTTGCCTAATACTCCTGATGAATATGCTCTGTAGTTTTGTGGCGCATCCATGATTTACCTGATTTTTTGGGTATTTCGCCACAACCTATCAAAAAACAATCAAACTAGTGTTAATATACCGGATCTTTTATATTACCTGAAAAAAATTCTATCAGTTAACAATAAAACCTAACAATATCAAACGTTTCAGAAGCGAATCTGCTTCCGTCATCAGTGGAACCTAAAAAAGAAACAATTAATCCAAATTCAAAAATTATTTTTCGTTTTTTTGTGATTTCGCAGTAAAAATTGTGTTTTTTGTGTTTTTGGCACAAAATGTCACTTTTACTGACATTGAAGTGTTTGGTGTTGATTGTTTAACTTTATATATGTTCAGTATTTAAAATTCATTTTTTTGGGCTATGTTCAATTTCCTTATTAAGGTAACCATGTATTACTTAGATTTACAGAGCAAGTTGCTACACATTCGTTAGAATTTAACATTATATATGCAATTTCTTTAAGTTTACGTTTTTTAGAACATGGTTCTTTTGTTAAGATTTTTGAATTACCCCAATTTATTTTATGATTATTATCAAATGCGTGTTGACAAATTCCCGATCTATGAAATTCCCTTTTTCTCATGTATGATTTATGTTCTTCAATTCTCTTTTTAAGGGTCGTGAGGTCTCTCCAATATAGAATTCATTACATTCACAGGGAATTTAATGAATTACATTTTTAGTGGACTCATTAATATTATTAGGTCTAGTATTTGTTAAATTAGAGCGAAGTGTGTTATTAGTTTTGAAAATGGTCCGTATATTATATGTTTGACCTGCACGTTTCAGTTTATGAGAAATTCCAGGTATGTATGGAATAATTAAATTAGTTATAGGTGTATTCTGATCTCCTTGTCTAGGTTGCTCAAAACTATCAAAACACTTTTTAATAAAATTTAGAGGATGATCATTTTTTGACAAAACATCTCTCATGAAATCTTTTTCGGATTCAAAATCGTCATTATCACAAATTATTTTTGCTCGATCATATAGACTTTTTACCACACCCTTTTTAATATTCAATGGATGATTGGAATTGAAATTAAGATACCCAGTTGTGTGGGTTGGTTTTCGATAAATTTTGGTTTTGAAATTTCGAAGATCTTTTTTTATTAGTATATCTAAGAAGGGAATTTCATTATTTTGTTCTTTTTCAATTGTAAATTTAATCGTGGGTTCTTTATCATCAATGTGTATTAATAAATCATCAAGTTGTTGTTCATCATACTCATATATACAAAAAATATCATCTACATATCTCCACCAAATCATTGGTTTTTATCTATATGTTGCTACATAAATTGTTTCAAAATGTTCCATGAAAATATTACTTCAAAGTGGAGATAAAGGAGAACCCATTGCCATTCCAAAGTCTTGTTGATAAAATTCATTATTATGTTGAAAATATGTTGTTTTAACACAAATTGTTAAAAGTTCTAGAATTGCATTAATATCCAAATCTGCTCTTTCTTTTGAAAGTGTATCATTTTCAAGTTTATCTCTTATGATCATCAATGTCTTATCAACAGGTACATTAGTGAAAAGACTTACTACATCAAAACTTACAAGAAGATTATTGGGATTATAATTGATATTTGATAATTTCTCTAGGAAATGTTGTGAATTTTTTATGTATGATTGTGTGTTGCCTGCTAAAGGAGTGAGTATGTCTAATAAAAATCTGGCTAATGATTTGGTGAGTTAATGGTCTATCTATCTATCCCGATCTATGAAATTCCCTTTTTTTCATGTATGATTTATGTTCTTCAATTCTCTTTTTTAAGGGTCGTGGGGTTTCTCCAATATTTATATATATATATATATATATATATGTATATAAGCAGAAGGGTAGCACGACTGGCTAGTTAAGAAAGAACTAGAGGTTAGTGGGAATGCAGTCTTGTAGATTCTTCTTAGTTTTTTTAACACACAGAGAAGAATCTACAAGACTGCATCCCCACTAACCTATATGTATATATATATATATATATATAAGCAGAAGGGTAGCACGACTGGCTAGTTGAGAGAGAACTAGAGGTTAGTGGGGATGCAGTCTAGTAGATTCTTCTTCTTCACGAAGTGGCCATGAGGAAAAAGAAAAACCCTTTGAGGTTATGTCAAGCTTTCGAGATTTATTTGGTCTCTTCTTCAGGACTACTACAAAAATTACTTGAATTAGTACCACTAAAAGAAAATTATTTTTAAAGAAACTCACCACACGTGGGTTATATAAATGAACTGGGTGACAGACTCCACATATCGGAAAAAGTGTGTAAGAATTTGCAGGAGCAAATCTTACTCAAAGATGCTTCATTGCCCGTGGTTGTGTGTAAAAAGGACAAAGGATCACTACCAGTTACCCAATCTAGAGAAGTACGCAGGCGGGAACGGTTTTTTTAGTAATGCGCTAGTTTGCAAGTCGATATATGACATACGTTCTCATTAATTAGATGTGCGGTTCTGACCTGTTCCTATGTCGACGACTGAGATAGACAGTGATTATTCCTGTTGTGAATAGATCTTACCGGAAACGGGCAATTACGCATGTACAATGATTTATAAACTGCTCTAAGATTAAAAAACATTATTTAGTACCGAAAGGTGAATACAATTCTACAATTTAATACAGATTTGGTAATGTGGTGACCTAGGGTTGAGTGATGTAGTAAACTATTTTATTTTACGCTTTTAAAAGATTTGTTTATTTAAAATGAATAGGGTGTTGAGACCAAATGTAGAATTTCACATAGTACCCAGAGCACAAAACGCTACTCGTCTGGGGCAGGACGGTCCATCAGAGTGTTAAGATTGTCTTTGCTGAGCTTTAATAAATAACTTTAGATCGTGCTGAGGCCCAGTGTGTCACTCTTCTTGTTTAGAGTAAGAGGTTTTTCAAGGTAAATGTGACACATTTCTAAAAATGTCTTCATGTAATAGGACTTTGCTTTGTCCACGATCTCAGCACCATCCAAGTTAATTTGGTGGTTGAGGGTTATATGATGTTCCGCGAATGTACAAGATGACACTCCCCTGGCACAATCAGACTTGTGAGATGTAATTCTGCCTTTAATTGAACGTGACGTATGACCTATATATGACAGTGTACAACTGCTGCATGGAATCTTATATATTACGCAAGTATTTTCTTGAAAGTTGAGTTTAGTTTTAGGTTTAGAATATAAGAGTGATATTGTTTTGGTTTGTTTGTTCGCAAAAACAATGTCTTCATCCTTTAAAACTTTTTTAAGATTCTGAGTTAGGCCATTGATGGACGGCAGAGAAAAATACTTGATGACAGTGGTTTCCGGGTTTTGTTGTATAATTACTTGTGAATTCATGGGATTATTATTATCCTCTGGCACACCCACGTTGTCAACATTTTGTTGACTGGTACTAAATAGAATTTTGTTGATGAGACTTTCTGGATACGAGTTGTCAAGAAAGATGTTTTTGAGCGTGTTTAAGGCTTGTTTTTTAGATAAGGGGTGAGAAAGTTTGGTCACCCTTGTATGAACCTACTCAAAGGTATGAACTTTGAGTAGGTTGATTTTGGTTTTTTTAGGGTGGTACGAGTTATAACTGATGAAACGGTTGGAACAATACGGTTTTTATATCAGGTTGTTTGAATGGTATTATTTTGTGTCCTGGTTACTAGCATATCCAGAAAGGGAATACTATTATCCGTTTCCTCTTCTGCAGTAAACTGGATATGCGTACTGTAACTGTTGTTACTGTGCTACATAGTTACCAGTGACAAGGGAAACGTTACAGTTGCAATGTATAAGAAAGAGTACATGAATAAAAGCCTTCAGCTATTGAATGATCCAAAATACTACACCCCAATAACAAGAAATCCTACTTACACAGTGCAACTCAAAGCGAATAAACTCATCAAAGAATTGAAGGGCAAGGGTTTCATAGACCAAGAAAAGGCTTCTAAACTTTACAGCTATGACACAATAGCCCCCAGATTCTACACACAACCTAAAATACACAAGCCCGAATTGGCTATGAGACCCATCGTATCTTCTATTAATTGCCCTAATGGCTCACTTGCTGCCTATATGACACAAATCCTCACTAATGCATATGATACTAATAACGAGTTTTTCATAAAGGACTCTTTTGCCTTCAGCAATTTCATTAACGACTATCAATCAACTCACAATTATGTAATAGTGAGTTTTGATGTAGTATCCCTGTTCACCAATCTGCCTTGTGATGTAGTCTGCACCATTTCGCGAACAAAATGGAACACCATAGAACAACACTGCACTATGGACATCGACTCTTTTATAAATATTATAGAATTCATCTTTCAAACAAATTTCCTAATCTTCAATGACCTATATTTTGAACATATTTTCGGCACACCCATGGCTCCACTATTTCACCCATTTTAGTTGATTTTGTTCTCGACGTCTTAGTGGAGGCATGTCTTAATAGAATTAATTTTCACATTCCGTTCGTCAAGAGATATGTTGATGACTTGTTACTGGCGGTACCAGAGGGTGAAGTCGAAACGGCTCTACAGGTTTTCAACAGTTACAATACGCATATCCAGTTTACTGCAGAAGAGGAAACGGATAATAGTATTCCCTTTGTGGATATGCTAGTAACCAGGACACAAAAGAATACCCTACAAACAACCTGGTATAGAAAACCGTATTGTTTCAACCGTTTCATCAGTTATAACTCGTACCACCCTAAATAAACCAAAATCAACCTACTCACAAGTATGAAAACAAGGGTGACCAAACTTTCTCACCCCTCATCCAAAAAACAAGCCTGTAACACGCTCGAAAACATCTTTCTTGACAACTCGTATCCAGAAAGTCTAATCAACAAGATTCTATTTAGTACCAGTCAACAAAATGTTGACAACGTGGGTGTGCCAGAAGATAATAATAATCCCATGAATTCACAAGTTATTACACAACAAAACCCGGAAACCACTGTCATGAAGTATTTTTCTCTACCGTTCATTAATGGTCTTACTCAGAATCTTGAAAATGTTTTTAATGATGAAGACATTGTGTTTGCGAACAAACAAACCAAAACAATATCACTCTTATATTCTAAACCTAAAACTAAACTCAACTTTCAAGAAAATACTTGCGTAATATATAAGATTCCATGCAGCAGTTGTACACTGTCATATATAGGTCATACGTCACGTTCAATTAAAGGCAGAATCACATCTCACAAGTCTGATTGTGCCAGGGGAGTGTCATCTTGTGCATTGGCGGAACATCATATAACCCTTAACCACCAAATTAACTTGGATGATGCTGAGATCGTGGACAAAGCAAAGTCCTATTACATGAGGACATTTTTAGAAATGTGTCACATTTACCTTGACCAACCTCTCACTCTCAACAAGAAGAGTGACACACAGGGCCTCAGCACGATCTATAGTTATTTATTAAAGCTCAGCAAGGACAATCTCAACACTCTGATGGACCGTCCTGCCCCAGACGAGTAGCGTTTTGTGCTCTGGGTACTATGTGAAATTCTACATTTGGTCTCAACACCCTTTTCATTTTAAATAAACAAAACTTTTAAAAGCGTAACATAAAATAGTTTACTACATCACCCAACCCTAGGTCCCCACACTACCAAATCTGTATAGAATTGTAGAATTGTATTCACCTTTCGGTACCAAATAATGTTTTTCAATCTTAGAGCAGTTTATAAATCATTGTACATGCGTAATTGCCCGTTTCCGGTAAGATCTATTCACAACAGGAATAATCACTGTCTATCTCAGTCACCTACATAGGAACGGGTCAGAACCACACATCTAATTAATGAGAACGTATGTCATATATCGACTTGCAAACTAGCGCGTTACTTAAAAAACCGTTTGCGCCTGCGTACTTCTCTAGATTGGGTAGCTGGTACTGATCTTTTGTCCTTTTTACACACAACCACGGGCAATGTAGCATATTTGAGTGAGATTTGCTCCTGCAAATTCTTACACACTTTTTCCGATATGTGGAGTTTGTCGCCCAGTTCATTTATATAACCCACGTGTGGTGAGTTTCTTTAAAAATAAATTTCTTTTAGGGGCACTTATTTAAGTAATTTTTGAAGTAGTCCTGAAGAAGAGACCAAATAAATCTCGAAAGCTTCACATAACCTCAAAGGGTTTCTCTTTTACCTCATGGCCACTTCGTAAAGAAGAAGAATCTACTAGACTGCATCCCCACTAACCTCTAGTTCTCTCTCTATATATATATATATATATATATATAAGTGAAAAAGTAGTCGCGACTGACTAGTTAGGAATAGAAAAACTAAGTCTAGTGGGGATGCAGTCTAGTTTAGACGCCTTTAGTGTGAGTGAAAACCCTTTATTGTATGTCAAGCTTTCGAGATTTATTTTTTTCTCTTCATCAGGACTATCTAGAAAAAATACATGTTTTTGCTAGTATATACATTTTATTTAGTTTTAGTACTAGCAAAAAAATGTATTTTTTCTAGATAGTTCTGATGAAGAGAAAAAAATAAATCTCGAAAGCTTGACATACAATAAAGGGTTTTCACTCACACTAAAGGCCTCTACACTAGACTGCATCCCCACTAGACTTAGTTTTTCTATATAGAAAAACTAAGTCTAGTGGGGATGCAGTCATATATATATATATATCTTAGAAGGTGCTGTGGGTTTATTTTGCATTTTATGGGCGCTGTTTTTTATGTTTTCATGTTTTAATCGCTTTGTTCTCCAGTTGTACCACCAGTTCCATCAGTTACCGTTTGTTGAAAGTCCCTTTTACAGTTTTTCATGTATTTTATCGATAATTCATTCATTTTAACCATAGACATAAGTACAACTATGCTAATTTAAAAAATTTTAACATCTTAATCATTTTAACTAATTTTAAATTATTTTATCCTGTATGAGTGAATTGTGTTTTTATGTTATACTCATCATTGGTAAGTGCCTTGTTTAATGGGTTGGAAGTGATATAATTGTTTCCATGTTTACACTAGTTTGTCCTGATGAAGAAAGGAATGCTTTACTGCATGACTTTAACATAAATTGAGCATCACTTTGCCCATTTCAATTACTGACTGCTCCCTCACCATTCTTTGCTCAACTAAAACTGTAAAAGGACACATATTACAAGTTCAAGGGAACAAAGCACAATGAACAAAGGGACTGTTTTTTGTTTTATTTCGTCTATTTGATAACAAAATCTTGCTCTATTTTTCTACTGCTTGAGTCTTTTTTCATATTGGTTATGATGCGTGTTATTTCTTTACCGAGCGTTTCTTGCTTCTTTGCTAGTTTATCGATTCGTTCCAGTGTAGATGTATCAAGTTTTTCATTATTTTTATATTCATGCCATATGCCATAAGCTGTATTTTATTAGTGTTGTTATGTTGTGTGTTTATGCTTAGTGTGTATAGTTGTGTGCAACAATCCAAAGCATATGCCCGCCAGCTTTATCTGACACAGGAATTCCCACGGAATGTCCTTGAGATAATATTTGTTCCTCCTGCTGTTAACTAGGCTCTAAGGAAATTATTATTGGTGTTCGTGCTCAGACTGGTGTCCAAGGTTTATCTTCCAGAGGCGCGGAGTCGCGGAAACCGGTGTTTGAACATTATCCCTCGAGGGGCGCGAGTGTTGTGTGCAACAATTTGATATATATTTCCACCAGCTTTATCTGGCACAGGAATATCCACTAAAATGTTTTTTGAGAATAACACTCTCCTCGCCTGCTGTTAACTAAGCTAAGGAAATTATTATTGGTGTTGTGCTCAGACCGGTGTCCAAGTGATCAACTTTTGAGAGGCGCGGAGTGTGCTGTCCAAACCGGTGTCTGAACGTTGACCCTCTAAGGGCGCGAGTGTTGTATATTGTGAACTATAAGTGTATAATCAATCTAGCGTTATCTGGCATAGGAATATCCACTCGTTAATTTGTTTTAAATAAAATTTCTTTGCCAGAGGTTAACTAGCTAAAAGGAAATACTATCTGTGTATTCTGAATGTGTGTTTGAATCAATGTAAGGCAATCGAAGGCAATGTAGGAGCTTTTAACGACGCTTTGTCTACTACTGGGGGGTGCTTCTTTACGTCAACCTGCTCAGCACAGATAACAACACCCTGCTGATGTAGTTTTAGCAATCATCTGTTGATAGCTCGAAGGACCAAAATGTCTGATGAGTACGCTGAGGTACTTGAATGATACAGGCATGATATGTTACCGCTGCGGGTAGTGTTGTACCGCTGAGGGTAATGTAGTACCGCTGAGGGTAGTGAAGTTTTGTAGTGAGTAAAACAATGATTTGTTGAATACTGATCCATTACTACTATTTACATCCTTATACAGTGCGGCTCTAAACGTAATGCCAAGTTTCAACATTTTTGGTGCACACATTAAAAAAAAAGGGCGGGGACCTTTTAGAGCCGCACTGTATATCAAAACCACCGCCTGCGTAATATCTTTACAATTAATTATGAAATATGCAAACTTCGCGGTCTGGTTGATGTGAATGAATGACCCGCTTCTAATGAAAATGCTGACACTGCTGGGCATACTTCACAACGGAAGTTCAGCGACCGATGGTTGAAGGCAATCTGAATTATCCCAGAAGTGATTTTCTAATGTGCGATTATTGGTGATTAGATGATAATTTCGCAAAATATTCTCATATATTTTTTTAATGGTAAAGTATTTTAAAACAAGAAAACGAGGTTAGATAAGAAATTAATTCATAAGGGAAAAAAGCTATAAATTTGATTGCTTCATCTAATAAAAAGATATAAATTACAATAAAGTTAGTGGCGTATATTTTGAATTTTTTTAAAAAGTTTAATACTGTATCTTAAAAACAGTTCCGGACTCATGTTATCAGGAATACGCTCTTCAATTGATTGTACGCAACTAGGAAACATCCTGTATATCAAATCAAACGTATTCAGAACATTGCGACATGAATTTTCCATTCGAAGATGCCCGAGTGAGCCGCGACGAAATCGACAAGCTTGTAGCGGAATGTATATTGTGTATGAAGTTTCTGGAAATAGAAGAGTGGTAGAGTTTCGAGATTTTTGGATGTTGCCAGAAAGTAAACAGGGATTGAACTGGGCAATTATCCACTAAAAAACTCAGCTGATCATATACTATCACTAACACAATAAACTGATCATCGCTGGTGGTTTTCAAAACCCAGATTTATGTGTTTCTGTCAACAAGGAAGGTATGGAAGGGTGTAATCGAATTGAAAGATTTGCAGATAAAATCAACATCGGCTAGAATAGATGCAGAATATTCAGAACATATGGAATTATCAGGTGTTACGGCTGCTGCAAGTTTGGCCACATTCACAAAGGCTGCAGGGATAAAATCAAAATTTGTCCAAAGTGCGCTGGTGACCATGATATTAAGGAATGCAAGTGTGAAGCTTTCAAATGTAGAAACTGTATTGATTCTAATTCCAAATATGGATTAAATCTGGATGTGGATCATGCTTCATGGGATTTGGTGAAATGTGAAACTTATAAAAAGGAATTAGATAAAGATGCTGATTCAAATAATGAAGAAATCGTGAATTTTAGTTGCCTAAGTTTCATTAACAATAAAGAGTGATGATGCTATCTGTGCTGATGTCAAGATCATTGTCATTGTTGAATGTCATTGATTGATTAGATCCATGTTTTACTGAAACTAGGATATTCAATACAGATCGTTCATCAATCAAACAGCCATTTACAATTTTCATAAAACTTGATATTGGAATACCTTGTGGTATAGATTCCTGTATTAATTTTAAAGATGGAGTGAGTCAGCCCAGTTCAACCACTTTCTGTTTTTCATCAGATTCAAGATTGTGTAACGGTGTTGTTTGTAAACTTCAGATACAGTTATAATTGTCACTAACATATTCACACGACACCGATTACCGACTAATTATCCTCAAACTCAGTCAAAGTCAGAATGTCAGAAAAACTTGATCCTCATATAAAACCAAATGATGATTATATGTTATGAAAATCCTGAAACTGCACATATCGATCAACCCACCAGTTTTTTGTTTATGTTTGTCAATTAAATGAACAGGCTAGCATGGAGAAATCGATATTTGATTGCTGAAATAAGCAGTGCTTTCTAGCTCCATGAGAAACTGTATTGACCAGCTGAAATTGCCTGGCTTTCTTTTTATATGGGATGCTCACTAACACCGGACGGCGCGATAGAAAATGAAAGAGGTCTACGAAATGTGCATATGATCTCGTCAAGTCAATACGTTATTTTGCTATTATTCGAATCAATATTAGTGCTAGCGGTACCAAAAACAATACTGCATTTTTGTGTAGAAGCAAGAGACTCTGGACATTGATATTTGAGACCCATTAGGAGATTTTTGCCCGTAGTGATCTTTGATTCATCCCTTGGGAGCGGATTTTTAGGAGGTTGGGGTCGAACTATCACCGAAAAATTGAAATCGTGAATTCAGACCAATATAATGGATCTAGGAGTCGTTTCTGTCTAATTTGATGGTATAGATTTCAAATTTGAGGTCAAAAATATCATATGGTACAAACAATTTGATTTTTGAGGAGGGGTGGGAAAAAAATGTTTTTTTCCCTCTTAGCACACGGCGATATTGTAATCGATTCCGGGACATTGTTGAGGATGGCAAATCTTAATTTAATGTTAAAAGTGCAATTTTTATGATATTGGGGGTTTTAGACCCCCTACAAAATTTCAAATATTTTATCAAAACGACGAGTTTGGCTTCGTTTTCGACTAATTTGGTTGTGCTAAAGACAAAAATGTGAATGTGAAAGGTGAACAATTTTGTAATAATAGTATTTATTTAGAAAAACAGCACCTTCATACGATTCCTTAATAATTATGTGTGTCTTCATTTTTATGGTAGTCTGTATTTGCGATGTAACGTTAAGTGCGACGCGAAGCTCGATCAACCACGAGTTGCCAGTGCACTGCTACACCTACATGCAGACCGCCGGCCAGTCGCCCCCACACCTACCTCCTCACCCCTTTCCTACACCTGTCGCGAGCACCAGTGGGCCTGCCTGCAGCGACGCGACGGTCAGTTGCTTGTTGCGTTGCGAGTTTCCTTTGTTTTTCCTTGACTTCAGGAGCTGTGGGTACTGTTTGGTAGCGAGAAGCACCATCGGTACGTTGCAGCTCACGACATTGCGTGTGCCCTTGTGAACCCAAAGGCTACTGCTATTCCATTGTTTCACCGGCTGCGACACAGTGTTCTTCTCTTCTAGAGGAAAGCGCAGTGCCTTCTCTGCGTGGACAACAGAGAAAGATACTGAAGCATCTCATCTCTTGAGCCATCCGGTGGACCTGCCCATTTCTGATGAAGACGTGCTTGCCGTCCTGGAGAGGTTTGTTGTGAGGATGTATGGTGTGATGGACCCCGGAATCAATACAACAAATGGCGCCAGCCGCTACATGTTTGCAACCCTGAACCGTCCTGTGCAAGCCATACCACCCACACGAGGCGTCTTGCTAAACCACGTGGTGGGTCACGTACCAAGTAGGACATGTCTGGAGCTCGGCAGCAGGTTGCAGTGAACCGCCATCGCCTGCAGCCTGGGGTTGGCCTCTGCAAGGCAGTAAGTGGCAGCTCGAATGGACCGACCAGCCTGCTACCTGGGCTGAGTGCAGAGCCCTAGATAGGTGTTGGTGCACCACCGGCTGCAACACACAGAGGTGCAAGTGTAGCCGTGTCCACCTGCCATCCACTCTTGCTTGCAAGGTGTGCAAAGATTTCTCACTCATCTAGCTGTATGCCCAGTTGCATACTCAATCTCTTTGTCCCCGCAGAGCGTTATCACCTACGGTTCCTGATGAAGCAGAAGAGGACGTGGACGAAGACCTTGAGCTGTAGAATATAGTGGGTATGTTCAGCTTATAATTATTACTTGTCTTGGCATCATGTTACCACATTGTATTATGCAAAGTTCCCTTTCTCAAAACAGGTTACAAAGCTTTGAGAGAAGCTAGTCAAGACAGTCGCTCCAGATTGAAGCTACCTAATTCATGTATAAGAAATGCTAATACAATTTTGTATTTTTTTTATTAATAAATAATTATTTTATATTTTGGAGACATTTGCTAACTTACCTTTCCCAAAGAAACACAAATCAATCAAACCTTACATCTAAAGAGATGGAGGATCACGTTTTTGTGTTTAGCACCACCAAATTAGTCAAAAACGGATCCAAACTCGCCGTTTTGTAAAATGTTTTCAAATTTTGAAATTTTGAAGGGGGTCTAAAACCCCCAATATCATAAAAATTGCACTTTTAACAATAAATTAAGATTTGACATCCTCAACAATGTCGAAATCGACCTCAATATCGCTGGTGTGCTAAGAGGAAAAAAACATATTTTTCAAGTCAAAATCCCCCTCCTTCTCTCAAAAATTAAAATGTTTGTACGATATGATATTTTTGACCTCAAATTTGAAATCTATTCCATCAAATCAGCCAACGACTCCCAGATCAATTATATCGGTCAGAATTTCCGATTTCAATTTTTACCACCCCCTAAAAATCCGCTCTCAAGGGATGAATCAAAAATTACTACGGACAAAAATCTTTTGAATGGTCCTAAATATCAATAAGCAGTCTCCAAGTCTAACCCAAAAATGCAGTATTGTTCTGAATTCTCTGATATACCGCTAGCACATCATTATTATGAGTTTTAGGAGGACAGAGATATTACAGATTTAATATAAAAAATGTAAAAGTGTGCGATAATTTTTCTAGGTTGGGCATTGCTTTTTTGCTACTATTGGTTGCACGCCACTGCTTTTTCATACAAGCTAAACTCTATTTTTAAAGAACAATCAAAATCCGTAACGATATACATGGTTTTCTATCCAACATTTTCGACTTATTGGTGATTTTATATGTTCCGATTAAGTTATCACTCTGTATAATTGGCAGCTATTCTACCTAACTGAAATTATAAATTATAGTCTTGTCCGTAAAATATAAATACAGAGTCACGACATACTATGAACTCATAAGACATCTCATAGAAAGTTACCTTTATTTTCTGTGTTCAATTCATTTCTGATTCAATAAACAGGGTGTTCCATTCAATTTTGAAAAGTCCAGCACAGGGAAACCTGAGCCTCAACTAGCAGAGGATTTTATAATTCGATGAGTCTTAAACCATTTCATTCTATAAGTATTTCATTGATACGTTTGAAATGCCAATCTACATATCTTATCCTATGCAAAAACACAGTAACTGTCATCAAGTAGAAGCTGGGAAGAATCAGTTTTTTATAAAAAAAAAAAATTGCCTTTCTCCATTTGTATAGATGCATCCAGAAGAAAATTTGAGAATATTAAACAAAATAACTACTTCCAGTTGGGACTATGGATGATCAAAAAGTTACAAATTGAATGAGTGCGGCAACTCAAAAATTGGTCTCGTAGAAAAATTTAGTATTGCCAAAAATTAAAAATTTGTTGCAAAAACACTCACTTTACTGTGGTTTGAATAAGGGAACTGTTCCTTCCAATGGGGGTACTAAAACCCAGTAAGTGATTCTACTCTCATATTGACATCACATTTTCCACAACAAAAGAGCGAAGTAATAAGAAGTTTTTCATAAACATGTTTTAAAGTAAAGAAAAAAAACCAAGTAAGGTTTTGGAAAAAAATGTGTATTTTTTCAAGAAGGTACACAGATTGTTAGAATAACTTTCAACATTATTGAAAAAAATAACCAAATAAAAAACAATCTAGAATCTAAATTCACATAAAATGACAAAAAGAAAACAATTTTCTTAAAAATATATTTGGGGTAGACTTCGAGTATACAGGGTTATTCACGTTATTCGACACGAAACATTATGGCCAAAGTATATGATCTTGAAAAAGTTTTTTTTTCTGGATGGATAGGGACCCTTTAAGGCTACATTTTAAAAATATTTTCACGTTATACAGGGTGTCCCCAAAACACGAAACGCATCAAAGTAGTATTTTTTTAAATGGAACCCCCTGTATATTAATTGATATTCCAATTCTTCCTTCAATTTTGAACAAAAATTGTGATAAAACTAATGTTCCTAAATTAAACCGTTATCGAGATATCGCGTTTTAAAAATGGCATTTTTGCAACTTTGACATGCTATAAAATTCAAACTATTCAAGTTAGAGAAAATTGGTTTGCACTTTCCTATCTTTACTTTTCAAGAGCTCTTCTGTCATTTGGATAGAAGGTACCGTCAACTGTCAACTTTTTTCGGCACATTTTGACATTTTTTCACAAGAATGAATTTAATCTCCTTGAATAGCTCTTGAAAAGTTAAGATGGGAATGTGCAATTCATTTTTCTCTAACTTAAATAGTTTGAGTTTTATAGCATGTCAAAGTTGCAAAAAAGCCATTTTTAAAACGCGATATCTCGATAACGGTTGAATTTAGGAACATTAGTTGTATTACAATTTTTGTTCCAAATTGAAGAAAGAATTGGAATATCAATCAATATACAGGGGGCTCCATTTAAAAAAATACAACTTTGATGCATTTCGTGTTTTGGGGACACCCTGTATAACATGAAAATATTTTTTAAATGTAGCCTTGAAGGGACCCTATCCATCCAGATAAAAAAACTTTTTCAAAATCATATACTTCGGCCATAATGTTTCGTGTCGAATAACGTGAATAACCCTGTATAAATACGCGTGAGTAATTTCAATCACTTTCTAATGATATTTGGTCTTCTCTGACTAGATTCAGTGACGAATTTGATACCACTAGATTCTCGCAAAAATGCCATCTATTTGATGGCATTATTGGAACTAAATCATTCAAGATTTTTGTTTTTTCATTGATGATATTCCTCTTAAGGGCAACACGCTTGGGGTGAAGAAGGAAATACTGTGCTTCTTTTGTAAAAAATCTAGTTCATTGTATTCAGCAAATGCTAAATCAGTCTTGAATTTCATTTTGTTGCTTCCTTTTTCAGAGCGTACCTCTACTAAATCACTGACAAGAAATTTTTATAACGGGTCGTCTATTTTTTTTAGTTGTTCTTTTCTTATTCTGCCAAAAGCTGAATTTTTTCAGTCTTGGAACCTACTATTTTGGATAAGTTCAATCAGCTCATCAAAATCACAAACTGTTCTTTCTCGTTTAATTTTTTATTCTATAGTGCCATGTATATCGTCTGCTGTCATATGTATATGACCAGTTGTAAGCTTCTTGATATTAATCGTGTCAGGACCCGTTAGATTTTTTTTCAAGTAATTTATTTTGTATTGATTGTTAAATATTGCCAATAAAATAATTTATTTATAATAATAATAATAATAATAATAATGATAATTAAAATAAAACTAATAAATTAAAGAAAAAAAACTTCATCCAATTGATGCTGTTCCGGAATTGTACCCAAACTTGAAGCCGCATCACCCCTCTGAATAGCTAAACTAATTTTTTGTTTCAAAAAAGATGTTGACCTCTCCTCACCAGTTTTTAATTTAAGTTTCGAACCAAGTTCTTTTATAAAATGTTTTGCTTCATTTCCCCATGGTCCAAAAGTCTCAACACAAAATGGAACAAAAATATAATTTCTAGAAATTTCCTCATATTTCCTTTCCTTCGCATTCCCGTTAGATTATTTACCTCTTTTACCAAGCTCGTAAATAAAATCCATTTTTATTTTGGCTGGTGTAGTTGTCTGCCCAAAATATAAATTCTGTAAAATCCCGTTCTTTATAAATAACTTGTGGCTTGGCATCAACTGAAGCTTCCGCTTTACGACGACCAAAAGCCTCATGCCAGAGTACGCAATAACTTTTTTTATCAGTTTCGTCTTAGTGAGCTTGAAAATTGTTTATTTCAATATTATCTTTGTCCTATATTTTGTGCATTTTTTTTTGTTGAAAAGTTTAATGGGAAGTGAGACCCTGCAATAAACAGAATTGATATCGTTTGATACTTATTGAGCCTATTAAAAAACAAACCTTTCGTTTTTTACAAATAAGTTGATTTTCACATTTCTGTGAATTATCTCGAGGTAAAATGAGCTTTCTTTTTGTAATCTTTCGAACTGGCATATCCAAATCAGCACTGCTAGTACCAGAATCAGGTCTACAGGACTTATCTTTATCACTATCGTCAATTATACTTCCAGTATCGCTGTCATATTTTTCATACAAAATTCGGAAGTAAATGTTTTTACCTCGGAAGCAATTTCTCTTATTTGTTGTGCACTTTCAGATTTATCAAAAAAATATAATGAGGTTTTATAATTATTGAGTACAGACAAAAGAGGTAGTTCATTTATATTTTAAAAATGCATGTATATTTTATCAAGGCAAGTTCCATAACATTTAAAAAAAACTTACTATAACTTAACGTTTTGAAACCACAGATTTCACCATACTTTTGGTGCGAGTTTTATAATTTGGAACCAAGGAAATTGCGACACACCTCCCTCGACTACAAAATATATATTGATTTGGCATCATCATGATTTTTATATAGACATGCTTTTTGAAAGACAGTAACTTCATTTTCACAAAAAAGCCAATTTTGGCAAAGATGTCAATTACTGTGTTTTTGCATAGCACAGCCGCAGTGTATCCATGAACACTATTAAGTTAGAGTAGGCAGCTGAAATGTTTTATACATTTACTATCAGAACGTTTATAAAACATCTCATGAAACTGTCAAGAAATCATTGTATAATAGTTTCTATCAACGTGTTATAAACCATTTTTCATTATAAAATAAAATTATTTCATGGTGGTTTTTAGTACATGTCGGTGATATGTTTGATGCTCTTATAAAATAATAAGAAACTATTTTGAAGATGCTTTCTATTTACTTAAAGAAGCAATTTTATTATAGTGTCCTTGGAAACGAATTTTCTTTTGATGCCAAATTATTTCACCTAAAGAGAAACTGTTTTGCTGGTGATAATTTTATAACTAGAGAGCGTTTTTTCTTTAGAAGAACTGTGAACTGAGATAGATCTCATAAAACTTATGTTAACGTCCATGATATTGGCTTTATTGTGAAGATGATACTATGCCATTAGTGCTTGAATGTGATTTGGAGCATATGTGCTGGTCCAGATTCCGGATGAAGTGCAATGGAAGGCCAATTTTATATCACTGTTTCCAGCATCAAAAGCTTATAACGTGGCGGGTGTTGGCTTCCACTGACCTTCACGGTCGTGTGATATCACACTCGTGGACTGTTTTCTGTGGAAAAATGTAAAGTCACTAGTCTATGCTAACAAATCATCGATTTTGGATCAGCTGGCCATATTCCCCAAATCACAAATAAAGCACTTATGGTCTAGCATTCAGCCGTATGCTGTACAGGGTGTCCCAACGATAGAGTAAAGTAGGTTTTATCATATAGGATATGAAAAATATCAATATAAATATGCGTCACAGGTTAGGGGTGTAAATAGCGCACATTCTGAAAATATTTGGAAACATACAGGGTGCGTCACAAAAGTATGGCAAGAAAAAGTATGATTTTTTTAAATGGAACCCCCTGTATATTAATTGATATTCCAATTCTTTTTTCAATTTGGAACAAAAATTGTGATACAACTAATGTTCCTAAATTCAACCGTTATCGAGATATCGCGTTTTAAAAATGGCATTTTTGCAACTTTGACATGCTATAAAACTAAAACTATTCAAGTTAGAGAAAAATGGATTGCACATTCCTATCTTAACTTTTCAAGAGCTATTCAAGGAGATTAAATCCATTATTGTGAAAAAATGTCAAAATGTGCCGAAAAAAGTTGACAGTTGACGTTACCTTCTATCCAAATGACAGAAGAGCTCTTAAAAAGTCCTCAAACGGACAGTTAGGGGGCTACTAAATATATATAGAGCGGAAGGGTAGTCTTGACTGACTAGTTAAACATCAAGCTTATAGTCTTGGGGATGCCAATTTTGACTGCATCCCCAAGACTATAAGCTTGATATACAGTGTGTCCAGAATAAAATGATGTTTATGGCACTATATGGGGATATTGGAAACTTTAAAAGATACGACGTTGCGTAAATGGAAGAAAAGCAGCATATTTGTATGCCCAAAAATATTCCACCTTTGTTTTATTTTAAATCGATACCGTAATGTGGATACAGGGTGAAAAGGGAAAAGGCAAATTTTGAAGAAACCACACAATTTTGCTTATTATAAATGCTAGAACTTTCAAATTTTTAGGATATGGTTAAGAGGATACGACAATTCTAAAAACGACGTCAAAAAAATTTTAGGCCCACTATGTTGCGTCCAGCCAAAGTCAAGTCTGTTTTTTTTTATGAAAGTCATATTTTTGAAAATCATTTTCAATGCGGATTTTGAAAATGAAAAAATTCAATATGGCGCCCATAAGAAAAACAAAAGTTGACTTCGGCCGGAAGCAACATAGTGGGCCCACAATTTTTTCGACACAATTTTCAAAATCACCGTATCTTCTTACCCAGATCCAGAAATTTTCAATACCTCATCTTTTATAATAACCGAAATATTGTGCTATTTAAAAAATGGCCATTTTTCTGTTTCACCCTGTATCTCCATTACGGTATCGAATCAAAACAAACCAAAGTGAGATTATTCTTGGGCACGCAAATACGCAACTTTTCTTCCATTTAACCGATACTGTATCTCCTGTAGTTTCCGATATCCCCACGTACATCATTTTATTCTGGACACACTGTATATATATATATATATATATATATATAATTTTTTTTTACTGCTCCCCACCACCTTTTCCTTCGCAATTACAAGCCAGTCACAAAAATTTCCACGTACTTGGTAAAAAAGAAAATGAAAATAAATTATTTCTCTGTGAAATAAGATTTCTTATTGAATATTTTGTAACTTCTAGTGGGTGGCAATATCTCGAAAACCATAGAGTTTTCACTAAGATCCTATTATGTTTTTCTGGATGCTTATGAGTTGGTCCATCACCCCTTTCGGTATTATCGTTGATTTTCCGGACACCCTGTATATGTTATGGTCGAATGTTATTTGTCGGATAACAGGCTTCGTATAACGTGTACTGTCAACATGCTGTTATGAGATAACGTATACAAACTTGAAGCGTTTTTGGAGCCAAGTAGCTGGAAAGCTAAACAGTTTGACGATAAAAATTCTTCAGAAAGGACCAGTATGAATTTTGGTGTAGTTTTAAGTTCAGCTATTGCAAAAGATTTAATTGGAGAATGAAATTGGTAATTTAGCGAGTCTAGGGGGCAGAGGAAACAGAAAGTGAGTATATGTATTTAATAATTAATCAATGATAAGAATACATACCCACATCTAAGAGCCCCTGCATGCGTATATCCTACAAAGCATCTGTCCATGTTTTTTTCTAAAATACTGCTATCCATGTTGACTTCCAGTGAATGCAAGTTTCCTCTGTCATCATCTGTTTTACTGTGTCGCTCAGTCAAGAGAATCACTAAGAAGGATTTTAAAAAATTGTGGTGAGGGTTTTAAGTTGAAGAAAAGCGAGTTTTTTGAAAAAGCTTTTCCTCCACCAGTCCCATGCATCCACTGCGAAATTCCATGGCTTTTGCAGTGTGTATTAACTTTCCATTCGATACCTCAATGCCCAATTTCTTCCATTATAAAACTAATAAATTATACACTATTTGACTAACTTTTCTTCATTATTCCGCATTTTTTGACGGTCTATTACGTTTTTGAATTTGCCAAACTGTTTGCCATAAAATACTGAGTTTAACTGCCTTACACGGCTTTGTTTTTCCGTTAGGAGTAGCTTTGTTTTCTTCACTGAACACCAGAAGTTCCTCGTATTGTTTCCTTTCAGATTTTTTTAATCTCAACATTTTTGGCACTATAGAGTTGTGATCAAACTAAACCGTTAAAACCCGACCGGACGCATGCGATGAGCTGCTAAATTGTTCCATCCTTTTCATACTAATACCGTTTGCGCTTCGGGCTATCACTCTCACTGGTGAAAAAACTTGTTTTCTTCTTAACAGTCGAGATATAACGTACAAGATAACGTAGATGTACAATCCGTGATACAGCATAGCATGTTCGGAATCTTACGTCATGACAGACGTTATTCTGAGCTGTTATATTCGGATAACTTATGAATGTTAAAAATAACGTGAATGATACAGCATAAGGGTCATTATCTTCACAATAAAGCCAAAACCATGACCGTTGAAATAAGTCTTATGAGTTTCATTTCAGTTCAAAGTTCTTGACTAAAAAAAACACCCTTTTTTTAAGTATGTCAGTTTTACCAAAATTTCAACACAGCAATACATTTATTATCAAATTGAATGGTTCTCGTGAACATAAAGGCGACCCCATCTATCACAGACTCCCAGTAGATGGTGGGAGATTTTCTCCGCCCTTCTACAGTAAGGAAACAGGGGTGATTCGCCTATTCCTAATAAATGCAAGTGTCGGTTGAGCTTAGAGTGTCCTGTCAAAATGCCTACGATGATGCTCAGTGCCTTCCTACTCTTGTTCAGGAACTGGAGCGTCCTTGGTTTGTTGGGTTGTGTGATTATCACTCTGGCTTGCCTACGAGTCATGTTATTTCTCCAGTTTTTTCAATGTATTCTCTCAAGCCCACCCATTCAGAGCCTTGGAGAACAGTCGTTTACTCAGACTCAGGTATGAGGACCCTAGTCTAGCTAGCTCGCCAAGTGTCCGTTTCCAAAAATGCCCATATGTTCCGGTATCCAAACCAGTTTTACCTTCTTGCTCTCGCCCAGGGCGTGCAGAACATCGCTGCATTCTTGAACCAGCGATCAGCTGATCCTTGGCTTGCATAAGGCCGTCAGTGCCGCTTGACTGTCAGAATAGATGACTATGTTATCTTCCGCCCCTTCTTGAACCTTTTTCCTAGATGCTACCCCCAGGATGGCAAAAACCTCTGCTTGGAAGACCGTTGTAGGCTTTCCGAGAGGGAAAGCCTCCCAAGCATTCTTGTCCTGTCTGTATACACCGGCCCCTGTAGCCCTGAAGTTGGCCTTGGAGCCATCAGTGAAACTGATCTGTGTGTTACCTGGTGGTTCTGCCGGTGTAGTCCGCCACTCGTCCCTGGATGGAAGGTGTACCTCGAAGCTTCTGTGAAGTCTGAGTCTTTTATCCGTGGCTGTCATTTCCGCCACCAGTAACGGTATCTCACGCCTCACAAATCTAGTGTGGCCAACCTCTGTGCCTCTGTCCTACCATACTTCCTGAGCCGACATCCTTACGATGCTGCCGTGTGGTTTTAGGCCACACCGCCTACCCACCGTTCAGCGCAGCAGCCACATTGTGGCTAGGCCCTTTTTAACTGTCGTTTCAATATGAGGTTTTCAGGTAAACTTACTGTCTAAGACCACCCCGAGGTACTTGACCTCCTGCTTCAGTGCCAGCTGCATCTTATACAGAATGGGTGGCTTGAACTTCTTGGGATTTCTCCTGTTTGTGAAAAGTATTAGCTCCGTTTTTGTGGGATTCACTGAGAGTCCAATCTCTTTCCACCATGCCTTCAGAATTTAACACGCTGACCTCATACGCTCGCAGACGAGCTCCAGATGTTCACCTCTCACAACGATCAGGCCATCATCGGTGTAGGCCTGCGCATAAGAGCCCTACAACTCCAGTCTTGTCAGAGGACTGTCCATTCTCAGACACCAAAGCCTGGGTGAGAGGCAGCTGCCCTGAGGGTAACCTCCTTGCACGTCTTCCTCTACATGGCAGTCTCCTAGTGACGCTTTCACCTGGCGGTCCCGATAAGCAGACCGAACCCAACTCACCGGGGAGGCCGGGGTTTCCCTGGCCGTAAGGGACTCGCAGATGACGTCCGTTTTAGCCTTGTCGAATGTTCCTACGTCAAAGAACAGGGTCAAGGCGAACTCTTTGTCGTTTAAAGTTTGTCGTAGGCAGACGTTACGTAAATCAAAAGTTAATTACAACAAGTGAGAATTCCGAACTTTGCACACATATATTGATGGTTTATGGCACTCACCGGAATCTTCTTCTTGCTCAGGTGGAGAGGGCCCTCCTCCTTTGGTTCTGCTTGCCTCCACACAACAACACAATACATAAATGTTAATAATTATTGATTGTGACCGAAAGGCCGAAAATGTTCATCAACGGAAAATTAGCACGTGTCAGTCCGGTAAGTACGTAGGTACTACCTCGAGCGTATCCGATCAAGTACTCTCGCGCTATCTCGGGTAAAAATGCAGTTTGTGCCATCCGGAGGGGATATGCGTGCAAAATGTTATAGCGCGACATTTAACTTAAAAATAACAAAAACGTTCAGTTTTGAACATTCCACCCACCAAAAGAAATATAATTTTCTTTTATTTAAGAAAATCGAAAGGTAAGCTAAAGTTTACAACAAAAAAAAAAAAAATTATCTGCTCTACAAGTGACATGCCCCTGCACTTGCGGAGAATGTCAAAAAAAATTGACTGGAAAAAGTTAAGCAGTGGGTAAAGGACACAGCTTTACCACTGGCCTTTGAAAAAACCCTTGCTGGGTTCGCACAGTCGCCACACGCACCACACCATCCTGGCCAGGATGAAGTTTGACCACACGTCCGAGCGTCCATTTTAAAGATGGTCTAAGTTCGTTTTTGATCAGAACCAAGGTGTTTATCTTGATGTTTTCTCGGCTTTCCAACCATTTAGATCTCTGTTGCAAGGGATGCAAATATTCTTGACTCCATCGGCTCCAGAAATCCGCTTGCATCCTTTGAATCAGCTGCCATCGATCTAGGCGATTAAGATTGCAGTCTCGGTAGTCCGGTTCCGGGAAAGAACATGCAGGTTCAATGGTTAAAAAATGTGCCGGCGTGAGGGGTAGAAGATCGTTGGAATCTTCACTAAGGTTGCAAAGAGGTCGCGAGTTGAGAATGTATTCGACTTGCGTGAGTAGAGTGTAAAATTCTTCATATGTGAGGGTATGTGAATCCGTCACACGGTAGATATGTGTTTTCACAGATTTAACACCAGCTTCGCTAAGGCCGTTGAAATGAGGACTGGCTGGGGGGTTGAAATGCCACTTTATAGACTGCTTCTCTGCGGTCGCCTTAGAGAAGGAATGAAGAAGAGAAGAGGCTCCTATAAAATTGGTTCCTTGGTCGCTATGAAGATTGCTAACTCTCCCACGCCGTGAAATGAATCTGCGAAAAGCAGCCAAAAAACAATCCGAGGACAAGTCGGAACACAGCTCTAGATGGAGAGCTTTAGTTGCGCAACATACGAAGAGGCATATGTATGACTTGCTCGTTTTCGCTCCTCGATGTCTACCTAAAGTGATTGAGAATGGACCGGCGTAATCTAAGCACACATCCGAAAATGCTTTCAACTGAGACACCCGAAAGCTAGGCAAATCAGCCATGACTGGAGCGTATGATTTGGGTTTGAGCCTAAAACACCTGATGCACTTAGATAAACAACGATAAATAGCTGCACGGGGGGAGAGGATCCAAAAGGTTTGAGCGAGTATATTATGAAGCGTCTTTAAGCCAGGATGAAGGTTGTCACGATGTGAGAGTTCTATGACCAAATCCGTAAAGCGACTATTTTTAGGTAATAGAATTGGGTGTTTACTTTCAAAAGATAGGGCAGATTTCCTAAGTCTACCACCCACCCTAAGAATACCAACCTCGTCAATAAAGAGGGCAAGCTTCCTGAAGGGCTTCGGCAATAAGCGATTGCTGTCGATATCACCTAAAATATCAGAAAAGTACTCTCTTTGGAGCTGCAAAATAATAGCTTGACGAGCTCGAGATAATTCTACGGGACACAGAGCACCCGTATTACGACTCTCTTTCGAGTTTGAATTTGAGATGAAGCGGAAAACAAACGCAAGTATACGTATTATTTTGTGCAAGGAAGAAAAACGGCAGAGCAACTCGGAAATAATACCTTTGTCAACGAAGGTGTGCAGAGAGATTGTTTGTTCTTCCTTTAGAATGTCCGTAGAAGCTTGCTCTATAAGCGGGGGCTGTTGAGGCCAACAATCCTCACTTTCCGAGAAGCGCAATCTGCAGGATTAATTTGCGTGGGAACGTATCTCCACTGCGATGATGGGATGATGGTCTGTATGTGACTGACTCTGTTCGCAATAAACGTCTTCCAGCGATGAGGGGAAGCTGAAATCCAGGCAAGAGCGACTTGTGAATCGGACCAGGCATACATACTATCGAATACCCAGGTTTTGGAATAAGTCTCCTGAACGAAGTGCATCAGGTCGCCAAGAAGTACCGCTGCACAAAGTTCGAGGCGAGGTAAGGATTGAGTCTTTAACGGTGCTACCTTGGATTTTGCTGATACTATGGTGACTGAAATTTGACCTGAAGAGGAGATTTCACGAATGTAGATCACGCAACCGTAACCAATGCTAGAAGCATCACAAAATCCATGTATCTCTAAGCGGGAAGAGTTTCCAAAGAATAGTAACCGTTTTAACTTGATTTCTGATAAGCTGGGAAGTTCTGACTTAAAAACGTTCCATTGTTTCGTTATTGATTCGCTTGGTGAATCGTCCCAACCAGAATTTGAAACCCAAAGCTGTTGAAGCATATGTTTGGCGAAAAGACATATTGGAGCGAGAAAACCCAAGGGGTCAAAGATACGAGCAATTTGGGAGAGTATGTTGCGCTTAGTGCATTTAGATTCCACGGGGGTGAGAGAATAAGAAAATACGTCGTTTGTCGGGTCCCATTGAAGACCTAAAACTTTGCTCATAGTTGGACCTTCAGACTGAAAATCCAAAGGCATCTGAGTATCGGTAGAAGGTACAGCTGCAAGAAGTTCAGGGTGGCTGCTGGCCCATTTACCAAGTTCAAAACCTCCCTTCCTGAGCAGGCAAATCAATTCCCTCTGAATTTTCAAAGCAGTAGGCAAGTCCGGTGCCGATGAGCAGCAGTCATCCACATAAATGTTGTGACGCAGAACTTCTGAAGCCAAGGGAAAGGAGCGTTGCTCTTGTTCTGCAAGTTCTTGGAGAGTACGTAAGGCCAGGTACGGGGCAGATTTGATCCCAAAAGTGACTCGATTTATTTGATACTCTTTTACATCTCCGGAACGGGAAAAACGCCACAGCATGCGCTGATATCGGGTATCATCCGAACTGATCAGAATTTGGCAATACATTTGTTTTATGTCACAAATGAATGCCACTGGGTTTGAACGAAATTTGAGAAGAATCTCTGAAACTTCGTGATGAAGCTTTGGACCTGACATGAGATTGTCATTCAGGGACAGGCCATTGGAACTTTTTGCGCTGGCATCCCATACAACTCGAAATTTTGAAGTTGTGACGCAGTGATGCGGAATATAATAGGCAGACGGATCTCTGTAGTGAGAAATAGGCACTGCTGCTATATAATTCTTGTCGATGTATTCTTGCATGAAAGCTGCATATCGCTGGAGAAGATAGTCGTCTTTTGCCAGTCTATTTTCCAAAAGCGTGAAACGCCGTAAAGCTTGACCGTAGGAGTCTCCTAGTGCCGGAGCACCATGTCGAAAAGGAAGGCTTACCACAAATCTACCGGAATCAGTCCTGGATGTAGTAGTTTTAAAGAACTCATCACACTTCAGATCTTCCTCTGAAAGTGGTGATGCTTTGGGAACGCTCTCTAGTTCCCAGAATTTTTGAAGGGTAAAATCCAAAGAGAAGTCAATGGAAGTATGACATGACAGCAATGGAGTAGGCAAGAGAGTTGTGTCTTGAATTCCGCCCTGTAGTACCCAACCAAAGACTGTTTCCAAACCGACAGGCTGACCTGGACTTCCAAAAACACGACCTGGACCCAAAATATAAGGGACAAGTTCAGCTCCAATCAAGATATCGATAGGACCTGGAATATTGAATTTGGGATCCGCTAAGGACAATCCACTTACGTGCTTCCATCCAGTAAATTGGATTTTTATCTTGGGCTGATCAGAACATAGCTTAGGTAGAATCATGGCATCGAAAGAGAACGTAGGATGACGATTTCCAACAGGCTTAATATAGCAGCTCACCATGCCCTTACCACTGGCTGTAGACATTCCATTCAGCCCTTCAATGAATCGAGAGCATTTGGTTCTTGCCAAACCCAGGCGATTGGCACAAGACTCAGAAATGAAATTAGCCATACTAGCGGTATCCAGAAGGACGCGAACCTTTTGATAACCACCGTAAGCGTCACGAACTTCCACCTGTGCTGTTGAAAGTAAAACCGTTGAGGCAACATGGAATGTGGAAGTGGAAGCATTGAATAAGGGTGGCGGCTGCGACTCATTTGGACCAGGGTTTTTCACCGGCACGTCGGATGGGTCATCAAAAAATGTATTTGAGTTTGACGAAGAACCGTCCTTCAAATGGTATGAGGTAGAAGGCTGCTCATTTGTTTTGTTCAAGTGAAGCAAGGTATGATGGGGATTTGAGCAAATTCGACAGGTAATTGTAGACTGGCAATTACGCAGGGAATGCGGTGAACGGAGACAGTTAGTGCAGAGTTTGTGGTGCTTCACAAAAGACAATCCCTCATTTGAGGGCTTTGAAAGAAAGGTAGGACACCTGTATAAACCATGGAAGGCTGTGCATAGAAGGCATTTTGCTTTTTGGGGATTAGATGAGCTTTTGTCCATATGATGAGGATTTTCTGCAGATAAAAAAGCCGACGTCCTTTTAGGGAAATAAGACTGTGGTTCCGGAGGGGAACGTTGCGCAAAGGGTTTGTTCTTTGGTGATGAAGGTACCATATTGAAGACTGACTCCAAGGCCTTACAGTGGTTTTCCAGAAACGAAACTAGGTCATTGTAAGTGGGCATCTCAATATGGCTATGACGAAGTTCGAAATCAGTGCGTGTCTTCGCATCTAATTTTTGTAGCAAAATGTTGAAGAGTATAAAATCCCATCCGTTTACATTAAATTTCAACAGACGTAAAGCTTCCAAGTTTTCTCTAAAAGTATTCAAAATACTTCTGAGCTCTTTCGCTGAAGAGCGCGTGAGTGGCTGAGCTGTGTAGATTTCATTGAAATAGCTGGTAGCCAAAAACCTGGTATCCTGAAAGCGTTTAACCAAAGTGTGGTATGCAATTAAGTAGTTATTGTCAGAGACTGGAATGGACTTTATTAAATTGAAAGCATCCTTCTCCAATGACGTTCTTAAAAAATGAAATTTCTCAATAGATGAAAGTGAAGCATTATTGTGGATCATGCTTCCGAAAAGATCATAAAATGACGGCCACGTTTTCAAATTACCATCAAAAGTCGGTATAGAGATTTTTGGTAGCTTTGCAACAGCCTGAGGAGGCGTAGTATGTCGCATGTCTAGTGTAGATTGATGTGCTGCAAGTTTATTTGCCGCAGCTTTTACTCCAAAATTAAAAGTATCCGCTTGTTTCCTGATATCGTCTTCGGAAGAAAAGTCCTCATCAGTGGAAATTAAGGACACGATTGAATTATGGACCTTTTTAAAATCATCATAAATTTCATCAATATCATCCGCACGCACTACCAAGTTTTCAGCAAAATTTTCATCATCTTTATGTTCGGATGAATATTCGAAAATTTCTTTTAACCGTTCATAGGCCGTCTTACGCTGGAAGCTGAATTTCACGCGTTTTTCAGCCATGGTCATATAACGTCAGCAGTCAAAAATAATAAGGAATTAATCTGGCTTACTATTTAAGGAACAAACTTCAACACAGAAAGAAAGTTGACAATCAAACAATGACAACAATATCAGTTAAGCCGTTATTTATTTATTTTCAAATCAGCTGAGAAACCAATCGTTAAAATAAATCTGTTTACTGTAAAGTTATTTCTCCCAAATATACGCACAAATACGGTATTTGCGATCAGCCTAATTTTTTGCTAGAAAGGAATTTGGCTGGAGCTTCGCCGAGAATGATAGGAAATGGTACGATGCGTGCGGTGCTAAACTGCTAACAAATTGTAGAATTGAGGTGAGCGAAATGTCGTTTGTAGCCTATTGAACAAAGACAAAACTACTCGTCAAAAGAGTAGGGTATGAAAAGAATGAATGCTGTGAAATGGCGGCAAACTTTTAGTGGGTTTTTTTTGTTTTTCACTGAATGTTTTACGTTTTTGAAAGAGGAAAAAGGGCCTTATCCGGCTCGAAGGACCAAAATGTCGTAGGCAGACGTTACGTAAATCAAAAGTTAATTACAACAAGTGAGAATTCCGAACTTTGCACACATATATTGATGGTTTATGGCACTCACCGGAATCTTCTTCTTGCTCAGGTGGAGAGGGGCCCTCCTCCTTTGGTTCTGCTTGCCTCCACACAACAACACAATACATAAATGTTAATAATTATTGATTGTGACCGAAAGGCCGAAAATGTTCATCAACGGAAAATTAGCACGTGTCAGTCCGGTAAGTACGTAGGTACTACCTCGAGCGTATCCGATCAAGTACTCTCGCGCTATCTCGGGTAAAAATGCAGTTTGTGCCATCCGGAGGGGATATGCGTGCAAAATGTTATAGCGCGACATTTAACTTAAAAATAACAAAAACGTTCAGTTTTGAACAAAGTTCTTTCAGCTAGTTGCACTACGGCATGGAGAGCCGAATCCGCACTCCTACCCTTCGTGTTGCCCTAAACGCGATTTGGTTGTAGACAGCAAACATGTTTTATACATTTATGAAAACCAATTATGAAATATCCTACAAAACTTTGAATGCGTTTGCCTCCTATGTTTATTTTCAAAAATTTTCATTCAAAACCACATTGCGAATATCTTGTAAAAGCCAACTCCTATCGAAGATTTGAAAAAGGCATCTCCATCCATTGGTGGTAATGGGAAACCTAATGTCACAAACTATATACTCAGCATTCATGTGACATAGACAACTTCAAAAGGCATTTTTACTCCGCCACTGTTTCAAGAATTACGTTTCTATTACACGCAATAAAAAAGCTACAGTTCAGTAACTGCTGACGTGTTTAACCAGGAGCCTAAAAGGCTAAGGGTTGCGAAAGACATGTTTTTCTCTCCCACAGATCCGCGGACGCGTTTCGCAGTATTACAGCTCATCAGTACGGCTAGGATCTGCAGGAGAGAAATACAGCGAAACGATGATTTTACTGTGTCGCTCAGTCAAGAGAACTACCAAGGGGTTTATGGAATTGTAGTGAGCTGTTATTACTACTTTTACAAGATATACCTTTTTTTACGGAAACATGACGAGGAAATTATTTTTTCCAAAAAAAAAATGTTCAAGGGCGTACAAAAAAGTTATGACTATTCAAATGAGTGGAAAGATATGTGAATGGCTCTTCCCACATGTAAGAGCCATTCCAAGGCCAGATTTGAATTTTGCATCTCAAACAACTCTCATATACAAAATTTCATCAAGACATCTTGATTATTTCAAAAGTTATTTGAAAAAAACAAACAACAAAATTCAACTCTGCTTAGTTTCAATTGATAAGGTTGTCCTTGCCTAATTCTCTATTGTTTTTCTTTATGATGGAATTTTGGAAGTTTTTCCGAATTAGTGTGAGACAAAATCTTTCGTTTTGCGCTTACATTTCAATTTGTGGTACTATTTCATCACAATACTAAGCTGAGTATGTTGTCGTGGTGTGTAAGTCATCTTCCATTGAGCGAGGCATACTGTCATGGTTTAGAAATGTAACCGATTCAATGCAAATAAATCTACTCAAATCCAAGCAAAACTGATAGGTGCTACAGTTCATAAGTCATTTCAAATTATCAATTTGTCCAGTTCGGAACTCTTTTGGTTTGACCGAATCGTCCACGACACCAAAGGAATAAACCTATTCAGTCCGGCAACAGTGTAAAGATTCGTCGGTCCTTTTTTTTCTCCCTGCGAAAAAAAACCTTATCCGGTTCACATTTGTATTCAGAGGTTATCTGGTTGAACCTTCCTCTTGACTATTTGCCGATTTTTCCTCGGAAATTCTCACAATTTTTGGTCGAAATTGGTGGCGGCTACAGGATTTAGCAGCACCAATTGCTAGAGTGCAGATTTCCTAATCTATTGTCCAGAACTTTCCCAATTCACGACTGAACCACGTTTCAAGGCCCAATCCCAACAGTGGTAAGAACCGTTATCCCCTCTATTTCTCTACAACCCTGATTTTCAATGTTATTTTCAGGCCTTTTTGTTTTATTCCTATTTTATTATTCATCCTCGCCAATTTTGGGCGTATCCTGATTTAAATCTGGTACCACTTGGACGTGACGTCACTGAACCGTATACGTGCCCTTTTGTTTGATACGACACTACTATCCCCTGACTACCTACGCAGCCTGACCTTGGATGACCAATTTAAGAAAAGTGGATAAAAAGCAGATAAGTTTAAATCTGACATTAATCTGGAACTTATCCTTTGTCATCAACCACCGAAAGCCCCTTTTGACCCTTCAGGAATCAACCTCCAAAAGATCTGAGCCCCCTGATTGATGGTTTTTGGTGAGTTTGTTCCAAATAAAGCTATCGTATTGGGTTCGCGTCGGACTACTATTGGACCACTCTACCGTTGTGGCTTTTAATCAACTACAAACTACAATAAGGGATTTCAATCCATTGAATCAAATCATAGCGTGCTTCACGTCACTTACATCTTGTTTAAAGTTTACTCATGTATTTAATGCGTCACTGTTAACTCATTTTTGGTGATCACTAAAATTGGCGTATCGTCTAATCGTATGTACGTCTGGTTCACACACACGAAAAATTATCAACAGCTTTGATATTTTGGAAAATCCAACAGGTCTCTAAATAGAAACCGCCATTTAACTGACTTGAGTTCTGTTTGATTTTAAATCGACAATTGACATTGAAGAAGAGTGGACCAGTGAATCGACAAAAGATATAGTAGTGCGGTGATAGATATCGATACGGATAGTGTATCGTAGTGAGGAGTGTTTGGAGTTTGAATGATTGCTGTTATTTATCGCGGAAATTTATCTTCTCTCGCTTATTTCCTGTTTTTCCGTTTAGAACCCTTTTGGAGTTGGTGTTTACCCCGGGTACAGTAAACAAAACGGGTGGCGCTCATTTTTTTCCAGTCTACCTTCGACCACTCTAACGATTGAGTTAAAAAAACTCATCAACTCCCTGTTGAAGTTTATTTTGCATTGTTCAGCAGCTTTAACCCTCACTGTCACTCACAACATTAAAAACCTTCCCTTTTCTTCAAGCCGTCTTGAAAGGTCCTGCCTTGGCCTTTTCCAGATTTGTTTTTTCTTGTAACAATACACGGTCGTAGATGTGCTAACACAACAACGCGCAAACAAGAACGTCGTGCATCAACGTGGACATATTTTGACAGTAAGGAATGTTTGAAGACATGATTGCACTGATCGCAGTTTTTGTATGGCAGTTTGCAACAAGGTCGCACAAAATTGACTCGAACACTGCAGAACCCCTATTTGACTGTACTTTTCCACGACATGGACGTTTCAGCGCACACTCATGAACGCACGTTGAAGTATTCAGATTCTGACAAAATACGAGTACGACGTTCTTTTTGTATGCACACACATGTACGTGATCAAAAAATGCCCATAAGCCGGGCATCCATGGACGTAGATGTGCAAACAAATCAACGTGCAACCTACATCAACGTGGACATATTTCAAGCACAGACGGTGAGGAATGTTTCACGACATGGTTGTACAAAATTCACTAGAGCACTGCAGAACCCCTATCTGAATGTACTTCTTCACGATATGGATGTTTCAACGCACACTCATGAACGCACGTTTATGTATTCAGGTTTGGACGTAATACAAGTACGACGTACTTTTTGAATGCACACACATGTACGTGATAAAAAATGACCATAAACGAACGTATTTGTATGCGCGCTGATGAATGCACGTACTTGTATTAAGTCATCTGCGTCCTTGTATGCCCCCCTATAAACGGTGGTTTTGGATGCGCGCTGATGAATGCACGTACTTGTATTAAGTCATCTGCGTCCGTGTATCCCCCCCTATACACTTCAAGCGTATTCCCACTAGTTCTGGCGTATTTTTAGATATTCAACTCAACGTATATTTCAAAATAATACATGTTTCTGGCCGAAATTGTCATCTTATGTTGAACAGTTATCGTAAATTCATTACAATTTTGTCAGTTGAGTTGCTTTGGACTCCTTGGTCACCACTGAGGATTTTGAGATCGAGTAATGTTGGTATTCATCATGACGTCATACGAATAGTGTGTTCGTGAAATACAATTTGTTTGCGCATGCCCTGATCTAATTGTTGAGAGCTTCGTAATTCTAGAAATTGTGTCTTAGATCTTTAATCTTTCTCGCTTCCAAATCACCATCTTGGACAGTCACGATTTCCCCAATCTAACTTTTCAAACCTAAAAAGGGTAGTTTAACACTTTCTTCATTGGGATTGTCGTTGGAAAAGTTGTTGAGTGACACACTCATACTGGCGTAGGCCGTTTTTTCTGTGCATAGACACATTTTTTTGAACTTGGTGTGTTACCAAACCGCATACCGGGAAAACCTTGATTTGGTGATATCGTGACTGAGCAAATTCGCGAACCCTTCAAATTTGAGGGTGAGACCTTCAAGGTTCCATTTCTTTCTTTAAACCATGTTTTACTCATCAGGGTTTTTATGCATACTTAGTTGCCAAGAATTGTTTCTTTGCCACATGGGTTGAAATCTGACCTTCAAGGTCATAGCTTGGAAGAAGCATAGTTGCTGAGCTGTGTGCTGGCATGACAGCTGATTCGCTGTGTACCTGGTTTTGTGTGACGAGATAATGAATGTTTTGAATAATACTGGGCTGTAAATTGGAGCTAGCCGCCCATCGTTTCTGGTAAATGACCATCAACTACGCACCTTTCAGTAATTAAACCCATTATTATTATTATTGGGGACATTTTAAACAAATCTATTTCTAGGAAGGAGGTTGTCGACAACTCATTTTTTACCTTTGTTTTTCCCACAAGTGTTCTTTTTTTAGTGAGTGAAGATTATCCCACGATTAGTGTGATTGGTTATATTCGATACTTTACTTGTGGAGTCGTTGTAGACTCGCGTTCACGACTCTTGTCCATATCATGGAAAACAGTGTATCTTCGGCTTACTTATAATATTTATTGTGAATATATATGTGAATTTTTCCACCCTTGCTTTATTTACAGCATCATGTACGTTACATAGTTTGGCGCCCAAACGTGTTTCATTGATTTGAGAGGGATAAACCGTTGCTTTATCTGGTGGAATAGTTGATATCACATTGCTTATATAATTTTTTTACAGGTTGTCGATACTTTGTCATTGTCACTTATTTATTCATTTATTTTTGATAGCGTTATATCGCTTGTGTTTACAGTTTTATCTTGCCTTGAGAAACGTTAACCGTGATTTTTTAATCTATAATTTTTGATTTTTTTCTTTTACCCAACCCTGTTCTTTTAAATATTTTTTCAAAATGCCTTTCAAACTTGACGTGAAAAAACTTGTTAAGGACAAACTGATATGGGAGCTAAAGGCTAGGGGTATTGCTGTTTTAGATTCTGATATAGTAGAAACTTTGCGGAAAAGCCTTCGCATTGCTCTTGCGGTGGAACACGATTCCTCTTGCGTGAAACCTTCAACTGCTGTTGAATTACTTATCTGTGAATCTATGCTTGAAGATATTGAATATCTGATCTCTTCTTTCACTGGTACTAACAATCAACGAGAAAAATTCGAATGTAAGGTTTGGCATCTTTACAACAGACTAGAGTGTATCCCTGTTTTGGAAGAGGATGTCTCTGAAAAGTGAGGTGGATGGAATGCATCCATGATTATTCGTGCAAAATAAGAACATCTGACCCTGTTACAGGCACTGAAAATGTTCCGGTGGACCCTCGTTTTGAAGAGCCTTTCTCTGATGAAGAAGTGGAACCAATTGCATCATCTCCCATTCGAACGCCCATTGTTAGCCATCAGCTTCCCTTGAATCAATCAAAGGGTGTCCCCGCTTACTAATGGAATATCAAATTTTCTGGCTTCCCATCTGAAAGTTTCAATGTTTTTCTTGAAAAAGTCGATGAGCACTGAAATATGTCGATTAAGCCCAGGTGTTCGCTGCTGCTCTTGAGTTTTTCTCTGGAGATGCTCTTCGTTTATATGATTATGTAAAAAGATTTGTTCACAATTGGAACAATTGGAAGTGTTTAGTCCAATTGATGAACGAGAAGTACATCAGTTCGGTGGACAAACTCCGGCAGCAATTTCTTTCTAGAACCCAGGGCAATGGTGAATCGATTGCAATGTACGTTGCAGTGATGACATGTCCATTTGACAGAATGCCATTTCAGTATCTGATGCTTTGAGAATGCCGATTCTGCGTACAAACATCTCATCGCTATATCAGTAAAGATTGGCTTTATCTGATATCAGGTCTCCTCTCGAGTTGATTGAGTTGTGCAGGAGAATCTAGCATTGTCGTGAATCAGTCGAGAAGTCTAAACCTCCTAACTTGTCCGGTTTATTTTTTCAACTCAATTTGGCCTAGTGCATTCTACTTCACATCGTAGACATGTTAACATTTCTAAAGTTCGAATTACCAAGTCTAGGTGTTGGTTGCTCGTGCAACTTGTTGTTGCCAAGAGTCACGCCATTTTGCGAAGGAATGTCCTAGGAAGAGGAACAATTTCCAATGTTTTGGTTGTGGTAGACAAGGTTTCACACAATCCACCTGTCCCTCGTCTGTCACCCTGACAGACAGCATGGTCATTTGGAAAACGGTTAGGCCAGACGTCAATAGACCGAGTTGATGCGTCTGATAGTCCTCCTACATCAGTTCAATTCAGAATAAACTTGTTTTGAATTATATTTTGTCTCAAGACAATGATGGTGAATGTCCGTACGTCAAAGCTCAAGTTTTTGTTTTTTTTTATGGTTTGCTTGAAAGCGGTGCTAATAAGGTCCTCATGAACTCTGAAGGGTGGAGTCAGATTTAGGAGCTAGGTGTTTGTCTGCGTAGTGACAGGATTTCTTGTAGGGTTGCCAACAATTCAGTGTGTGTATGCATAGGTATTGCGTCTGTGCCAGTACGTCTGCGAAATGCTGTTAAGGTGATTGATATCTATATTCTTTCTAATTTGAGGCATTTGTATATCTTGGAACTGATTTTTGCATTCGTATGGGTATTGTACCTGATCTACGTAAGGGTAAATGGTATTTTTCTGATACTGAACTTTGTAACCCTGTTTTGAATTCCATTGAATCTGATAGTAATCTGAATGTGGACGAAACGAGTGAACTCAATAGGACTGTTGACAGGTATTTTGACGGTATCAAGACTGATCAGTTGGGTTTTACTCCTCTGGTTCAACATTAAGATCAAGGTTAATCATTCTGGTCTTATAAAACAACGCTATTATCCCTTTCAAGCAGGAAGTTATCAATTCAGAACCGGATAAGATGATTGAACTTGATGTTGTGGAAAAATCAACGAGTGCCTGGTCTCCGATTTTGATGGTGCCCAAGAAAGGTGACACATGGCGTTTTTGTGTCGATTTTAGGAAGCTGAACAGTGTAAGTGGAAAGGATGCGAACCCCTTTTCCGTACATCTCAGATATTTTGCGTAAACTTGGTGGTGCAAAGTACCTTTCATCCTTGGACATCCAGAGTGCTTACTGGCAAAAAGAGGTCGAACCCCTTTCGCGACAATACACAGCTTTCATGGTTCCTTCTAAAGGTCTTTCTCAGTTTGCACGTACGCCTTTTGGCTTGCATAATGCGCCAGCCACATTCCAGAGATTGGTGGACAGTCTCTTTGGTCCGGAATTCGTACCTTACGTATTCAAATATCTTGACGACATCATTTTAAGTACCCCGACACTGGAGAAGGATTTCGAAGTTCTTCAGGCAGTATTTTAGCGTCTGAAGGAGGCCAACTTATCTTTCAACCATGAAAAATGTTATTTTTGCTGTCCTGAACTCAAATTTCTTGGGAATGTCGTCAACAGATCTGGCATCGCAGTTGACTCATCAAAAATTGGGACCAGAGTCAATATTCCCCGACCCAAAAGTGCAAAAGAGGTTCGAAAAGTCAAAGGCATGATTTTCTTGTATCGTCGGTTTGTTGACAAGTTTTCAGATTTTATGACTCCTTGAAAAAACTTTTTCAGAAAAATGTCAAATTCACCTGGGCAAGTTACGTTGTTACCTGGAATTTTTCAAATCTCATGTCATCACTGACTGTCATTCTTTGCTCTGGCTTGGAGACCTGAAAGACCTCCAAGGTAGACTGGGTCGTTGGACCCTTAGGCTTTAGCAATTTTAGTACGAAGTTATCAACACACGTGTGAAAGGTCATTTGGTTACTGATGCACTTTCCAGATTTGTACCCTGTGACCTGGAGTTAAATTTTATTGAGGTCAAGACCTCGGGGATTATTTGAAAATGCTTAAACATTATCAAGAAAATCCCCTCAAGTTCCCTAAATGGCGTGTTAGTGATGATGGTAGATTGTACACTGTACTGATTACTGGAAATCGGTTGTCCTGAAGGAGAATCGTTTTGATCTTCCATAAAAGTTCCATGATGATGAAACTGATGGTCATCTGGGCATTCTCAAGACCTATCATCGATTGTCCAGACTCTTTTCTTGGCCTGGTATGAAGTCAGACATCTCTCGTTATTTGAGGAAATGCAAGACGTGTCTGAGAACTAAGCCTGAGCAGAAGAAGCCTGCTGGTCTCACGGGTAAACAAATAGAAGCTTCCAAGTGTTGGCAAATTGTCAGTACGGATGTTGTTAGTCCATAACCTAGATCATCACATGGTCATCAGTATAAATATCTTGGTCATTACTGACAATTTCAGCATATTCAGTTTGTATATCCATCGAGACAAGCAACGGCTTCAGCTGTATCTAAAATTATTAAGGGTAACATCTTTGGCATTCCTTCACATTTGAGATGTGATAACGGTGAACAATTTACATGTAAACTGTTCAAGGGTCTTTGCACTTCTTATGGTGTAAAGATAATCTCCAATTCGAACTATTCTTCCCAGTGTAACCCTACAGAACGGGTATACCGTGTCCTGAAATTTATGTTGGCGGCATATGTCGAAGAAAATTCTCGTTAGTGGGATGATTGCTTACCGGAGGTTGGTTGTGCGTACCGTAGCTCAAAGCACGAAGTTATTGGTAATTCCCCCTACTTTGTGAATTTTGGTCAGGAAATGGTTACAAATGGAAATGGTATGATGAATATTCTTCTAAGTTTACCTCGGATACTGATCCTATCGCTGTTAGAAAAAAGGCTGCTAGTTTAGCTAAGCTTAGATTGTTTGTGAAAAAGCATATCACTCAAGCATATCAGAAGTCCAGAGATCAGTACAGCCTTCGTCACGACACGTCTCTTACAATGTCAGTGACTGTTTGGAAAAAGCAGTTTGTTTTGTCGGATGCAGCTTACTTTTCCGCATCTAAACTTGCCGGAAAGTTTTGTGGACCCTTTGAAGTTTGTAAGAAAATAAGCAACTGTATGTATGAATAACAGGACGTCATGACGACGTCATTGTGTAATTTCCATGTCAATGATTGAGAACCAGATCCGCAGAATTAGGTTTCCTATTATGTCAGCCTCACCGTGCCAGGCGGAGAAATAGGCTCGTGGCGGAAAACTGTTGAAGGTACAAGTCCTCCAAGTGTTCACTCGTGACTGTAAGTACCATGAACATCTAGGTATCTGCTGTACTTTTGGTATCAACTTTGGGACCATTTTTGCAAACCGGATACGGGAGCGTTGGGGGGCTATTGCTGGAGTGGTACTCCTAGTGGAGTGCGTTGGGGGTATTAAACCGTTTGAAGCTCCTTCGCGACATGGACTCCACGAGACATGGCTGATGCGTTCCATCTCAGCCCCGTACATCCGGTTACTCCGTGGTTGTTCCTATGTTTGTCGTTCATCTGATCCGACGAGGTTGTGCAGAGTCTCCTTAATGCATACATTTTTGACTACGGTACAGTTGGACTACTCTCTGCAACGCAGTAAACAATGTAACTGCGAAGAGCACAACGCACATCTACATACCTTACTATGGTGCAGTCCGGTATGCGTAAAGAGCACAGATCCCATCTATATAGGCAAAACATTAGGATAATTTTTGAATATGTTCTGGGATGTCGCTCACGCGACATCCATTTTCACGAGACCAAAGCTAACTCAAACTAAGGAAAACGGACCCAATCTAACCCTAACTCAACTGCACCATAGTAAGGTGAAAGTTGTGCTCTTTTCAGTTACATTGTTTACTGCGTTGCAGGGAGTAGGCCAATTGTATCGTAGTAAAGGATGTATATCCACGGACGGGGTATGGTGTTGAGAACTTCGGTTATTGTCGGTTTGGTTCCGCGCGCTTGACAAAGTGATCCTTCTTATTGTTATTTGTTCGGTGGTGAAATGAATCAAAAATTTCATTTTTCGAGTAAAAGTCTTCACACACATTTTTGCTTGATATAAAATACGATTTTCGATGCAAAATTTTGAAATTTCATACAGGATCTTCAAAAAGTTGGAAAATATTTTTCTCTTTCGAGAGTCAAGTACCCATATTAAAAAAAAATCAGCAAAACATAACATGAATGTCTCATTAACCATAAAGCAAGGAATACACATTCATTTATCCAAAATAACTTCAAGCGAGAAAGCTTACCCATCACGTCCAATGGTCATTTTTTGTGTGACGTACTGGAAATTTGATCTTTTGGTCTTAGTTTGTGTTTTATTGTGATTTTTCGTTGCGTGGAGGCAGTCCGATGGAAGAAAGACAGCCGTCTTCAACTGTGCAGTGAGGATTCCGGTAAATGCCATCCACGTTATTCATGATTCGAGTGCAAGATTTGGGAGTAGTAGAATGATTTAAAGTCAAATTGTGCTCAATACTTTTGATATGGGTACTTTTCTGAACTTTTTTCTAACAAAAAAAATGTTTTTTCAACTTTTCAAAGACCCTGTGTGAAATTTTGATTTTTTTTAACGACTATCGTATTTTTTTAGCAGGCAAAACTTTTTATGAAGAGAAACTTTTTTTTGAAAAATTACATTTTTGGTTTTAATTATTATTTTTCATCGTCGTTTTCTTCAAACGACTCTGTATCATCAGAAAATCATCTACACTACAATGCATGATTTTAAACTACTCGATTGTCTTTTATACATTTTTTATCAATTAATGATAATAGCTTCGTTCGCGGGAGAAATCCTGAACCTATTCGGAATAAATTCGAAATCAGTAAGCATACTACTGCATTGCGATTCAGGTAACCCACGAATGCGTTTCTGGAACAGAGTATCCTCCAAGTGATTGTGTACAACGCTGGAGCCTGAAGTATGCATCATCATTTCGAAAAACAAATCTGAACATAGTTTGAACAAAATATTATTTGATTTTATGTAACAATCGTTTCTGTGGATTGATAAATGATGTTCACTGTAAACAAAATCAAGTCCGTTCGCAGGATTAAATCCATTTGCTTAAACTCTATGTGATCTATCGAAAGAGTTCGGGATCAGTTCTGAACACAATATCCTTGTTCCGTGTACTCCAAATTTTTACCTCCGAACGAGAATTTTTGTGTCTCGCGAACGACAAAATTCAAATGCTCGTGCATTTCAATCCCGGACTAATTTAGGATTTCTGCCGCAAACAAAGCTAATATGAACCCACACAAACCGATTATCACAATTGAAATTTGGCAAATGACACATCACACCACAAGAATATGGTGTAATCAAAGAAAACCCTGGAATGCATCTACGTCAATCTCTGAACAAAACGCAGTGCGCGCCAAGGATGCGCTCTTGATTATTTGCACGGTTAGTGTGTGACACTTGAACCACACCCACACCGGGTGTGTCGTTTCTTAACTTGCCCCAATTAACCCTTGTTAACGGAGTCTTAGGAAAAAAAAATTAAAAAAAAACTCAAGCAGTTTGCTGTTTCGAACGGTTTAGTTGGTGCTAGAAAGACAAACTTACCCGTAGCAAGTTATTGAAGAGTTTTGCCACTTTTGTTCACCTACATGGCACTAGAAACAATTCTGTGAGTAAGTACTTTTCAATGACTTACAATGATGAAGTTTCAAAAAAAAATACAACGGCTCTTCTCGTCACATCTCTAGTGCGTTTAAGATCTTGACTGCGGCATTGCCTCCAGCAATAGAACACAATGGTTAAAAAGTTACAATGCCCTGTGAGTGCTTGATAGGTGCGACACTTGCGAAGCGAGAGATTCGCACATGAATTCAGAAAAGTGCATTTCCAACCTCGTTTTCTAGTAAAAATTTATCCCCTGGGCTATACGTCACTGAATTAATTCAAGAGTCATATTTCTTTCTTTTTTCTCAGCTTAGAGTTTATCAAACTATCTCTAGCCTCCGCTCGCGCTTGCTGAGACCAAAACTTTGATTCTAAGGGATAGCTGTCAAAGTTATACAGAGGGCCGTTTTGATTTTTCAAATGTGATGGTAAATTACAAACCTTACCAAAAACCAACTCGTATGGGGTATACTCTGTTTCACTATGCACAGTAGTATTAAAAGCAAAACTCCAAAAATGAACCCAAGAGCTCCAGGAATCTGGAAACTCACCACACTGCATTCTTGAAAACGCGCCTAGACTGATGTGTGTTTTCCAAATTCCCCGAACTTAAACGGAAAGGTTGGTGCAGAACCGTAATTAATGTCGAGAGTTACTCCCATGTGAACAGTGCCCTCCTTATACAGGTTTTCTCTCGAATATGGACTCGTCAGTAAGGCAGCATGGCACCACTCACATACATGTAACCCCCGACGAATACCCTAATCTGGGTATGAATGTGCAGCGGCTGTTTTGAACAACCACTGCCATCTATTGGCTCGCAAATCCGAGAACGCGGATAGATGTGGGGTATGTTCGTATCTTTCGTCCGTGGAATATAGAGATATTGGAATAAAATGATGTGGAAAAAAGTCTTCTATCTCACAAATTCCAAGCACTGTTTATCCATTCATAGATTTTTACGTGACTACCAGTTTCGGGGACTACAAATCACACCTCATCCTCAAGTCATCGGAAACCAGTGGCTATAATATCAGAAACATTCTCAGTAACCCTTAACCATAAATCAACATGATGATTTCGCTTACAATATTCAAGTTCCAGGGACGTCATCAGATACCTCAAATAATTGAGAAAACTGTAATATGGAGAAAACAAACATTTGTAAAAGGGGACGAAATAAGTTGTAACTTGAAAGTCAAGTCTGCCTTTCAGTAGAACAATGGAGAATTTGCTAGATCGCGTTGGAGAGGAATGTAACCTAACTTACTGGGATTTTTTTTAATATTACAGCCACTTGTTTTCGATGACCTGAGGATGGGGTGTAAATTTGTAGACCCTGAAACTGGTAGTCACGTGAGAATCCATGAATGAATAAACAGTGCTTGGAATTTGTGAGACGGAAGACTTTTTTTCCACATCATACTATTTCAAAAATGAACTCACATCACTTATCAGTTCTTTACTTGAAGTGACATTGTTTCACGCTTATCCGATGTTAAACGGAAAAGTTGGTACAGAACCATATTCGGGACAAAACCGGTTTAAGGAGGGCACTTCTCACATGGATGTAACTTTCGACATTCATTGAGGTTCTGTACCAAACTATCCGTTCAACATCGGATAACTGTAAAACAATGTCTTTTTATTCCATGGACGAGAAGTACGACACATCTATTCGCGTTCGATGATTTGTGAGCCAATAGATGGCAGGGGTTGTTCAAATCAACCGCTGCACATTCATACCCAGATCAGAATATACGTCGAGAGTTTCGATGTAAGTGGTGCCATGCTGCCCTACTGACGAGTCCATATTCGGGACAAAACCGGTATAACACTACCCATATGGACGTAACTCTCGACATTTATTACGGTTCTGTACCAACCTTTCCTTAACATCGGATAAACATGAAACAATGTCTTTCCATTCCATGGACGAGAGGTACAGCTCAAACATACCCACATCTATTGGCGTTTGCTGATTTGCGAGCCAAAAGATTGCAGTGTTGTTCAGAACAACCGCTGCACATTCACACCCAGATTAGGGTATTCGTCGGGAGTTACATGTGAGTGGTGCCATGCTGCCTTACTGACGAGTCCATATTCGGTGCAAAACCGTTATAAGGCAGGAACCTCTCACATGGATGTAACTCTCGACATTTATCATGGTTCTGTATCAACCTTTCCGTTTAACACCGGATCCCCGTAAAATAATGTCTCTTCAAACTCTCCAAAGTTTGATGATGGTACGACGCGACGTTGAAGAAATGTGCTTAACTTTGAGTATCGCGCATAGAGTTGATACGAAATACTAGGAACGCGTACGACGGAACAGATATCAGCGATTAACAGTCCGTAACAGGTAGATGTAGATGTAGATGAAGATGTTTCAGTGGGTGGCGCACGCCAAAACCTGCTTAGGCCTCCTGGGCCCGTTGCAACCCACAATAGATAGAAGTGAGATTATTGAAGGCACGACGCTTTCGCGAAGCTCAGCAGGTCCCTCAAATAGATCCCTTCCAATTCCTGGAGTGTTGTGAGTTCAGCTCCGAAGTGTTCCATCCTAATGCTACGAAGAGCCGGACATTCCGTTAGGATGTGGGCTACGGTCTCTACGTCGTCAAGGCACCACCTACAGTCTGAATCTTTCCCGATCCCGATCCTATGGAGGTGACCCTTCAGGTTCATGTGACCAGTTAATAGACCAATCATTGTGCGGAGGTCTTTTCTGCTCATATTTAGGAGCTCTTTGGTTCTGCCCGTATCAGGTCCTGTTATCATTGCCTTGGCATGTAGCATACCAGGGGCATTATTCCAGCATAGAGTGGCCTTTTCGAGTAGAAGTTTCTTCGCCTCGCCCATTCCTATTGCTTTAGAGATTTCAATCATTGGTTCGGGTCCTATCGGCCTGTGCGATGAACCACTTTTGGCAAGTCTGTCAGCTTCAATGTTTCCCTTTATACCGCTATGGCCCGGGACCCAAGTTAGCCTCACCTTGTTGTTATTTTGAATTATCTTATGCAGAGCCTCTTTGCATTCTAGGACTGCTTTAGAGTCTACTGCCTTTCTCACAACAGCCTTTAATGCTGAAGTGCTATCTGAACAAATGTTGAAAGTTCTGTGATTTGTGCCGCTCTCAAGAATGGTATATGCACATTGTGTTATGGCGAAGATTTCGGCCTGTAGGATCGAAGCGTGAATCCCGAGCGAGAAGGTCATTTTATTGTCCCTCCCGCTCTTGCAGAATTCTGCTCCTGTGCCTCTCTGATGTTTGGAGCCATCAGTAAACCACCACGACCCTTCTCGTGTTTGAACTGGTCTGTTCTGATCCGTCCAATCCTCTGGTCTAGGAATAATCAGCTCAGGCGAGCTACCAGCATAGAAGATTGGAGTCATGTAGTCGGAGTGCATTAGCAGCACTCTTTTATCTGGGGTTCACTCATGATGACCGAGTGTCCCTTGTTCCTCCGCTTCAGATGTTCCAGACAGTAAAGACGGTATGCTGTTCTGAGTGCAACACTCTCTACGAACAAGTGCAGTGGGGGTAGCTCCAGGATTACCTCCAACGCTCTCGTTGGTGTGGTCCATACTGCGCTTGTTATACTGATGCATCCCATCCTTTGAACCTTATCCAGTTGCCTTTGGATGTATGCTTTCTTAGTTGCGGGCCACCATACTATGGCTCCGTAGGTGATCAGAGGTCTGATAACCATAGAAAAGATCCAGTAAACTATTCTGGGTTTCAGTCCCCATGTTGTCCCTATAGCTCTTTTGCATGCCCATAGAGAGCATATGGCTTTCCTAGAGCGTTCTTCGATGTGATCTTTCCAGGACAGTTTCTGGTCAAGAGTTACTCCTAGGTATTTGACCGTTTTCCTGTATTCCTGGACTCTTCCTGAGATGGATATCTCCGGTTTGAGTCCTGATTTGTATTTCCTGGTGAATAACAGGATTTCGATTTTTTCGGGGTTGATCCTAAGTCCTTCAAGGGAGCACCACTGTTCTATAATTCTCAGGGCTCGCATTGTGGGTGCTCTCAGCTCCTGAATGTGGCTACTCGTCGTTAGGATCACCAGATCATCAGCATAGGCCTGTGTATACAATCCGTAACAGGTATCGATTTGAAAAATACCATGTTACCGAAATACTTGTCAGTTCGGTTCGCAAGGCGCGTACTTTGCATACGTTTGAGGATAAACCTGAACTAGTTATGACTGAAATACTAGGTGTGTTTGTTATCCTCGACTAGTGCACGCGAATTTACACTTTTCTACACTGCTACACTCAGTGTGGCTTTGATTGTAAAACGTTTGTCCATTTTTTATGTTAGATATCTTCACTAAATGTACTAACACGTTTGGTGATTCTCCTTCTCTTACACTGGTACCCATAATTTACACCATCAATCTGCACTTCACTATTCCACACCAAACTAACAAACACACCTTATGATGATAAACTTATCATGGATGAACTTTGATGAGAAAAAAAACCAAATGACTCACATTTTTTAATGATATTTTCACTTTTTACCCGTGAACCGGCAACCGGCAATGGCAAGGCACATATTTGAAATGAATCAGAAGAACGTGGATGGAAAAGCCATTATAAATTATCATGATAAATTACTTTATCCGTCGTCTTTTATGGCAACCAGAATGCAGACCAGGAAGCAATAAATTCAATTATTCAAAGGGTACGTATCATCGGATGGTCGCCAAACCCCCTTATTTGGTAAATGTGAGGGTGAGGTACTTTTTTGGCATAAAATATTAGAACTATCGCAATCAAAAATCTTGATTCACATGGAAATTGTAATTTACAGTTTCAACAAATGAAAGATAACACACTCCTAACGTGAACTCCTGTTACTCTTTCTGCTATTAGAATTAACAACAATCGACAATAATACATTGTCATTTACACATTATATTTATTGCCAGGTAACAGATCACGCATCGTACGCACGTCCTCGTCGATACCCACATACATGTTATTTTTAATCCTCCCGTCCAACCCGACCAGCAAATTCCTGATGCGGCTAGCAAAACTCGTGAAAATGCTAGGTATTAGAATAACAGGTATTTGGAACAGATATGGAATTGGACCTGTCACAGAGCGTACCTGTTATCAAAAACTACTGATTTGTATCAACTCCAAATTCGCGCATGTTTCTTGAAAAATTGTTGCCATAAACTCTGTGCCTTGGTCTGAAACAATAGTTTGCGGATCTCAAAACGTAGGATGATATTTTCAACGAAACTTTTCGACACTGTTACTGTTTCCTTAATATTAATTGGGTAGCATTCCACAAACTTCGTTGATTTATATTTTAGGGTAAGTATACAGTGCGTTTAAAAAACTTTGGGCAAAAATGAAATGATTGATTATTGAGGTAATTTTAAGAAAAAGAGTTTCAATAAACATAGGTCCCAAAACGCATCGTTTTTATGATACAGGGTGGCAAAGTTTTTTTTCAAACCATTTTTTAAATAATTCAGTTAAATTTTGACCGATTTGTATGGAATCACGCAGCGTTGTTTCAAGTGATTAGGAGATAATTTTGACCCAAAAAAATTAAAATTTTGTGTTCAGTGGCGTTGAGGGCGGGCAAGATAACTCCAAATATTGAAAAAAAAACGATGCGTTTTCGGACCCAAGTTTATTGGATATTTTTTTATTAGAATGACCTCAGGAATCACTCCTTTCATTTATCGAATCTTTTCTAAACACCCTGTATATTGGTTATTATCGCAATCTACCGGTAGTGGATCAAAAAGATCCAATAAAACCTTTTGGAAGGCTGATGTGGCGGTTCTAGTGATTGTCGTAGGCTCCACATAAGGCCTTGAATGTTTATAACACCCATCACAACGTTCAACAAAATCTTGTGCCTACATCATTTTGTAAGCCTTTCCAAAGATAGAATTTTTTTATATGGTTGTACCTTCGATTCATACCTGCATGTCCCTAACTTGGCATGATGTGAAAGTCGTCTAAAATTATTTGTCTTATTTCCTTGTCTTGTATTTTGTGCACATCTTTTATTATCGATAATCTCAAATTCATATTCTTGATTTTTCTAGGATCCTCTAACAAACTTTTAATCAGTGGTTGATTATTCAAACTTTTTAATATAACTATTTCCGGAATTTCAAATATTTCGCAAATTTCTTTCAAGTCTCTCAACGATGCACCAAATGCTAACGCTGATCGAGTTTCCTTAGATAAAATTGCGTTGTCATTTTTTGAATAAATGATAAGTAGTAATTGTCTTTGTTTATATTTTTATTAAAGTCATGTTCCGATGTGACGTGAGCCTCAACGTAACTTTTGGAAGGTTTCAATTATAGCTCTACCACTCCAAGGTGATCAAGTTTTTCGTCTGAAGTGCAAATAAGACTCCTATCGCCAATAGATTTGACTTGTTGTCTGAAAATAGCGAACATATTACCTACATTGCTCGACATATTTTTTCATTCATCTGACGAGATTGTTTTACGTGACAATGCGTCTGCTGCCACAGCCGTTTTCTTCAAATACCTGACTTCAAATGTATATTTCTCTTGAAGTAACCTAAATTTTATCAGTCGACTAGACGACTAGATGCGATTTAGTTTCAAGTTGATTTTCCACAATCTGTCTAATATTTTCACCAAATTTTGATTATGATGAGCCAAACTGTTCCCAAACTCAACCAGATCGTCCAGATAAACAAAACACGATGATTTATTCAAGGCTGCCATTGACAAAGCCCTTGAGAATGAACTCGGACTTATCTTTAGACCCATTGGTAGTCTTATCATTTGAAATTGCCCTGGTCGGTGGCAAAGGCAGTCCACTGTCTGTTTGCTTTTTTTCTATTATTCACTTGTGATTCATTATGCACGCTACCTTGAGAAATTGTTGACCCAAAATCTCATGTATTTTGATGCTCTTCTTCTTCTTCTTTGCGTAAGCTAAAAGCTTGTTACACCCAATCTCAGCCCCCCTCAACTCGTTCCTGCGATATTGAGTTCCAACTGTCTTTCCATCTCTTCGGCGGTCTTCCTGGCGGGCGCTTTGATGCTGGTTTTCCATTTCTCACCACCTTCGCCAGCCTATTATCTCCCATTCGTGATACGTGCTCGTTCCAGAATCTTTTTCTCGCTCGCATTCACCTCACTATATCCTCAGTTTGGCATTCTTCTCTAATCTCACTGCTCCTCCTCTGATCTCTTAGCGTATTTCCGGTAATTGTCCTGAGTATACTCATCTCGTTCGTGCGTGCCATTCTTTTTGTTTCGGCCGTGTCAGCTCTTGTTTCGGCCGTGTATGTCATTACTGGTCTTACACATGCCTTGTAAATTCTCACCTTGCTCGTGGTTGTCATATGGTTATTCTTCCAAATTGTGCTTCTTAGTGCGCCTGCTATTCTGGCCACTTTATTCATCTGGTGTCTCACACTTTCTTTCAAATTCCCATATGGTGAGATCATCGTGCCCAGATAGTTGAATTCAGAGACTTGTTCGATTATTTTGCTGTTAAGCTCTAGCTTACATCGGCGCGGTTCTCTGACAATCACCATAGTTTTTGTTTTGGAGGTTGATATTTCCATGCTTAGCTTCCGGGCCTCTTTGTTAAAAGCCTGCAGCAACCACTGTAGACCACTTTCACTATCCGCAAGCAGCACTGCATCATCTGCGTAGCACAGGATCTTCACGATTTTTTGTCCCATACTGTACCCTTGAGTCACCTTTCTCACGCAGTCTATGATTTTATCCATCAGCAAATTGAAAAGCAAAGGGCTAAGACTATCTCCTTGTCTTATTCCCGTGTCGGTTTTTATTTCGTCGGTTGTAGTCGTTCCCGTCTTGATTGTGGTGATATTGCCTGTGTTGAGTTCTTTGATCGTCTCTATAATGTTTGGGTGTATTCCTCTGTGCTTAAGATCATCCTCAACATCCGTCTGATTTATTCCGTCGAAAGCCTTAGTTTAATTTATGAAGCATAGGTAAGCGGGTTTATCAAACTCAATAGCCTTCTCTATTACCTGCCTAACGATAAACACCGCATCTACTGTAGAACGATTCTTCCGAAAACCCTGCTGTTCTTCGCTTATTGTGGTATGACGCAAGATGTGCTGACCCAGTATCCGAGTGAACAGTTTCATTGAGGTGCTCAGAAGGGAGATTCCCCGGTAGTTTGTCGGATCCGATGTTTTCCCTTTCCTGAATAGAGGTATCATGTTGCTGGTTTTCCATGCAACAGGTGTTTTTGCATTCTCCAATATCTTATTGAATAGTTTGGTGAGGTAAGGTATTTTGATGCGTTTTGAGTAATCTATATTTTTGAATAAATTGACGGAGATTTAAAAAAAAAACATTTTCAGATGCTCCTGTGCCGATCAAAAGTTTCAAATTTTTATTCTCGCATTCAACCATTATATATTTAATTCAGACAAATAATATTTGTTATATATTTTGATTCAAGGACGAAAAAACGTGTCGACTGATGATATCTTCAATTTCAGCATTATGTTATTTCGAATTTGATCGCTCGCCACCTGCTAAGTTTAAAGACTTTTAAGATTATAAAAATAACAAAACGTGCACGCAGCAACAATGTAAAGACCAGGAGCAGCTCGTCAATAAGAGCGCCCTTGCGCACGGACTGCCACCCTTAACAAGAAGACTAAATAAAAATGATATTTTGAAAAGTGAATCCCCAAAGCAATTTTATATCAAATAACGGTGCATTTTCACTATTTTCAAATAGCCCAGAGTCCCACAGAAGTGAAAAAATATGGTTATCTATCAACACAAACACAAGCATATTCTACTCCGTTGCATAGTCACAGTTCTCTCAGTCTGCCCCAGCTCATGTGTATGCATTCGGTGCTCCAGTTGAATACATTTTCGCTATGAAAATTTGTCGGAGGTATTCGGGAAACCGCCCGATTTAAGGGCGCCACCGTGCGCTATTTGAATACACACTAGGGACGGGAAGCGTTTCTAGTTTTTCAGCTGTGTGTCGAACCAAGTACAATAATTGTGCTGATGTCTTAGTTCAAAACAAACACACCCAGTATATTTGTCATTTTCCAGTACAATTGTCTCCTGTCTAGTCAGTTGTAAGTTGTAACTAGTAGATAAACAAGGGGGCTTCTGGCTCACCGGCCAATCAGCGCTCAAGTGGGCGAGGCATATTTTTGACAGATGACAGCTTGATTTGACATTCGACAGTTGACAGTTTGACTTGACAGTTGACATGACGCTTCGATCTGGACAGCTTTGACAGATGACAGCTTTGACAGATGGCAGTTGACAGGGGATTTTTTATAGCTTTCTTCCTGGGATCGAGATGGGGGGTGGGGAGGTAAGATTTTATTCTCACCAAAGTCTGAAAAAAGATTTTCCGATAGTGAGATTGAATTTGTACGTGACAGTCTAAACCAATACGCTACCAAGGTGCCTAAAATAGAATGTAGATTTGTGGTTCAGTTGCTACCCCGATGATCCAAAGCCTGAAAAAGGATTATCCGATAGCGAGAATTGAACTCACGTCCTTTGGATTTGTATGTGATAGTCTAAACCACCTACGCCACCTAGTCATCTTCTCTCAATATTTTAAAATCGGTTTTTTTCATTGTCGATAGTATATCATCGAGAGAAGCGCCTAAAAATCTGAATGAATCGATGTACCTAAATCTTAGATTGTTTTCGTCAACGAAATGGGTGAAAGATATATAAACTTCATTATTGGTTGGAAGAACACTCACGCGACTACGTTTGGCAAGATCTTTTATCAACAAATGTCCATCATAACCGGATAAATTTTGAAAAACAATCGGCACAACATTCATGATGGATAGGTTCTAGAAAAAATCAAACAAAAATAAGATAATTTTGAAAATGATAAATGATGTTCATTGAAAAATCTCTCTTCCAATTCCAGGAGTAAGCACTCCCCGAATACGCCATTGGTTTTTTTCCCAGCAACAATTTGTTGAGGGATGTTTAGCGGAAGGTTTTGAAGCTTCTTCACAGGCTTATCTCTCAACCCCTTCTTCTTGTTCTTATACTATAGTCCACAAAATATTCTAGTTCGGGAACAGGCTCGGGGTCAGGTTCATCCCAGGACATGTCTGGAGGGGGTGGGACTGGAGGGCTTGGTGGGGGTGGTGGGGAGAATCCCCCTTTCCACTAAACATAAAATTTCATACGTGATAAATGTTGAATAATTCTATATTTTAACTCACCAACTCGAATTCATCATCGGGGATGTCAGAGAATTCTCCTCCGACCTGAACCCCAACTTCCTATAGATTTGAGAATTTTTAAGGAAGATTATCTTATGACTTTTAAAAAATGAAATTACATTTACATTGTCCTCCTCCTTATTTTTTCCCGTGTTTTGACAGGTCCACCTAGACCCCCTTCCGGTTATCACAGCCTGTAAACCAATATATTTATTTTTAATTTGTAATTGAATAATAATAAAACGATACCAAAGACTCGTACTCTTCAGTACCCAGGGCATATCGCCGTAATCGCCTCAGAGAGATAACCTCTTCAATATTCAAAATAAAAATGTTTAAATTCTAAACCATATTAACCAAGTATATCGTTTCAAAATAATAATGTTAAAAAAAAATGAAAACTTATGTTCTATTATGATGGTAAATGAAAACTATTGTTTTATTTATCGTAATTATTATAAAAATGCAGATATGAGCTTACCTGATTTTTCGGCATGCCCTCAGCCGATCCATCACTCTCACTAACTTGCAACATTTCAAATTTCAATAAACTCAACAATGATGCTTCAATGATAGTGTAGCGAAAAAGCAATGTGGCGCAACAACGGGTATTCTTGCGGATCGTCGAGTGTGGAAAATGCTTTGTGGGAAAATGTTATGGATAAAAAAAAAAAAAAAAAAAAAAAAACAAATCCAGTACTTGTATTGACGATTTAAATGAAATCCACTAAGAATGAGTATGTTTATCATTTCGGAAAGGTTGCGGCTTTTAAAACAAGCTCTCATTGTGCTAATAGTTGCATTTCTTGCAGTTGAATTATAAAAACAGGGGTGTCTTGAGTCTCTTTACACTTTCCGATTTTCAAAATTATTTAAATATTTGGCACCAATGTTCAAAGGAAATTATTGATGACTTTGAATAATATAATATAATATTATTTATTATAAATATTGTGAGGTTTGCACTTTTCTTCGGAACGATACAGACAAGGATGTGTGTTTCTATCAGTGCCGGATTAAGGGTTGTGGGTCGGTTGTTGTTTTGTATGTGATATCCATGATCATTACACAAATAGTGCTGATCATTTCATATATCGACCACAAGACCAAAGATGGCGTATTTTTTAAAGTTTAATGATCTTCCAAATAGAATGAAAAACTCCTCCAACGCAGCTCAGCAACGCCATCTAATCATTCTAATAGCAAACGATCAAAGAATCGAAGCGCCATCTCAACTCAACAACTACAAAGAAAGGCGGCCTAAAACCTGAATTCCCAATACCCCCGTCCCCCCATCAAGCCCCCAAACTATCTTGCTTCACGAATCCTGTGCGCAGGGGGGGCCGAATTCCCCCACAAAACATCGAAACCCCACACACACACACACACACACACACACAATTTAAGACAAGACCAAAACACACCGAAACGGTATCTAAAATCTATATAAATTCCTATGACTAGGTGGCGTAGGTGGTTTAGACTATCACATACAAATCCAAAGGACGTGAGTTCAATTCTCGCTATCGGATAATCTTTTTTCAGGCTTTGGATCATCGGGGTAGCAACTGAACCACAAATCTACAATCTATTTTAGGCACCTTGGTAGCGTATTGGTTTAGACTGTCACGTACAAATCCAAAGGATATGAGTTCCAATCTCGCTATCGGAAAATCTTTTTTCAGACTTTGGTGAGAATAAAATCTTACCTCCCCACCCCCCATCTCGATCCCAGGAACAAAGCTATAAAAAATTCCCTGTCAACTGCCATCTGTCAAAGCTGTCCAGATCGAAGCGTCATGTCAACTGTCAAATCAAACTGTCAACTGTCAAATGTCAAATCAAGCTGTCATCTGTCAAAAATATGCCTCGCCCACTTGAGCGCTGATTGGCCGGTGAGCCAGAAGCCCCCCTGTTTATCTACTGTAACTATTATCAGGGGCGGATGGGCCCACCGGGCAACCGGGCAAATGCCCAGTGGGCCGGTGCCAGTCGATCTTGAATTTGAACCTCATTTTATCAAATAGTTTTGGAAAATATCAATGAGAAAATCCGTGAATAAAGTGTATAATATAATCATTTTTAGCGCCTATCGAAATATTTCTACAAGTCGATATTTCCACCAAATTTTGTTAGGTCGTATGTTACACATCTCTATATTATGCCCATCTCTAATCGTTGATTCGGTACTGACACTGACACTAGCCGTCTTCCATTCGACTGAACGAAGTAATATTTTCACTTTGTTCAGTTCTTCACGTGATATAGTATTATCATGATAATATTATGTCACGTGATGCTGATGATGAAAAACCACAAGAAGCTCTCATCAATATGGATGACCTTGTGTCTGTAGAAACTGTGTACATTGTTGCTATCTAGCGATAATGAAATACAATATGTATCAGATTGCCTATCCATGTTTGTCCAAAATATATCAATATATTTTAACTCTGCCTGTCACACAAGTGTCATGTGAGAGAAGCTTCTCAATTTTAAAATACATCAAGAACCGACTACGTAATTGTTTGAGCGATGAACATTTAGAATCATTTATGATGATGAATATTGAAAAAGACATTTTATGCAAAATAGACAATGAGGAGGTTCTCAATGAGCTAGCCGGATCATCTAGTTTATTAGGAAGAAAGCTATCTTTTTAATTTATTCTTTCTTTGTAATTCCAAATTGTCTGGTAGTATTATACTTGAACCTTTTAGTTTTAGTTGCTCATTTTGGATTTAGATTTTGTTTTGAAAACATTGTAACAGAAGGCATTGATTCTATTGGAGATATTTTTGGTTTTTTTCAATGCATATTTAATAGGCTAAATTATAAACCGAGTTATAAACATTGCAGAATGTTTACCGTGTTTTTTTGTTTCGTTAGCCGGTTTTGGCAAGTGATTGCCCGGGCCGGTCTTAGGTAGCCCATCCGCCCCTGACTATTATCATTGTCAGTCATTCAAGATAAACAGTGTTGTCAAAAGTAGAAATTTTTCCTTACGAGTAGGGATAATCATGCCATGTATGGACGAGGTTGAGAACTTTCCAAAACCAATAAAACGTAGAGGAAATTAACACTTCAAGGTATTTTAGTTAGTTTAACGCCGGGGTTATACCACGTGTACTTCTAATTTTACCTCCACTTTTACCAAGGTGGACTTTTTTAATGGTAGCCTAATTAAAATTAGATTTTTTTCACGAAACAATATTTACCTATTGTTCTTGCTCAAGTGATAAATACATCGGTTTTTGAATTTGGTTTATTCCAATTTTATTTGGATCTGATTTTGATTGAGTCACGAACCTCAAGTTAATAACCATCATTGGTATGGTTTCCTTTGGATAGCGCATACCCATACCACCGAAGATATAACATATAGAAGGTTCACTCTACGTGAAGTGGCATCATCAAAAACATCAAAAGACAGCCCGATAATTGTGAATCACGAGAAAGCGCTTTACGAGGGTTACTACATAAGTTCTGTGATAAATGGAGATATAATTTATGAGGCGTGTTTTTTTCGTTTCATTGCACATCTTATATTATTTTGGATGAATAGGGGTTGCGTATCGGAAATGCTGATGAATAATCAAGGCTTTTGTTTGATGAATAATTTTCGCGGATGATTTGAAGTTGAAGATCGAAAAGTGACATCAATTTAGATTTTCTCTATGATCTGTGATTGGGTAGGTTGATATATTTTTTTTTGTGTCGAATAACATCAAGCAAACGATAATTTTTCTGACATTAACTTTTTGTTTGGAATCATCAAAGAGCAGAAGATGCGAAAGAGACAAAAATTTTTATTTTTCAGAATCTCTTGTTTGACGGCAAATTCGATGAATGAATCTTGTTGGACGAACACTTTGAGTAAGTAACCATTTCGTAGAAAAAAAAACTGATTATTCATTTATTATCAAAACTTCACAGTTGGCCATGAAAAAAACAACTACTAAATTCTAGCAATTTCCACCAAGCCACCATTTTCTTCAATACATCTATCATTTCTTTTGCGAATATTGAAAATTACATCCGGTATTTGAGTAATTCAATTTTACCACAGATCCAAATAAAAAAAAAATAGAGAGTAAAAACTATCGGTAAAATATGATATGAGCTCGCTTTGAGGGATGGCGTGCAGTGGCGTGCATAGATTTTTTTTCTAATAAAATCGCTGATGTGGTTTATCAACATTTTGCACATGGGAACTGGCAAAGTAGGCCTGGGATTTTGTATGAACGCGGTCATGTGAGAAGATACAGTTTGTCAAGCTCTACAATCTAAAAAAAACTCGAGTCAAATCAGTCAATTAAAAAACTTTTTTTCAGGGTGACCCGAGAACAAATGGGTCACACGTCACACTGTAGCTATACAACTTTCTGAGACACGCTGTATTTATTGTGGATTAGTTACAAAACAACATAAAGAAAATTATTGTCGAAAATCAAAGGATATCCACAGAAAACACAGACACCGAAGATATTTTAGGTTAGCGGAGACTATCACAATTAATATATGATAATTATTGTGATAGTCTTCGGTCGAAAAAGGAATTTTCATTAGTTAACAATAACAGATACGTTGAGTCAACGTGAAGGTTCAATCAAAGCCCCCATGAAGACATTTTTTTATTGAAAATTTGCCATTTTCTTCTATTCATTTATTCATTATATTAGTTTCCATAAAGTGATAGTGCATACAAGTTGATAGTTGGTAACTTTCAAGCTTATGCATTATTTTAATGCTTTAATCATTGAGACAATGTATTCAGTTAACACTCTAGTCCGTATTCATACATTTAACCGTAATAAATTATGCACTGAAATAACGATTTGATCAATAATAATTATTACTTATACTCTCGCTAAACTCGGCATATTGATATAATGTCACCCAAATGGATTTCCAAAATCATACTCACTCTCCTCTTTGTGTGAAGCACCTACCCTTTATCTACCGCACAAAATTTAGACATTATTAAATAATACTCATTTGATCACCACACCACTTTATTCAGAACAATGAAATGTATTTATTTCAATGATTCAAAACAACAACACAAAATGAACAGTGACAGCATTGACAGCAGGTGGTGACAGTATCTAGGTGTGTTTGCTATGCTCCACTAGTGCATCCTTTTTTACACTTATCTACCTTACAACACTCAGTGTGGCTTGTTTGTTTGTTTTTCAGGATAAAATATCTTGACTAAACGAACTAACGCGTTTGGTAAATCTCCTTTATACTGGTAGTCATTAGTAACAAAAATCAATCTGCATCACACTATCTTACACCAAAATAACAAACACACCCAGTGATGGTGGGTCCTCATGGGCGTGACTGCCGTCATAAAATCATATACGTAACGCGACTACCTCGTAAAAACGACACATTATGACAACGCCTCTTAATAAACTGATACGTTTGTCGGTGAATAGTCTGAAATTTCCCCAGCGGGTGAACGGGGCAAGGTGTTGGGAACTTCGGTAATTGTCAGTTCGGTTTCGCGCGCTTTGGAGAGTGAACCTTCTATATGTTATTTGTTTGGTGCCCATACCTACACTTCACGAGCCGCCAGCCGCCACTGGTAAAGACCAACCTCACTCGGTCTTCGCGCCGTCGTGATAAAGAGATGTCAACGAGCCGAAGCAACATGGCGTAATATCATCTTAAAGAAAATGCACGAGTACTGTACAAAAGTTAATTTGTCACATGATGTTCTAAAATTCGGGCCAGTAATACAATTTGAACTTTTTGCTAATCTAGGTATTACGATTTTGAATGGAACTTCTTCATTGCCACTTTTTGCCCTCTACAAGACTATCATTTTACAAGATGGCGCCTTTATTTCGAGAATATAAGTTCGTCTGTTCCTTTATTCTTATATTGTTATATTTTATTGTGTCGAAATGCCATACACGAGAGATAAAAAGGAATAACTTTTTCCGCAGAAGGAAAAACCAATTTTTAGATAATAATATGCCATGCACACTTGCGGACGCTGAATTTTCATTTTTTGAACTCAACAATGATATTATTTTCAGTGGTAAAAATCCCAGCGACGAAAAAATCAGTCAGCAACATATGTCGTTATCTGACGCTATCTGTCAATAGATGCAAGGGAAAGTGTAGTGTCGTCAGCATAGATGGTGAGTTTTGCCGATTGCTCAGCTTCAGGCAGATCATTGACATAGATGATGAAAAGAATAGGTCCCAGTATGGAGCCCTGAGGTACCCCAATATTACCCACGGTCTATGCTGACGAAAGGTTCGCCACTCTCACTACCTGCTTCCTGTCTTGGAGATATAAGTTCATCATGTCAATGACTGGCTGACCAGATCCATACTTTCTGAGTTTCGCGAAAAAATTTTTGTGACCTACACAGTCAAAAGCCTTACTAAGGTCACACATGAGGACAGTGGTAAATTGCATTTCGTGGAATGAGTCAAGTGTGTGATAAATTAGATCCAGGTCAATATACTGGGTGTCCCTGAAATGACTGTACAACGCTCAACCACAAATTGCCTAAACAAAAATAAGGTGATCTAGGCAACTTCACCTATATTCAAAATTGCTTCGTTGAGTCTACAGACGGCGTCAAAGATTAAAAAAAAGGTTTTTTCTACATTATTCAGAAACGTTCAAATCAATCTTGATAAGTTTTGGTACCTAGTCTTGGACCATGAAATAACGTTTTTTGTTTCTATAGTGACCAAGAAGCGATGGTGCATTTGAAAACTTCAATTTATTTGTCAGTTTACATGTCCTGGCGATTTTTTTCAAAACATTGTTAGGTTCCTTTTTTTCATGTTCAGAAAAAGGCAACTTTTCTAACTTTTTTCTCTGTAACTTTTGATAAAAATGACTTTCATCATTCGAAAGAGGGGCAAAAAGTATATACTCTCTGAAAATCTCACAATTATACGACAAACGATAGTCAAGCTATAAAAATGACCAATTTTTGAAGAAATCATGAGAAATGGATCATTTTTTCCAAGTACAAAACTTCATAGCTTGACTATCCTTTGTTAAATAGTTGTCAAATTTTTAGGTGATACATACTTTTTGCCCCTCTTTAGAATGTTGCTAGTAATTTTTTTCAAAAGTTACACAAAAAAAAGTAAGAGAAGTAGCCTTTTTTTGAGCATGAAAAAAAGGCACTAAACAATGTTTTGAGAAAAATCGCCAGGACACGTAAACTGACAAATGAATTGAAGTTTTCAAATGCTCCATCACTTCTTTGATAACTGATGCAGGGTTGAAGTCTCATCAACTTTCAGGCGGTTGCCTTTTTGCTTCTTATGATTTTGTATGGAATTGACTTTATGATAATTCAGATGTTTTCATTTAATAACCCACTGTGTAAGAAAGTTTTTTCCTCTCCCGAAAAAATTTGCTGGGATAAGTGGTTATGCCAGAAAAAAATTAATCAATAATAAAATATCTGTGTACCTAATTGAAAATATATTTTTCCTGGCACAAAAACTCATCCCAGCGAAATTTCTCAAGAGAGAAAAACTCCCCAACACATTGAACTATGAGATAAAAGCATCTGAATTATCAACAAGTCAATTAAAAAAAAATCAAAAGAAATAACAACATGTGAAGTGACTTACACTTCCGATCAATTACAACCGTTCGCTATAAAAACAAAAAACGTAATTTTATGGTCCAAGACTAAGTACCAAAATTCATCAAAATCGATCTGTACGTTTTTAAAAAATGTAGGAAAAACCAGATTTTTTTTTTAATCTTTGACGCTCTCTGTAGACGAAGCAATTTTGGATATAGGTAAGTTTGCCTAGATCGCCTGATTTTTGGTCAAGGAATTTGTGGTTAGGCGTCGTATAGTCATTTCAGGGACACCCTGTATTGGGTTTTGTGTGGTCACTCAATAATACGTCAAGCCCCGTTCTATTACGAATGTATTCTATTTTCCAATAATTGCAATTACAGTGAATGTTTCTCAATAATTGTTCATAATTAAGAATCCAAATAAATCTTGCTCACATTGACAATTATATGTCAATGAACCTGCTCACATAATACACCATTATAATGAACTCGGTGTTACTGATATTATTTGAATATGATTATAATTTGTCTCTCATTCCTATACCCTTTGATTATCAAATACATATACATCATTTGAAAACTTCCCACCCCAGTTTTATCAAAAACTACTGATTTGAAAAAAAAAACGCCGAGACAAGTCAAAAGATTTGTCAAGGGGGACGACTTTTTAAGTAAAAATTACTTCGCCTCACTTCACCCCTTACCCCCCAGGGGCACCCCCTTAAGAATCTTCAATGGAAAATGGTAGCGAGTTATAGCTTGTTTGAAAGAAAGGCCTTATCATTGTTGAATTGTTGAAATCGGTCGATTCGTTTTCGAGAAATTTGAATATTTTAACATTTCAAAAAAACAATAATAACTAAAAAAATTATTCACAATTAATACCAAACAGCAACACACTAAAATATCACTTTTTTAGTAAGTGTTCAAATCGTTGTCCGTTATAGGCATACAATAATATAGGTGATGTTCAAATTCCTGACGAACATTTTCAAAAACATCTTGTGAAATATCATGGCACTTTTCGATGACGCGTTGACGAAGTTCCTCGAAAGTTTGAGGTTGGGGAGTTAACACCATAGATTTCAAATGACCCCATGAAAAAAGTCCAATGGCGTCAAATCTGGTGACCTAGAAGGCCATTCCATAGGTCCTCTTCGTCCTATCCATTTGTTTGGAAACTCGTCATCTAGCCATTGTCGAACCAGAAGAACATAGTGAGGAGGAGCACCGTCTTGCTGTGAATATACTTCTGCCTCATCAAGCACAGGGTTTTCATCCTCATCGATTTGGTTGACGATTGCTTCAATAATAAGGGGGAGTTTGCAACATATCCAAATAAATTTCTCCATTCAAATTTCCATCAATAAACAACGGCCCAATTACTTTGTATCCTAAAATGCCTGCCCATACATTGATTTTGGGGGGATACTGGGTATGCCCTTCTACAATGGCATGAGGATTTTCATTGCTCGAATATCTGCAGTTTTGCTCATTCACAAATCCGTTAAGGTAAAACTTGCATCCAAATATTCAAAATACGTGCAAAGCAAATATTCTTTACCTGAATGGCGTTATCATTGATCGCTGCAGTCATTTGTTCGCAAAACTCAACTCGCAAATCGAAGTCGTCTTCACTTAACTCTTGGTGTATTTGCATTCTATAATGATGGTATTCATGGATTTTAGTAACTTTGTGTACAGAGCCTAATGAAATACCGGTTGCATCAACAACTTTGCGTAAGGAAGTATTCGGATTTATACCAAAATGGCCTAAAACTTCAACCTGAGCGGCTTCATCCAAAACTCTTCGCTGATCACGTTTTCTGTTTACAATAGATCCAGTTTCAGTAAATTTAGCAACAAGGTCCAGAACATACCTATGCGAAGTTGTCTTCCCCGGATGTCTTGCGTTAAACGGGACGGCAGTTCGCCGAGCACATTGATTTTCGGCACCATAAATTAGAATCAGTTCCACTCTTTCACCTAGCATGTAAACCATTTTGGGAGTAAAATGAAAATCGTTAAATCTTTCGAGATTGTCACAAATACAACTGACAGCAAATAGAATCAAGTACCTATGTAACGAAATATTTCGTTACCTTAATAACAAAAAATTACTTAAAGGTACAACGACAAAGAAATACTTCGCCAACTTTTTTGGTTTGGTTTAATAAATGGTTGGAATTATGCGTGGACGATCGATACAATAAACGTGAATTTGATTTTTGAAAAATTATTTGTTCTGGTTTTTGTCGAATATTATCTTTTTGAAAATGTTAAAATATTTTTTCAAATTTCTCGAAAACGAATCGACCGATTTCAAAAATTGAAACGTCATAATAAAGCACTTGATAAGGCCATTTAAACAAGCCATAACTAGATACCCTTTCCCATTCAAGATTCTTAAGGGGGTGTTGAGGCCCACCTTAATTTGTAATGAAGTTTGTTGCGTAACATGGCAACATGATTAAATAATCTGTCAAAAAAAAAACGTCAGAAGCGAAATAGAGCATCTTACCGTAATTCATCGTTTTAATCGAACAAATTGCGAGAAAAAGAAATACAACAATTCGCCAAGCACAACATCAAACATTTATGGTCCTTCTATTGCCGGATACAAAAAAAATTGGAGTGAAGAAGTCATCAAATCAGCAATAATTGTGCCAAATTACGTGAAGACAGCAGCCCATCCAGTTAGCCGAGCAGAGCGAAGCATTCATTCAACATTCCAGAATTTAATCGAATATTATCGAATTTGGCGTTTCAAACAAGCATTGTCGTTGCAGTAAGTGCGTTCCCCGTTTTCTTATTTCCTTTATCTGTCTTTGTTTATTTGACTCAATACTGTGGATATATTGGTTTAGAACATTCGTACAACCATTTATCAATAATTTCATATATTTTTGTATTTCAATCATGGCGGAAGTTTTAAAAGATTGGAAGCGTAAGCGAGCTAGTGTAAAAGCAAAATTAACTGTCTTTTGCTTTTGCAAAGCTTAGAAATAGAGAAGGTGATACTTTGACTGAAGCCAAATATCTTCAATTAGTAGAGCGTAGTGATCATGCGGGAAAACTCAATAATCAGTTCGATGAAATTCAAAGTGAAATCGAACTGGTCGTTGAAGATGCTGAACTGAATAATGAATATGAGGAAAGGGATAAATTTTATTCTGAATATTATTCAAATATAGCGTTGGCAAAAAAAATCATAAAACATCATCAGCACAAATTCGATAATAATTCTGACACACAGAGTGATGCACTCCGTACAACTTCTCAACAGCAATCTCAAAGCGTGGCTATTGAATTAAAACCTATCGATCGAATTTGCGGAGTTATTTGAAACTTTAATACACAAAAATGAATCTTTGGAAAATGTTAGGCGGTTTCATTATTTGCGGAGTTTATTGGAAGGTAATGCGGCACAAGTCATTAAATCTCTGGAATTCAATTCCGAAAATTATGAAAATGCATGGAATCTCATTCGTCAGCGTTATGATAACAAGAGAGTTCTCATTTCGAACCACACCAAAGCTTTATTTGCATTAGAATCAATTCAGAAAGAATCATCCTTTAAACTGCGACATATTGTCGATTATTACTCAAAACATTTGTATTCTTTGAAACAACTTGGTCTGCCTGTAGACTCATGGGATGGGTTACTCATTCACATTATCACGACAAAATTGGAGAATTCTACACTGCGCGCTTGGGAAAGCTCTAGATCACAATCACAAGAATTACCCACGTTTGATGATTTTAAAACATTTTTGAAATCACGAGCAGAGTTCTTGGAAACAATCGACGTAAATAAATCTGAAAGAAAATTACCTCAAACATCACTGCATCCAAATTCATCAAGTTTCACTCGCGGACTTTATACAAGTCAACATTCAAATTATTCTTTGACATGCCCTATATGCAAAGGAAGTCATACAATTTATCACTGTGAGCTTTTCATGGGTTTCTCATCTAAACAAAGATTTGAGAAGGCAAGGGAAGTGAAAATCTGCACCAATTGTCTAAAGCCTGGACACTTCTACAAAAATTGTACTCAGTCGACTTGCAAAAAATGTTCTTATAAGCACCATACCTTATTACATCCAGATTCAAGAGCGCAAACTTCAGGCAGCAACCCGACACATTCAAACATATCGCAAACGAATAATTCTCAACAAAATACTGAAAACCAAACAAATGTCGACATCGTTGAACACACAACCACCCTTACATCTTCAAAAATCACCCCTAATCAGGTGATTTTATCCACCATTCTAGTTAACGTTCTTGACAGGAACAACAAGGCACATTTGGCGAGAGCTTTGCTTGATAGCGGTTCACAAAGCTCATTTGTTTCCGAAGATCTGTGCGACCAACTAATGATAGAAAAATGTGCTACGAATTTATCAGTATTAGGCATCAATAACATCGCATCAACGTTAAAATTCAAATGTGATATCATCATTAAATCCAGAGTCAATAATTTCAATACACATTTGAATTGTTTGGTAATTCCTCAAATTACCGGTTATATACCTGCTATGAACTTGAACAAAGATGATTTGAAACTTCCAATTCATTGCAAATTAGCGGATCCTTCGTTCAACAAACCACAAAAAATCGACATTCTCATCGGAAATGATATGTTTTGGCATATATTATGTGAAGGGAGAATACAGCTAGGTAAAAATATGCCAACTATGCAAAATACTTCATTTGGATGGATTCTCGCAGGTCCATATTTACCGTCAAGTTCAGATCGGAATCATAATCAGGTTAATTGCCATTTATCTACAAATATTGATATTCAACATCAACTTTCTAAGTTTTGGGAGTTGGAAGAAGTGATAATTAAAAAACCATTGTTATCTACAGAAGAAACTACATGCGAAGATTTATTTGTCAAAACAACGAAACGCAATGAAGACGGAAGATTCATAGTAACATTACCCCTAAATCAACCAATCAATTCACTCGGAGATTCTTTAGATATGGCGAAAACAAGATTTCTAAAACTGGATCAGACATTATCTAAAAATCCAATTCAAAAGGGTCTTTATACAGAATTCATCAATGAATATGAACAATTGGGTCATATGAAAGAAATAGGTGGAATAGATGATATTATTCACAGCGAAAACAACTCATTAGTAACTTACTACATGCCGCATCATGGAGTATTGCGTGAAAATGCTAGAACAACAAAACTGCGCGTTGTTTTTGATTGTAGTGCTTTAACCAGCAGTGGTTTTTCACTAAATCATATTCAAATGGCAGGACCGACTTTACAATCTGATTTATTATCAATTTTACTCCGTTTTCGAACTCATCTATACGTGATTAGCGCTGACATTGAAAAGATGTACCGCCAAGTTTTAGTGCAAGAAAACCAAAAACCATTACAACGCATTCTATGGCGAAATGATATCAATGATTCATTGAAAATTTATGAATTGCAAACAATTACCTATGGTATGAAGTGCTCATCATATCTAGCAATAAAATGTTTAATGGTTTTGGGTGAAGAATATGAATCAACAAATTCAACAATAGCAAATATCATCAAATCGGAATTTTATGTCGACGATTTGCTGACGGGGTTTAATTCAAAGGAAGAAGCTAATGATGCGTGTATGCAGATCATAAATTTATTGAAAGCTGGTGGTTTTTCCTTGAGAAAGTTCTATTCAAATGCGCCAGAAATTCTTGAAACAATCAACAATTCTGACCAAAATACTGTACTAGATTTTGGTGAAAATGATAATGCCAAAACATTAGGGTTGTCGTGGGCGCCCTACAAAGACATTCTGATTTATAACATAACTCATATTCCAGCTACCAAGAATATAACAAAACAAACTGTTTTATCAGATACCGCTCAAATATTTGATCCATTAGGATTATTGAGTCCTTGCACAGTAATAGCCAAGATACTGCTTCAGAAACTTTGGCTAGAAAGGTTAGAATGGGATGAGTGTTTGCCGAGTCATCTGGGAGACATGTATGCTAGTTTCAAATCATAACTCACCACTCTGAATATTTTAAAAATTCCGAGACATATAATTTGCCCACATTCAACATTTATAGAAATACACGGATTCGCAGACGCATCTGAAAGCGCGTATGGCGCATGTATTTTTATCGAATCTATCGACATGGATAATAAGCCATATTCAAAACTATTTTGTGCTAAAGGTAAAGTTGCACCTGTAAAGCCTGTTACCTTACCACGACTGGAGTTATGTGCAGCTTTATTGCTTTCAAGACTCGTGAATAAAGTTAAATTTTCAATAAATTTGCAAATTGACTCATGTTTTCTTTGGACGGATTCATCAATTGTGCTCACTTGGATAAAAACACAAGCTAATATACTCAAGACTTTTGTAAGCAACCGTGTTGTGGAAATTCAAGAAACTACGTCTTTTGCAAAATGGAGACACGTTCCTAGCAAAGACAACCCGGCATACTTGATGACTCGCGGCATCGATCCTCAACAATTAATGTTTTCAGATCTTTGGTGGAATGGTCCATCTTGGTTGTTATGTGATAATGACAAATTGGCCTTATTTCAAAGTTAACGTTAATAACGTATCTGAAACTCGAAAAAAAATACATGTATTTTCCTCACACACCCTTACAAAACTTTTCGACTATTCTCGTTTCTCTAAAATTTCCAGATTGAAAAGATCAGCGGCATATGTTTTTCGTTTTATAAATATGTGCAAATTTAAAACTAGAATCACCGGTCCATTGACAACTCAAGAAATAACCGATGCCTTCAAATTAATTTTGAAACACATTCAAGCGGAATCATTCTCAGAGGAATTGAAATGCTTGGATGCCACGAAGCCATTGAAAAGATGCAGTAAATTATTGAATCTAACACCTTTTTTAGATTCGTTTGGACTTATACGTGTAGGTGGACGCCTAGAAAATGCAAGTTTTGATTATGATAAAAAACATCCCATTATTCTTCCCAGTGATCATATGGTAACAAAACTCATTTTCGAATATTATCATTGTGAACTATTTCATGCTGGTCCACAACACCCATTATCCACTATAAGAGAACTTTATTGGCCTTTAGGAGGTCGAAATTTGGCTAGACGCATTGTGCACAAATGCATCATTTGCTTTCGAAACAAACCTAAACTAACACACCCTATAATGGGAAGTCTACCGTCTCAACGACTCATGCTCGGACCTCCATTTTTTATTACAGGTGTTGACTATGCCGGACCTTACTTGCTACGTGATAGAAAGGGACGAGGATGCAAATTGATGAAAGGTTATATTTGCTTATTCGTATGTTTTAGTACGAAGGCGGCACATATTGAATTAGTTACCGAAATGTCCAGAGATTCATTCCTTCTCGCACTAAAAAGGTTCATTGCACGTCGTGGTAAACCGCAACAAACATTCTCAGATAACGGTTCTAATTTTGTAGCTGCTAGTTCTGAGATCAAAGTTCTAGAGTCATTTTTAAAGTCGAATAGTGCTGATGTAAGCGATTACTTATCAAGTGAAAATATTACATGGAATTTTTCCCCCCCTTATTCACCTCATTTTGGCGGCCTCTGGGAGGCCGGTGTTAAAACAATTAAGTATCACCTTCGCCGTGTGTTGGGAAATGCTCATCTTACGTACGAAGAGTTCTATTCAATGTTGGTTCAGATTGAGTCAATAATAAACTCCCGTCCTATACATCCCTTATCTTCCGACCCAAACGACTTTTCTCCACTCACACCGGCGCACTTTTTGATTGGTCGTCCGCTCACCACTATACCTGAGCCAGACCTCCGCCAAATGCCATTGAATCGATTGAATCGTTATCAACTAATGCAGCAGTTAACTCGTCATATATGGGAAAGGTGGAACAAGGATTATCTTTCTGAGCTTCAGAAACGTACTAAATGGACTCAAGGCCAGGGCAAAATGGAAGAAGGCACTTTAGTTGTGATCAAAGAAGACAATACCCCACCTATGAGATGGAAGCTGGGGCGCATTCAAAAGGCTATTCATGGAAGTGATGGTGTGGCTAGAGTTTTCAAAATCAATACTAATAAAGGACTAATAACGCGGTCATTCTCCAAATTGTGCCCGTTACCATTAGATGATTTATAGACTCATGCCTCATGTGATTATTGTTAAGTTATCTTTGGCATGATTTGCCAAGGCCGGGGGCATGTTGAGGCCCACCTTAATTTGTAATGAAGTTTTTTGCGTAACATGGCAACATAATTAAATAATCTGTCAAAAAAAAAACGTGAGAAGCGAAATAGAGCATCTTACCGTAATTCATCGTTTTAATCGAACAAATTGCGAGAAAAAGAAATACAACAATTCGCCAAGCACAACATCAAACAGGGGGTGCCCTTGGAGGGTAGGGGGTGAAGTGAGACGAAGTAATTTTTACTTAAAATGTCGTCCCCCTTGACAAATCTTTTGACGTGTCTTGGCGTTTTTTTTTTTAAATCAGTAGTTTATGAGTAAACTAGGGTGGGAAGTTTTCAAATGAACACCCGGTATACTACACATGACTACATCCAATAATCTTTGTCTATAATAAGCATTAAAATTAGTAGTGATAAAGTCTACTAATTGGACAAATTTATAAGCTTTCGTTCTTTCTAAAGGTATGTCCTTGAACATTCTAAAGATGACTTCAATAATATTATTCGTATTAGAGCCTTGCGTAAGAAATTTTTGTCTGTAGAAAAGACACCAAGCCTCTTTTTTACATAAAAATTTCTGGACACAATTTTGATATTTGAGATATTTGAGTGGTTTTTGATAGAATTCGGAAATATTGGATCCAACTTGATCCTCACTTTCGTTAGACATCAAAATGTTCTTGAAAGATTTCTACAAATCTTGTCTGTCTTCAGGCTTGATGATGTTGCTATTAGCACATATCCATCTCCAGGCTGATATCAACACATGAAATGTTCAGAGTAACAATGTTAAATTCGGCCAATATATCTCCAGCACTTTTTGCTCTTTTAAATCGTCATCCGTTATATGATAACAGAAGGACATACTTTCGTTGGCATAACTTCTATTAGATTTTTTACTGCCACGTCAAACACCTCACTTTTTCCAGAAGTTTTAATGACACATCCAACTGGAGTCAATCGAAGACTGCGTGACGTAAAAAAATATTTTATGTATCACAATTTCCAGTAGCATCAACAAATAATATTTCAGAAGTTTGGACTAACAAGCTAGCTGCTTTTTGCATCAAAGGTGTTCATAGAGAAACGGCGTAATGTTCCAAAATTAGTTGAATTTTCAATAAAGTTTCGGTGGAAGACAAATATTTTTCCCATGTATCTGGCATATCCTTTCCAGACCGAGCACCATATGATTTCTTGAAATACTTTTTCCATACATTCGAAGGATCACTTTTTTCGGGAAATAATGAAAGTCTGACATTATTTCATCATAGACATCGCCCAATAATTTCATTTTTGAAAATCAGAAACAGTGATATGCCGATGACACTGAATAGTCCTGATTAAAATATTGCATGGTTTTACTTGCAAATGGTTTTTCTAATAATGCAGCTGCGCTATCAATTGTATGATTGAATATGATCTATCAGGCTCATTTGCACGAGAATATTGAGGAGAAATACGATGTACCGGGTGCAATGATTTTTGCTGGACAATTCATATTTCGACATGCATGCACTATCTTCGAACAGTCTAGATTCTCGGTTCATGAAATGGCAGTAGTATTATCGCTCGAGCAAGTTTATTTTTTGCTGTCTTCATGAGATTCACAATGGTTTTCTGTGAGCTCCAAGCAGTTTTGGTCGTCTTTTGTGAAAATGTTTCCCCTGGAACACAATAACCGGTAAGACATTTTTTGCAAGATACCTATACAGGGTCTTTTAAATAAAGCGTATCACTACTATTGCTTTCTCCAAAAGGGTGAGTGCTACGAGGTCGGTTAAATCAGAAAAAGTTTCTTTTTTTGATGCTCATTTAAAATCCATTCATCGTGTTGAAAAATTTGTATTGATCAGCAAAATACGGGTCATCGTTGAATATTTCGAAAACTATTCATATTCAAGACATGGTTTCATAATTTTGTGCGTTCTACAACATGGACTTTTCAAATTGTGCACACGACGTTTCGTGGTCGGGCAACCAGCATAAGCTTTCTGCATACCATTTCCAATGATGTACTTCACTAATTAATATCATCGACTACTTTTTGAAAGCACGTACGGCTCTAATTCATACAATTTTAAAATTTGAAAGGCTTAGAAACAACCCCCCAATAATCAATTTTGACACAACAGGTATAGTTCCCTACGTTTATATCCGGAAAACCCATCGGTAAAAATGTTTGAAGACTATTCCTTATAATAATAATAATAATGATAATAATCGCCATAATGCATAACTCCACTTTTTTGTAAGAACAGGGTCCTAGTGCCATTTGATAAAAGACATCGCAATCAATGAGCCAGAAAAGAGCGTATCTCTAGAATCCAACTGGTTCATTTGTTATTCCACAAACAGAAAACTTCGTATCTGCTCACTCCACAATCTTAATCGGCAAAATACGTATTGAAAATTTGAAAAGTCTTTTTGAAAAAAGTGGAAGAACACACGGGTTCTCGTTATGTTATCATTTTTTCTATCCTTGGAATCATCAACTTTCAATTAAACTTGCTATCACAAAACCGTTTTCCAGGTGCTCTGGACAGTTTTCAAAAGTGGAGTTACGCATTTTGCCGATTAAGCCGACGATATACAATATACATACAGTGACATGATCACAAAAACTCGCTAAAAGAATATGGCTCCAAGTCAATGAGTTTTCTTTGTATTGGGATGTATTGGGAATGTATTGGAAAGTTTTTCTCTCTGCACCAGATATCTAATAATTGATTCATTTTTTTCTAACATAACCATTTAACCCAGCAATTTTTTTCAGGAGATAAAAAAACTTTTTTACATACTGCGTTATTCGATTCTATAAGATAAGATTCAGTGATATGCCGATGACACTGAATAGTCCTGATTAAAATATTGCATGGTTTTACTTGCAAATGGTTTTTCTAATAATGCAGCTGCGCTATCAATTGTATGATTGAATATGATCTATCAGGCTCATTTGCACGAGAATATTGAGGAGAAATACGATGTACCGGGTGCAATGATTTTTGCTGGACAATTCATATTTCGACATGCATGCACTATCTTCGAACAGTCTAGATTCTCGGTTCATGAAATGGCAGTAGTATTATCGCTCGAGCAAGTTTATTTTTTGCTGTCTTCATGAGATTCACAATGGTTTTCTGTGAGCTCCAAGCAGTTTTGGTCGTCTTTTGTGAAAATGTTTCCCCTGGAACACAATAACCGGTAAGACATTTTTTGCAAGATACCTATACAGGGTCTTTTAAATAAAGCGTATCACTACTATTGCTTTCTCCAAAAGGGTGAGTGCTACGAGGTCGGTTAAATCAGAAAAAGTTTCTTTTTTTGATGCTCATTTAAAATCCATTCATCGTGTTGAAAAATTTGTATTGATCAGCAAAATACGGGTCATCGTTGAATATTTCGAAAACTATTCATATTCAAGACATGGTTTCATAATTTTGTGCGTTCTACAACATGGACTTTTCAAATTGTGCACACGACGTTTCGTGGTCGGGCAACCAGCATAAGCTTTCTGCATACCATTTCCAATGATGTACTTCACTAATTAATATCATCGACTACTTTTTGAAAGCACGTACGGCTCTAATTCATACAATTTTAAAATTTGAAAGGCTTAGAAACAACCCCCCAATAATCAATTTTGACACAACAGGTATAGTTCCCTACGTTTATATCCGGAAAACCCATCGGTAAAAATGTTTGAAGACTATTCCTTATAATAATAATAATAATGATAATAATCGCCATAATGCATAACTCCACTTTTTTGTAAGAACAGGGTCCTAGTGCCATTTGATAAAAGACATCGCAATCAATGAGCCAGAAAAGAGCGTATCTCTAGAATCCAACTGGTTCATTTGTTATTCCACAAACAGAAAACTTCGTATCTGCTCACTCCACAATCTTAATCGGCAAAATACGTATTGAAAATTTGAAAAGTCTTTTTGAAAAAAGTGGAAGAACACACGGGTTCTCGTTATGTTATCATTTTTTCTATCCTTGGAATCATCAACTTTCAATTAAACTTGCTATCACAAAACCGTTTTCCAGGTGCTCTGGACAGTTTTCAAAAGTGGAGTTACGCATTTTGCCGATTAAGCCGACGATATACAATATACATACAGTGACATGATCACAAAAACTCGCTAAAAGAATATGGCTCCAAGTCAATGAGTTTTCTTTGTATTGGGATGTATTGGGAATGTATTGGAAAGTTTTTCTCTCTGCACCAGATATCTAATAATTGATTCATTTTTTTCTAACATAACCATTTAACCCAGCAATTTTTTTCAGGAGATAAAAAAACTTTTTTACATACTGCGTTATTCGATTCTATAAGATTCGATAAAAACATCTCAATTATCAGAAAGTCAATTTCGTGAAAAAATATAGCTGCTTATGACGTTACCTATTCTTTATGGAATTGACTTTCTGATAATTTAGACGTTTTTATCTGATAACTCAGTGTATGGGAAAGCTTTATCCTCTCTTGAAAACATTAGCTGGGGTAAGTCATGCTGGAAAAAAATTATTGAGTTATGAGATACCTGGTACAATCACTCATCCCAGCGAAATTTCTAAAGAGGGAAAAACTCCTCAATACATTGAACTATTAAAAAAAAGCATCCGAATTTTCAAAAAGTCAACTCAGAAACAAATCGAAAGAAATAACTACATGTGACGTTACCTTAACTACACTTCCGGTTAGTTACAACCTGTCGCTATGAAAACAAAAAACGTAATTTCATGGTCCAAGACTAGGTACCAAAAACTATCAAAATCGATCTGCACAATTTTGTGAAATGTAGTAAAAACCAAATTGATTTTGAATCTTTGATGCCCTCAATTTCAATTCCAATTTCAATTTTAAATTCCAATTTGTTCAGTATATCATCAAAAACATTGATTTTACATCGTCATAGGTTAGGAATATAAAACAATAGAACTAAATGCTACCTACTTGATGATCTAATGTGATCATGAACTATAAAATGATTGCAACTAATAGACAATAAATACAACTGATTAAAATCAACATCTACAAAATGGGGGTATGGTAAGTATGTCTGTTTTTCAATTTTGAATCCAAAATCTTCTCATTCGTAACAAATTTTGCTTTTTTCAAGTATCGACAGTACATCTATATCAACGATTAGCTCGAAACTATGAAGAAATCTGCATCTCCATCGCAGCTCACCTACTATCTAATCATTCTTGTAGCAAACGTTCAAAGAAATATATCAAGTACACACCAAACACCTCTCTACTTTGATTGGAAATCATTTTCCTCAACAGGCAACCCTATGACGTCACAATGAAACAGCGTCATCGATTGGCAATTCCTGCTTCGAACGACATCTAATTCTAATAACAAACGATCAAAGAATCGAAGGCGCCAAACTCAACAAACTATGAAGAAATCTGCATCGCAGCTCACCTACTACGTCATCTGATAAATTTTGCTTTTTTCAACGCCATCCAATCATTCTGATAGCAGAAGATCAAAAAATCGAAGGCGCCAAACTCAACAGACTATGAAGAAATCTGCATCGCAGCTCACCTACTACGTCATCCAATCATTCTAATAGCAAAAACGAGAATCGAAGCGTACGCAACTTAACAACTGGAGCCTGTACCCCTCAGGGAGCCCCACTTCCTCCCACAAAACACCGGAACTGTCTTGCTCCACGAAAAAAACCTGTGCGCAGAGGCCCCCCCACCCCCACCGCGAAACCCCACAATTTGAGACAACTGTACCCCAATACTTTGATTGGAAATCATCTTCCACAACAGGCAACCCTATGACGTCACAATGGAACAGCGCCATCTAATTCTTATACCAACCAAATCTACATCCAAAGGGCCCCTCGTCCCCCACCGCGAAACCCCACAATTTGAGACAACTGTACCCCAATACTTTGATTGGAAATCATCTTCCACAACAGACAACCCTATGACGTCACGATGAAACAGCGCCATCTAATTCTAATAGCAACCAAATCTACATCCAAGGGGCCTCCCGTCCACCACCGCGAAACCCCACAATTTGAGACAACTGTACCCCAATACTTTGATTGGAAATCCTCTTCCACAACAGGCAACCCTACGACGTCACAATGAAACAGCGCCATCTTATTTTAATAGCCACCAAATCTACATCCAAGGGGCCCCCATCCTCACAAAACACCGAAACTGTCTTGCTCCACGAGAAAAAACCTGTGCGCCAAGGGGGCCGAATTCCCTCGTCCCCGTACCCCAAATCTACATCCAGGGCCCCCTCCCCCAAATCTGGGGAGCCCAAATTTTCCCGTCCTCCACCAAAACTGTCTCTTGCCTCTCAAGACCAAAAAAGGTACCATTTGTACCACAAATCTACATAATTTTCTAAGGCACCTTGGTAGCGTAATGCTTTAGAAGGTCACGTACAAATCCATAGGACGTGGGTTCAATTCTCGCTATCGGATAATCTTTTTTCAGGCTTTGGATCAAAAAACGGTAGCAAATGAACACGAAATCTACCTTATATTCTAAGGCATCGTGGTAGTCACGTACAAATCCACAGCACGTGGGTTCCAATCTCGCTATCGGAAAATCTTTTTTCAGGCTTTGGTGAGAACAAAATCACCTTCCACACACACACATCTCGATCCGGGGAATCAAGCTACAAAAAAATCACAACCTGTCAACTGTCAAAATGATATCTGTCAAAGCTGTCATGTCATGACATCTGTCAAAGCTGTCAACTGTCAAAATGATATCTGTCAAAGCTGTCATGTCAAGTTAAGAGACCACGACCACGCCCCCTTGCCGGTAAAAGTGAGGTTATGCACAAAATTTGGGTCAGAACCCGCTTTGTTTATCTACTAAAATTGAACAATGATATACAGGGTGTTACAAATTCGATGGGATAGCATTGCTAATTCCTAAACCATAAGAGATACAGCGTCGGTCAAATGGAGGCAAAGTTGCGCATTTTGGCACTCAATAATATGCCGCTGAGAAACTTTGAAAATTCCGAAGACTTCGGGAGATATCCGGAAAAAATCAATTTTTTCAAAATTCTTTTTTATTTCCTCCTGAGTTAGTTTGACGGAATTATTGAAAACGAGTGGCACATTTTCAAGGCCACTTTTTCTCCTCTTGAAGGTAGGGTGGTCGGAATTTATATCCGACGTTTCGATTTTCCGCAACCATCATCAACTTAATTTTTTCAAATACAAACCCAACTTTTTTTATTCATTTTTGGATAGCTCCTGACTTCCTGAACATCATGATGTGTCACACTTGTCATTCCAAAATATGCAGAATTATAATCCGAGATTTTTCAAAATCAAACCTCTTGATCTCTTTGTAATGCAATGCGCGTATCGTAGTCATGGTAACAATAACAACTTGTCACGCCTATGAATAGTTTTGATGATCAAAAACTAGTCGAGTTTTATTATTCAAGCTAAAAAACTATCCACAGGCGTGACAAGTTGTTATTGTTACCATGACTACGATACGCGCATTGCATTACAAAGAGATCAAGAGGTTTGATTTTGAAAAATCTTGGATTATAATTCTGCATATTTTGGAATGACAAGTGTGACACATCATGATGTTCAGGAAGTCAGGAGCTATCCAAAAATGCATAAAAAAAGTTGGGTTTGTATTTGAAAAAATTAAGTTGATGATGGTTGCGGAAAATCGAAACGTCGGATATAAATTCCGACCACCCTACCTTCAAGAGGAGAAAAAGTAGCCATGAAAATGTGCCACTCGTTTTCAATAATTCCTTCAAACTAACTCAGGAGGAAATAAAAAAGAATTTTGAAAAAATTGATTTTTTCCGGATATCTCCGGAAGTCTTCCGAATTTTCAAAGTTTCTCAGCGGCATATTATTGAGTGCCAAAATGCGGAACTTTGCCTCCATTTAACCAACGCTGTATCTCTTATGGTTTAGGAATTAGCAATGCTATCCCATCGAATCTGTAACACCCTGTATATAGACTGTAGACTTAACGAAGCAACTTTGGATATGGGTGAGTTTACCTTGATTGCCTTAGTTTTGGTTAAAGAATTTGTGGTTAAGCTTTGTACAGTCATTTCAGGGACTCGCTGTATACAGGGTGGACCAAAAGTTATGGTAAATACGGTAACAGCAGATTTCTCACACAAAAATATTGCGATCGACCCAAACTTGTATATTCCGAAAGTTGATATCAAGAGAGATACAGGGTGTCGAAGTTGAATTTTAATTTCTGATTTTGTCAAATAACTCTTGAAATTATCAAGTTATTCTGATGAATTTGGTATATGAGGATTGTTCAACATGCAAAATTCATATCTGGCCTTGGTATGACCCTTACATGTAGGGGGCGCTACTTATACACCTTCCCAATAATTCAAATTGTCATAACGTTTTTGTGCGCACTCGAACATTTTTTTTTAATTAAAAAATTGATTTTTTCGTCATTTTTACGTGACAAAGGTTTACTTCGTGAAAGTCGATAGGAGTGACCTTTTTCAAAATATCTGCACCTAAAGTGATTCATGCAATGTGGTTTCGAATGGGAAATTTTGAAATAAACATAGGGGGCATCGAAAACGCCGTTGTCACGGTAATTTTGACAAGTGTAAGTGTCTCAATGTTCAATGTTCAAAGATTCAGATTAGGTGATGTAAACTGGGAATAGTTATTTTCCTAACAAGTTCGCAAAGTGATGCTTTTCCGCACGCAAAAGCAGTTAGACGAACGACGCGAAGCGGAGTTCGAATATGCTTTAAGGGCGGGAAAGACACTTTGCGAACTTGTTAGGAACAATATTTTTTCTACGAGCGTTCACAGATTAGACACGAAAAACTTTAGATAATATATTATTTGAACGCACTTAAAAACATAGAACTTGAGAATAATGATTATTTATGCTTAACAATATATTTATATTGAAAGAACAGTTTGTGGCGGCAGCTGGAAATTGGATAATATGTTCATAAAATTTCCTCTTTTGTCGCCTTATTCCCTGCTATTGGCAACACTGTTTCGATTTGACATGACACTCTAGACAGCTGCGTCATTAAGATCAGTCAGTCTTAGTTTAATCGTTTATACTTTTATAAATTTGATTGTCCCATTGTTTGTTTGTATACATGATCAGGTTTTTTTGATGCCAGTATTCAGCTCAAATCTTTCGAAGATTTCCGATGAACACAGTAGTTTGCACCAAAATCAAGCAAGAACAACTCACAAATGCCGATTGAAAGTCATCATTAACAATGTTTGTTTACGTTACTGGTGAATGCGTTTTTAACGCAAAAAAAGAATTGTGTGTTTCATTTTGATTTTGACTGAAAAGGGAAAAGTAACAAGAACATTATTTTGTGAATTACAAAGTGCATTATCTACAGTTTGGTTGGTATGGAAACGAATTTTGAAACAACAAATTGGTAGGTAGTTATTTCAGTTGACATTTGAGTGCGGGAAAAAATTTTCCCGCGGAGTGCGGGAAAAGGTTACTTTGCACACGCAAATGAGTGTGCGAAGTGGCTACTTTGCGCACGCTCGTAGAAAAAAAAACATGGTTTTTTCTTAAATGACCTCGAAAAGGCAAATTTCATAAGTAGCTACATTGCAAACATCAACGTACGTTATTCATGCGAATGAAACTTGATCAATGTACTTACTGGCACCTTACCGGATAATGATTTCAAATTATGACTGTCAACAGTATTAAAGCGAACTAAACAATCGTAATTTTTCAAGATTTCTTCAAAACTGGGTTATTTTTGCCAAGTTTGAAATTTTATCGCTATACCTACTATGATTTGTTCAATAATTGTGACATTTTCATTTTCCAAGGAGTGAATAGATTTTGCTACTTTTTCGAATGATGCCAGCCATTTTAATCAAAAATCACACATACAAAAGTTTCTTTTTTAACATTTATCTTAAATGTGACACGTGATGAAAAAAAAAACGCCGGAACCTGCAAATTGATATCTGGATTGAGTTTATAGATGCACCAATATTTCTTTGATGATTGATGCGCGTAAAAGTTTCATCAAATTTTAGGAATGTGCAATTCATCTGACCATAAGTGTAACTAACTTCGTCTTTTGCACTCATTGGGCATTGGCTAGTGTTGAGTCGCCCTCTAGATGTCGACACTTCTAATAATTATTGCTTGTCTTTTTTTATGAAAAATCAAAAAAGCCAACCCATTTTCAATTGTTATGATGTCCTCCTGTAATTGGAAAAAAAAAATGTTTTTTTTTAAACCTTTTTTTTCAAATAAAAAAAAAAACCTTTTTACATCACTATTCAAAATCTACCCAAGAAAGCAAAATATCACAACTATATTTTAATATTTGCGGTAGTAACAGGGAATTGAAAATCGTGAACGACACTGACAAAACAAGTATAAATGCTGACACAATACATTTTTTTATATATTCTCAAACTCGAACTAAAAGAGGTTGATGAAAAGTGATAATGGCATAAAAAAGGTTATATTTTCGATTTCAGGACAATGAAAGTTCACATACGCTATAGGTACCAAAAAATACAGTTGGCCTGATTACACTTGCCTCATGATTACATTCACCCCACCTATAACCAAAGCTTTGAAAAAGCGAGAACAGCAAACTCAACTGAAACAACTATATGACTTGATGAAGAATTTTGATCAATGAAACTGTCAATCTGAACATTTTCTCATGTGAACGGTATCCAGTACATATTGAAAAAAGCTGTTAATAGACTCGATTTCATCTTCCATTGTTAACAAGTACGAAAACACCTAACTTCAATCAGAATTATTTTGTTTTTTTTTGCAGCACATACGGTTAAATGCTTCCGTTTGACAAACATGACGGTACCGACAATCCAGGACCCACGTTCCGAGATGCCGCTGCATTGCCGCTTCGATATGGGTGGCGAGGAACTCTACGCAGTCAAATGGTGAGGATCAATTTAGGACAATATCTTCTGAATACCTATTTAAAAGAATAAGGTGACTGACCGACTGATATATCAACGAACAGCCTGAATTTCTGATTCTAGATGCTTGAAATTTGGCACTAAGGTTCTTTAAACATCGTAGGCGTGCACTTAGAAATTATATTTGAAAATTCAATTCCTAGGAGGGTCAAAATCGTGAAATGTATTGTTTGTCATTTGTTTGTTTATGTCCATGGTAGAAAGAAACAAGGTATGCCAACGCGCATCTCATTGTGACGTCAATCACTACAAAAATACAGTGTTGCCATATTAGCGATTTATCCCAAATGGGCTTCTTTCAGAAACAATTATTTACGTCAAAATTTCGATAAAAATCGCAAAGCAGTATTTGTATTACTTACTTTGATTTGAGGCTATTTTTCCTATATCTATTTTGCCCAAAATCAAACATTTTTTAGTAATTTACCTATATTTAAATTGGGAGGTGTCTAGTATTATTTGCAAGTTGGCAACGTTGATTGGGCATCTTGTCTGATGTCAATTCACTGACATGAGGAACGAGTCTATACAAAAAGTCAATCCAATCATTTTTATTTGAAATTTAATAAATTTGAATATTCAAAGGAATAATTCGTCTTATCTCTTTGTGCTACGTTCGTAATTTTGTTACCTGGTCACTTGAATCTGGTTTTTGATTGCTTGGTATCAGACTTCATCGAAGATGGAAGAGTTGGGGAAATATAGCAAATGCCATAAAAAGGAAGGAAGACAAGAAGTTATTTTTCAAGGTATGTTTTGTGATTATGTATTTATAAGTATTCATTCATAGTATCGATAAATGGGATCATAACCGCAGCTAATGAAACAACTTATTTGTTATGCTATTGATCATAATAATTAAAAAGCCACGTTCCTATGTTACCATGGATACTATAAACAAAGATGTAGTGTATGACGTCGATGCGCAATAAAAGCCAATTTTTTCTCGTGAGTCTGACATACCTTGTTTTTTTCTACCATGTTTATGCCGACATTCGACTTACTCCGGAAAGACAGATGTCACAGTGATATTTGTACTGAACGTTGCCAGCTTGCACCCAAGTAGTTAGAGCTGATGACACTGGAAAAATACTTCAATAGATACACGTTTTCAAAGTTACCGTTCTCATCTCCAAAACAGCTGAATTCCACAATCAATCCAGTCGGTATCAACTATTGGCAATCAATCTCAAAATAATCGATTCTATTTTAAATCGCAGTCTTCAAGCCAAATAAGTCAAACCACATTTCATTTTTTAACCGACAACCTTGAAATGATTGGAATGGATTGGTAAGCGAAGCAAGGATACTGTTACAAATGTGAGTATTTGTGTTTTCTTTTTGGACTTGAATAATAAAACCCTCTTTGGTTTTGCGATTCTTTGGTTCCTTGGTTTCTTGGTTTTCTGGCTCTTTGGTCCTTTGGTTTCCAGGTTTCTTGGCTCTTTGGTATTCTGGTTTCTTGGTTCTCTGCTTCTTTGGTACTTTGGTTCTTTGCAGGGTTGGCTTGATTTTTTTCAAGTGATTTAAATCATGATCTTCAAAGTTCATTTTTTCAAGAAAATTTATATTTTCACTTGAAAAAAAGAGAACAGAACAAAAACAATTCTAAGAAATAAAAATCAAAATGAAAAACGGTACATGTTAACTTGAAAATTAAAATTTATTAATGGTAAACTGTGACGCCACCCTTTTAGAACCTGGGCCACCAAAAAGGTGACAGTGTCATTAAGTCATTAGTTCTAAGAAAGTCAAATGATCTTCACTTTTATATCACTACTCTGAAATTATTAAACCCATTCTAAAATAACTGTGTGTAGTTGAATATTGGTCTCCAGCATTTTCCTGCTATTTATTTGGCGCTCAACGTGGGGCCTGGAGTTTCTAGTGAAGTGAACCTTATAGACAGAATAATAGAACTGAAGACTTTTATAGTGTTATGTGAACTGTTTGACTGCATTCTTTTATGTAAGTGTCAATTTCAATCTATTGTCTTCACAATTTGCTGGATTTTTGTAACACAGATTGGACGGCTTTTTGCAGAAAGGAACCAACCCACAAAAACATGATTTCTGTGATTTTATCATAATATTGATTAAATAGCCATAACCTTTTCTACAAAAAAGATCCATTTCACATCGGCATTTCTAGCGCCATCTATCAACATTCAAACCAACCCAATAAACAATAATGCCAAGAGGGCTGCCTGCAGAAATCCAGGCCGCTTGGGTTCCTTCTGCAAAACGGTCAGTTGTTCTTTATGAGTTTCCAGATAGAACATTATCTGTTGATTTTTCAAAACGGTCATTTTTCTTTGACATTATGGTTAAAAAAGCAGATCTGGGAGATATCTTTTGTTGGTGGAACCCAATTGTTTTGAAGATGAGGAAAGACCAAGTCGTATTGAGGCAAATCACTGTTTTTATATTTTTCAAGTTATATTCTGGCTTTTATTCATAGAATTCGCTTGTTTAAATCTATATTCAAAATTAAATTTATATTGTAAATTAAACATGTAAATATCGACAGCGAACCTTTCCAACAATAGTTGTTCGTTTTTGCGAAGACTTTTTTTTATCAAAACTTAGGCTTGGTTCCTTTCTACAGAATTGAAAATACTGGTTCCATACAGTTTCATTGTTGTACTCTAATATCTAGTTAATTATGTTGAATGCTGGACAAAGATGTTCGGTTGTTCAAACCGGAGCCGATGAAGAAATAAGAGGGAATCTTTCCTGTATTATGGTAACTTGTCAATATTTATTGTTTGATTGAAAAGTTATGCCCATTTTTTTATTAGACCAGTGTGGATGGGTTCAGTAGAATGCCCAATTTTGAAGTAGCGTTATTAGATGAATAACAATACAGAAGATAATATAATATCTGAGTTGCATTTGTTCACTTTTGTATTTTCCAATAAAGAATGTTATAAATTAAATAAATTTAATTTTCCAAAAAGGAACCAAGCCACAAAAACCTATACATTTCAAACACAGTAATATATTATTTGATTTGTTAATATATAAACACACCGGCAAAATTAGGGGAACGCACAAAATATATATATACAAAGTTTGACATCAATTTTCTCTAGAACTCTATGCTCGATTTCAATATCTTTTTTACTGGATTGTCGATCGGCTCTTCAAGAATACATCTGACTAGTTTTCGTTATAAAATTATTCGTCTCATACCATATTTTGCCGGCGTGTGTATATATTATATTCACATTAAACGCTTATACATTTAAATCATTGGAATGACTTTCAATGTAAGATGTTTTTTTTATTATTGCTAAAACTGGAACATTTATTTACTCATTAACGTTTTTTAGTGGTTGGTCCTTTTCTGCAAAAAGCTGTCCCATTATGTCAACCAACCCAAGTTTCAAGTTCAGCATTGCAGAATCACAGTTGCCTGAATGTCCAACGTTGAAGAACAGATTCCATATACAGTGTGACCCATTTGTTTTGGGAACACCCTGATAAAAAGTTTATTTCTTTACCGATTTGGTTCGTTTTTTTTTTGGATTGTAGAGCTCGAAAAATTGTATATTCTTGGCAAAAAGTGACCTTCGCCATTTTGACTTCAAGGCCTACTATGTTAGTTTTTAAGAGCAAAATTTCAGGAAACCATATTAGCGATTTTTTTGGAAAAAATCTGTGTGCGCCACTGGATTCAGCATCCTTTAAAACGGGTCTATACAAATTTTCAACCGAAAATATCAAGTTGAAAAAATTAAAAATTCGCACTTTAACAATCTTTGATTCTATCAAAAGAAATGATAAATGCATTGAAGTTGATGGTGGTTTGGTAGAAGTTACAAATTTTTAGTTTTATGTCATTTTTATTTGTTTTGATAGAATCAAAGATTGTTAAAGTGCGAATTTTTAATTTTTTTCAACTTGATATTTTCGCTTGAAAATTTGTATAGACCCGTTTTAAAGGATGCTGAATCCAGTGGCGCACACAGATTTTTCCTAAAAAAATCGCTAATATGGTTTCCTGAAATTTTGCTCTCAAAAACTAACATAGTAGGCCTTGAAGTCAAAATGGCGAAGGTCACTTTTTGCCAAGAATATACAATTTTTCGAGCTCTACAATCCAAAAAAAAACGAACCAAATCGGTTAGGAAATAAACTTTTTATCAGGGTGTTCCCAAAACAAATGGGTCACACTGTATACATTGAAGTTGCCTGTGTGTACAGATTCATCTTGTTTGCTATTTCTTCAATGAATAGGTTCCTGTTCAGTGTTATACGACATCATTTGCTTTTAATTTCTGTTGATGCCATATAATATTCGATCTCACCAAAGAAATTTAGATAAAATGGGTGACCCCGTTGTTCTGACGAATGAACAGTTGCAAGCATCATTTTCTCGTATGAGGGATATGTTCCAGAATGCACCGCAACCTAATTTGGCTCAAAGAACAGTTGCCAATTTTTCCTGATCCTGCTCAAGGTTTTTTGGGAAGCCAGACAAAGATGCTGAAGCTTTCATTGATGCCATCACCATCTACAAAGACTGTTTAAGCATCAGTGATGTGAATGCTGTCAAAGGTTCACTCATGCTATTGGATGGCCCAGCTGCAGTATGGTGGCAAGGTACCAGAACAGAAAAAATCTTATGGGTTGAAGTTTTGAATTTCCTCCGTCATCCTTTTGATCTTAACAAACCAGCACATCAGATCTATAGAGAATTGTTTTCACGAGAACAAGGCACTAACAAACCGACGGATCTTTTTGTGAATCGAGCCCGTGCACTGCTTTCGAAGTAATCTTCAACTCTGCCCTTGCTAGAGGAGCACAAGCTGAAAATGGTTTATGGGCTCCTTCACCATAGAATCAGAGAAAAACTTCCTCGGCATAGTTTTGAAGACTTTACGGAAATGATCAATAAATGTAGAGCGATCGAAGCCAGCCTTGCTGAATGCATTGTAAATACGTCTCTCTCATCCGATGCTTTGAAACCCAAGGACCGATGTTCGTTTTGTAAAGCATATGGACATGTTCAAGCTGTTTGTGAAAAATTCAAAGCCAAGTTCGTTGAGAAAACGTCATCCGCTTCTTCTGCTCAAACAGGACGATCTACTAATCTATCATCCACAGTTGTAACGTGTTACGGTTGGGGTAATCCTCAATATATTCGTTCCAATTGTCCTAGATGTAAACATACACTGCCAACCACAGTTTGAAGTGTTGAAATGCGTACTGCTGATCTCAGTGAGTTGTCCAATTCACTGGCTCTTTCAGACTGTCAATTTTCAAGACCAATGATATCTCTTATCATTGAAGATAAATCAGGATATACTTTTGAGGATTCCCGACCAAGGTTTAACATTGCAGGTTCCAAGTTGTTAGATCACTTAGATGCCACTCACCATACATTCAGTACTACGTCAATAAAACTAGTATTTGCTGATGGTATACCCCGAGAGCTTGAAGCAAAGATATTTGAGTGTTCCATCGAAGTTATGAACAGACAAAGGAGGCTGAATATGATTTCTTTTTCTGCCTATAAAGGTAGCAAAACCCTACTTGGTATCAATTTTATATCGCAATTTGACATTGTTCTGTATACACCCAAGAAGGCATACTATTCCAATGACAACCCATCTGTTTTATTGGCACTCCAGGATGCTGTTTTGTCCATCACACCTGATGATAGAGATCAATGTCAAACGATGCAAGATAACTTGTTCCCTGCTTTGTCAAATGATCATGAACGGGCATTACAAACGATAATGGATAAAAACAAGGATTTGTTTGAGAAGGATACAGAACCCCGCATGCGAAGCATACAAACATCGTCACTCATGCCGTTCCCATTGCGATGCCTCTATATCAATTATCTCCTGCATAGAACGGGATTATCAGTCAAGAACTTGAAAAACTTCTCGCCACAGATATTATCGAAGGGTGTGAGTCGCCATACGCATTTCCAGTCGTTCTCGTGCCAAAGAAAGATGGAACTTCACGTCTTTGTGTCGATTATCGTCGACTGAATGCTGTCACGCAGAATGTTTAATACCCGTTGCCTTGGATAGATGACCTTATTTATTCGACCGGAAAAGCTTCTTACATAACCACCCTGGATCTGAAAAGTGGTTATCATCAGGTATCTGTTGAAGAAGATCGTGATAAGACAGCCTTTATCACTCCATTCGGACTCTATCGATACAATACGATGCCTTTTGGCTTTTCCACTGCCCCAGCAACGTTCAAAAGGTTGATCAACCGTTTTTGCTCGTGTTTGCCCCACATGCAAATGTTAGGATATCTTGATGATCTGATCATTCTATCTACTTTTGAGCAACACATCAAAGACCTTACCGTCTATACAGGTTGAAGATAAACAAGAGGAAATGCACCTTTTGCAGTTCAGAAGTAAAATATCTTGGTCATATTATAGGACGAGATGGTATCGAAGCGGATCCCGATAAGGTTGCCGCTATTACCAATCTTGCTGAGCCGAATAATCATAAACCAGTTGTCAGTTGTCTTCAAACATGTTTTTGGTTCTGTCGATCTATTTCAAATTTTTCCAACGTCTCCAGACCACTTGGAGATTTGACAAAGAAACATGCTTTATGTTCGTGGGGTCTAACACATCAAGTCTTTTGAAAAACTTCTTTGGACAACGGTGCCGATTGTCAGACATGCTGATCCTTCCTTGCCGTATACCAACAAGACTGATGCCAGCGTTTATGCTATGGCTGCATGTTGGCTGCAGGGGAAGGGAACAGATGAAAGACCGGTGCATCCAGCCGTTCACTCACGTCTGCTAAAAAGAACTACAGTTGCACTGATCGAGAAGCCTTCGCACTTGTCTATGCAGTTAACAAGTTTCGTGTTTATATAGAATGTTCACCAGTTCACATCAAAGGTGATCATCAACCACTTTGATGGCTACTGTGGTTAAGGTCACCAACTGGTAGATTGACCCAGTGGGCACTATAACTGCAAGCTTTTGATCTGGAAATCGACTACATTCCAGGCTCCTTATTCTTGAATGTCTGTGACGGGAGCACTCCCGGCAATGCACCCAGAAATCATTCTTTTTATTTCCATCCACTCTTCAGTGTCTTCTACATCTTCTAGATCATAATATGATTGAAATCATCCACAACCATCTAACAAACAGCACACAAAATCGATTTCAACAACAAAATTTAATAATCAGATTGTGAGGTCACGCTCACTTTCCGCAAAAGTTCTCCTCCCAGATATTAAAGAAAAGGGGTCTAGGGCGAGCGAATGTCGTCGCAGACACATTATCAAGACCACCCATCGACTCTGATAACAATGATCAGTCCATAATAGCTGTAGCAGTGGCGGCTCGTGAAGTGTAAGTATGGGTGTTCGCTACCAAAAAATTCTAAGAAAAAAATACGGCGCATTCGCCATCTCTGTGTTTTTATCGCTCCAGCAAAATAAAACAAGTATAATATTGTTTTGTAAAAACAAAAATCAATCACCTACAATGAAAAAAGGTCTACCCCAGCAAAAGTATACGTACACTAACACTTAAACTGGAAGTAGGTATCCACAAGAATCTAATCTTTTAATTCATAAGTCGGTTTTTAAGCTAAAATTGAAGGACGAAAAGTTTTGCACCGAATCTTCACTTCCACTAGCAACCTCCTTGAACAACGCTTGAACAGCGTTAGCCCAAGACATAATTTGTAGTACTTGTAGTCGTAAACAATTAATAAATATTAAGTCTAACAAATATCAAAACAATAGCCATCAAAAATCACCATAGATAAATAATCATATGTTATGTTGAGTTAAAATCACTTGCGTTTCTGTTTATAAGAACCACGATACTCATAGAGTGGTACGCCAACTTGTTCTGTAAAATTTTACATACTACGTCACACGCGTGCCATTACCAAGAAAAAAAGCTTCTTCTTCTGCCATTAACTAGGACTAGGGTTGTGCGTATTTGATATTTATGTCGTAATTTTACTGATTTTTGTGTGTCTTTATGATATTTTAGAATTGATTTTGGTAGATTGTGGAGTAATCAGTTACTCCATCGTATCGGCGTGTATGTGTATCGTAGATGGAAAAGACTGACAGGATGACAATAGTGACAACTGACTAGACAAGGCAGATAAAAATTATTATTATTTTACTGGAACAATGACAAATGTACTGAAATGCTTCGTTTTGTACTTAACAATCAGTACGATCAGCACAAATATTGTACAAGTTTTGGGACATACCTGAAAAAGTAAAAACGCTTTCCTGACCTAGTGTGTATTCAAACAGCGCACGGTAGCGCCCTTGTATCGAGCGATTTACAAATAGTTTCGACTGATTTCCATAGAAAAAATGAATATGACTTAAGCGCCGAGCGAATACACACATGGGCTGGGGCAGACTGACAGACAGCAAAGTAACTATTCGACGGAGGAGATGCAAAACGCGCGATAGCTTTGTACTTATAGATAGGGTATTCTTGCACTTTTGAGCAATATAAAAAGAGCATAAATACTCCGTAATAGGAAAAATATTCTGTTATTGGGAGTTACTTTTCAAAATATTATTTCTATTTTCATTTCGTCTTTTCGCCGGCAGTGCGCGCGCACGAGCGCTCTGAGCTGTAGATATAGTAACCCTTCTGTGACCTCACAAGTAAGTTGCCGGAACCAGAGCTCAGCAGTAAGATGATTCATATATTCGAAACATTATCGAATCTTTCGAAATTGCGGAATCTGATGCTGTAGACTTTGCCAGATGAACAAATTGAGGTTACGTTATGGTTCAAGGTTCTCAGAGGTATTATAACTGGGCAACGATGGGAAAAGATATCACAGAGCACATCCAAAAATGTATTGAATGTCAGAGATACAAGCCAACAAACCTAAACTCTGCAGGTTTGATTCAAACTCCTGTTCTCGCATAGCGGTTTGAAACTTTAGCCATGGATCCATTTGAACCACGTCCAGAAGCAAAAACTGGTGAGAAGTGGGTTTTGGCTATTGAGGATACCGCCACGTAATGGATTGAGTTGTTTTCTTTACGAACTGTGACAGCTCAGGCATGCACGAAAGTGAAAAGTCATGCAGCAAGTGGCTTATTGCTTAGGTTTTACCCAAAGCCAAATACCATTGTATCATCCAGCATCCAACCCAAAAGAGAGGTAAAATGAAGATCCAGAAACCCCGTTAGCAATTCTTGTGAAAAGAATCATACGCAATGGAAAGAAGCCTTGCCTTCTGTAAGATTTGCAATGAACTCTGCAAACAACTTGTGTACTGGCTACAGCCCTGATTATTTATGTTTTGCTCGTGAGTTAAGAACCACTCATGATAATGAACATGACCCTCGAGCTATCGTTGACAATGAGAACTTCATTCCCGAAATTACACCGAAATTGAAGACTGTTGCCAATATTTTTTCCGACGATAGAGAGACGAATAAACGTAGAAAAGATGCATCGAAGGTACATGCTGACCAACATCGACACCCTGAACAATTTAGAGTTGGAGAAAAGGTCTTGGTTAACTCACATGTGCTAAGCAAAGGATCACAGTCCTACACTTCCAAGTTCACGCCCAGAAGAAATGGACCTTGAATCATCCTGAAGGTAGTATCGTCAACCTCTTATCAGGTTACGTCTACAGAATTTTCAACGGTACCTGTCAGAACTCATCATTCATCAGCCCTTACGAAATACATAGGGGTCGTCCACCTGGTAGAGGGACTACAAGACGACTTAGAAGGCGTTCTGAAGAAGAGTGATTGTGTTGAATCTTTGGCGAGACACTGCAAGTTACAAAGGGGAAATATATAGCAGGACAATGGTGGAAACCAATATCCAACTACACACAACACAGTTATTTTGAAATTAGTTTAATAACTTCAGAATAATGATATGAAAGGGAGGATCATTCGACTTCTTCATAACGAATGGCCACCATAACATTTTGGTGGCCCAGGTTCTGAAAGGGTTGCGTCACATATATTTTATTCCTGTTTATGAGAAACTTCTTGAAGAATGGGTAAAGGAACAACTACTCTTCCACTGTGATCAAAACCAAATTCTAGTCCAAAATCAGTCAGCTTTTCGTGTCAATCATTCGTGTGAGTCGGTTATTGTTAACATCTGTGCTGACTTTTTAAAGTGTATTGATGATGACAATCTAGTATTAGCTGTATTCCTGGATTTGAAAAGAGCCTTTGAGACTGTCGATAGGCACCTTCTTTTAAAAAAATTAGAAATATTAGGTATTAGACTTGAGGTTTTAAAATGGTTCGAGTCCTATTTATGTGATCGCAGGCAAAAAGTAAAGTTCAAGGACAGCTTGTCTTCGTGCGCTGAAGTTGAATATGGTGTACCACAAGGAACGGTACTAGGTCCCTTGTTGTTTTTGTTGTATATCAATGACATTGTGCATGTACCAGATATTTGTAAAATAGTGTTATTTGCAGATGATACTATGATCTTTGTCACCGAAAAAAATGTTATCTAGATGCAAACGGTGATAAACAATGAACTCCATAATTTGTTCAACTGGCTGTGTGAGAACAAATTATGTTTAAACACCCAAAAATCAAAGTTTTGTGTCTTTGGAAAAAAGTCTTTGTTATCTCGGATAGATATGAGGAATATTAAGGTCACTATTGATAATGTAGATCTCTCATATGTAACTGAAATTCAATATTTGGGTGTTATATTGGATTCTAATTTGAATTTCCATTCTCATTCTGATCATGTAATGAGGAAGTTTTCGAAGAAGGTCGGCATTATAAATAGGGTTGGTGGGGGTTTGTCCCTTAATACAAAACTTCTGTTGTACAACACCATCACTCTGCCGCATCTGCAATATTGTTCCACACTTTTGTTCAACCTACCAGCCTACAAAATCGAGCATATACAAAAAATTCAGAATCGTGCAATGAGGTGAATGTTGGAATGTGATAGGTATACACCGATAGATATTATGTTGAATGTATTGGAAATGTTCTCTGTTAAACAAAAAATTATGTTCAACATATATGTATTTGTATTCAAAATCAAACACAAACTGGTACCTGATTATGTATGTGATAAGATTAATCAATTTAGAGATGTACATAGTTATAGCACCAGGAACTGCGAGGATTTTATATTGTCTCATAAATGTAATACATATCAAATGGTGAATTCCATAGTTTTCAGAGGACTTCATGAATATAATCAATTACCAAAGATTCTCAAGAAATGTGAATAACTGAATTCAAGAGACTTATGAGACCGTATGTTTTGTCCCATTTTTAGTCAATTTTAATAATTTTGGTTTATAAGTTTTATCTTTTTACAACAATTTTATTTATACTTATTTATTTGTCTTTATGTAATTATTGTGTTATCATTTGATTATTTTTTGATTCTACTGATTGTCCATTTAATACATACTTTGTAAACTTATTGTAAACTGTATAGCGTTTACCAAATAAACGGATTATTATTATTATTATTATTCAAATCAAAGTTCATTTTTCCAAAAAACTTTATATTTTTACTCAAAAAATAGAGAACAGAACACAAACACTTCTAAGAAATGAAAATCAAAATAGAAAACGGTACATGCAGACCTGAAGATTAAATGGTATTAATGGTGAACTTAATAATACTAAAACTAAAATCACCTCTCTTTCTGTTCATTTTGGTTACAAAGTCTGAAAAGAAACAAAAATTTCCCTCCTTTTTCGACCTCCAATCTGTTCCTGATATCCAAATGAACAAATCCGAATGTGCTGAACATCCTCTCGACAGAAGACGCAGTTGCACACAGAAACTGTTTTATAGTGGGCAAGTGTTCCGCATTTTCCCGTACATCTATCTGTGATAGCCACCACTGAAGTCCGTTCACATTTTTTATCACCTCATCAGAAAACATAATTTGTTTGAAAATAGTGCAGCGAGAGTTGAATTAAATAACTAGTGGCAACAATCCCGAGTTTCCATAAAACTCACTGATAGTCTCCAAGTCCAAAGCCAGATTCTTGTCTTCGTAGTTTTGTTTCTCCGGGCTTAACATGTAAGCAAAAACGTCATAAGGTGTAAGAGCTTGATTATATCGATGTTGAAACTTCTGAAGTTTCTCTAAAGACAGAGTAACAGCAATAGTAGCGCGGGAGCCAGGGACCGATTTTTGTCAATCATCTCATCTCGGCCAATATTTCACGAGACGATGAAGCTAGTTGTATTTTGAAGTGTAGATAGTTTTGGCTGTGGCACTATGAGTGGGTTGATCGTCGGCGGCCTCCCAAACACGCGAAAAAAATGTTTTCAATTATCTCCTTTCGCTTGAGAATTTTTCAAATGAGTGTTGGCATGATACTTGTTTAAAAATATAATTCAGCCGGTCATAATACAGTGGGTTGTACTTCAGCTGGCATCCCAAACTCGTAGTAGCATATTTTTGAGCTTCGTCAAAAAAAAAAACAAATGTGATGGTATATTCATTTTTATATATTTTAAAAGGGAATACATTTTTCTCTTGAAACAAAAAAAAATAATAGCGAGAAAAAACAATACATTATTTGTTTTTTTTTTTCAATTTTCAAAGAAAAATGTATCTCCTTCTAAAATATATTAGAATAAATATACCATAACATATGTTTTTTTTTGAAAAAACTCAAGAATATGCTACCATTTCAGTTGACGCCATCTAGCGGTGTCGACCAAGGTAACAAATTCAAAGTCAAATAAGCATTCTGTAGGGCAGATTTTTCTGTTTTATGTAAGCTCAAGTTCGTTTAAATCGGTCAAGGGAAACGGAAGGGAAATCATCGTTTGTTTGAAAACATTATTGAACTTTCCCCACCACTTTATTTTGATAGATAGAAAAAAACGTTTTTGACAAAAAGTGAAGGTTAATAATCGGTTAATATGAAAATGATATTATCGATATATTTTCATTGGGCGAAATTCTATAAAAATCAATTTTTTCTACTTGGTGTTGGTTGTTTAATTAATATTTTTTTTGCCGCAAGCCTCCACGATGAATAGTGATCCAGATACAGTACCTCGCATTCTTAGTTGCCTACCCTTTACTACAACTGGCGGCCCAGACGAATATGATAAAAACAAAAAATTTCAATTACATCGTCTAGATTAAATCAGCTGACTGTATGTCGGAGGAAAAATTGTCAGCTAATACATTGGAGGTGTGGCGCGTAGAGGTACTGTGAGCGTCATTCACCTACTTCAATGTATCAGTGGACGGGATTTTCCTCGACATCCAACCAGCTGAATTGTTCTATTATTCAAAGGATCATATTAACTGTTATTTGACAAATCTTCAATCGGAAAAAAATAATGGAATTATATATTAAATACTTTTCCTTTTTATCGAGCAGAAGAGATCAAAATCGGTGCAATATTCACAACGGTATATTTCTGACTGACCATTCCAATTCCCAGCCGCTACGTTCTACAGTTTTGTTGTGTAGAATCATCGCGTTATCTCAAATTAGGAACCTGTCGCTTGGTTCCCTTATTTGGATGTTAATAGTTCGGCCAGGCTACCTGTTTCACGCCCCTGTGAAAGATCTTGGTTATCACCCCCAAAAAAAAAACTCCACTCGTTTTTCTTTAAACAAGCCCAAGACCTGAAAAAAAAACTCGACCCGCTTTTCTTTGAACAAGCCACTTTAATTGCTGCGTAGATTTCAATCTTAGGCAATCTTACTTCAATTGCTGCGTATATTTCAATCTTGGGCAATCTTACTTTAATTGCTGCGTTCATTTCAATCGTGGGCAATCTTACTTCGATTGTTGCGTACATTTCAATCTTGGACAATCTTAGTTCAATTGAACCGTACAACATTCTACAAAATCAAAGCAAGCGAACTGTACCGCAGGGTACAATACTTCATCCCTTCATTCCACTTCACTGCAATCTGCTCCAGAGTCTGAGCTTACACTCACAGAATAGGGCTTCAGTTCATCTGTGGAAACAATTCCTTTATATTTCCTTTATGATCTTATCGTGCATTTCAAATCTCTAACAACAAACCTGTCGTTACTTGAGACGTTTGTTATTTGATATGGACCACTATACTTTGACTAAAGTCTTTTTTTGCTTTGACCTTGGTTACATCCTTGCTGCTTTCATACAAGTACGTAGTCACCCGAACTGTATTTTTTACCTTGGTGACGTCTAGAATCATACAGAGCTTTACTTTTGCTTTGTTGTTCCTCTAGTTTCTAACTAGCATCTTTTCTCGCTTGGCCCAAATCTCACCGTAACTTGACTCCACAACTAAATTCGACAGCAGTGCATCAGCAAATCCTTGTGGTGAATATTCAAAAAGTTATTAGAGGAGATTTCTTTGTAGTCGATTTTCTAGTAGAGTTTAACCCTCAAAAATTACCAAACAAATTATCCTGAAACTAAACTTTGTTTAGTAAAAGAAAACAATGAACTGGTACTTCGTATACTTTAACCAGCGACTGAAACTCTACTTTGTTCAGAAAACAAAAATGCAATGGACTGGTACTACACTTTAACCAGAAAATGCCAAACTTAATCTACATCAATAGTATATACTCGACTGGAACTAAACTTCCAGTACACAAAAAATGAACAATAAACTGATACGCTTTAACCAGAAAATACCAAACAAAATATCTAACCGTGACTGAAACTATACTTTGTCCAGTACACCGAGGAGAAAAACAATAAACTGGTACTATACTTTGACCAGAATAGACGTTAAAGTATGTATAATATTTATCAATATGTGACTGAAACTAAACATTGTTCAGACAACAAAAAGCAAATAAGCTGGTAATACTCTTCAACCATTAAATATCATACTAAACTAGCAGTACCCTTCACGGCTTGGTCCGCAATTGTTTGAATGTTTTCGAATAACGTTGAAACCTACACTCATAAACTTGACAAACGACGAAATACGTGTTTTATTGATTTAATCCAAGATCATCATAAGGAAGTTTCAAGTCGGTGACCAAAAATACATTCTTATCCATTGATTTATGATTTGTCACACCCCCACCCTGTTCACTCCCTTGACGGTTGAATTTCGAAAAACGACGAAACACAATATGTTTCATGGATTTCATACAAGAATATTAATATAGAGATGATTAAAAGCTTAGCGTGCTTTGTAGATTAATAAAAAGTGGTGGTTATTGGGAATGAGGACAGTTGAAATGAGAATCACTTATTCGAAAATTATTCCCGACGTTTCGACCTATAATTCGGGCCTTTTTCAAGGGCTGAAACAAATGAATACAAGTGTTATTCTCTCCTGATTATACAGTTGGTAAAAACTTACTCAATTTCAGTAAGTGACAGTACATCAAAAAAGTAACATAGCATTACAGACACTAACACTGATTATACATAATTAAGGACGAAACCGGTAAAACAGACTATAAAAGCCGACAACGAAAACCGAAAATTACACATGGAGCTCAAATTAGTCATTGAAACGATAATAACAATCAATAAAATCATTATCATAACGTCATAACATGTCAAATTGTCAACGTCAACGGTCAAGCAAAAGATATCGAAAGCTGCGTTCCACAATATGAAGATTTACATATATAAACAACAACAATCGACCGTTTGTGGGTTTGAACTTATTCAACACACCCTTATATATACCGCTGAGTTCCGCGGTATCGGTCCTCAAGTTAACCGTATCACCCGTCAGTTCAATCCAAATCATTTCACTGACTGCTCTTTTTAAATAATTAGTTTCATTATCTAGAATTGTCACTCCTGAAAAGTCAAAGTAATGACTCTTCATAAAGTGATGATTTGCTAGAGCTGTTCCTTCGAACTTGGTGACATTCTTTGGGAGGCAACTCGGTTTATGTTGTTTCAACCGCTTTTCTAAATTCTGTTCCGTCTGACCAACATATGACATATTACAATCTAAACATGGGATCTTATAAACTACATTATTTTTATACAATGTTGGCAAAGTATCTTTAATATTAGAGAAAAGTCTACCCACAGTTTTAACATTATAGAAAACTAGTTTACTGTGTATATCATAAACCATGTTACTCAGTTTGTACGACAATCCGGGAATAAAAGGCATCCGGAAAAACCTGCAATTATCATTATTAGCAGGCGCATCATTCAATGGTCTCGCGTGCATTTGACTGAAAACCTTATTTATAAAATATTTGGGGTAATTATTGGTTGTGAGTTTATCAAAAATGCGCTTACGGTTTGCTGAATGGAAACAAGGACTGCTGAGACTGTGATCGGTGAATAAGACCCTTGATGCTAGCTAACTTATGGCTTGTTGGACAATTGGAATTAAAATTCAAAATCCTACCTGAACTAGATGGTTTTTGGTACCAGTTGGTGAGTAGATATCCTGATGGGACTCTATTCACCATTACATCAAGAAATGGTAACCTACCATCCAGTTCCATTTCTGCAGTGAATTTCAATTTCTGATGGTATGAGTTGAAAACATCAAGAACCGTATCTAGAGTATCGACAGGAATAGCAAGACAAGTGTCGTCCACGTACAACCCCAAAAATAATATTTTAAATGGAAGTTGTTTGATACAAGAATCGATTAAATCGTTCATGACAAGACTGGCTAAAGTTGGACCCATGGGAGTACCATCAATTTGCTTGTAATAAACATTGTCAAACATGAAGTAGCTGTTCTTAAAGTTAAACACAATGAGATCAATAATCACGTTGCGTGGCATTTCAGTATAAGGCTCGGTATATCTCCAGTATTTGTTGACAATGTTCACAACTAATGCCTTTGGGATGTTAGTAAACAACGATACCACATCCAAAGACACCATGATGTAACCCTGTGGCAGTTGCACATTAGACAATGAATCTACAAAATGGTGAGAGTTTTTGATAGCATACTTGAATGTAGTCGTGAAAGGATACATAACATCATGTAGAAACTTGGCAATATTATAAGTGGGTGCATCCACACACCTGACGACCGGTCTTATTGCTAGGGTTTCCTTGTGAGTTTTCCTAAGGCCGTAAAGTCTGGGATGATTGGAATTTTACCTCTTCAAAGCCTTTGCCGTATTGTCCGTTATGTAGTTATTTCGTCTCAGATCTTCAATCAACTTGTTGCTTTTGGTCTGAATGATGTTTGTAGGGTCTTTATCAATTATGGAATACCTTCTATTATCATCCAATAGCGACATCATTCCTTCTATGTATTCCACTTTATCCATGATGACCGTAACATTTCCCATGTCCGATCTTGCCACAACGATATCGTCATGTTCTTTTAAAAATCGTTTTGTTATTTTGAAGTTCTTTAGCGTTGGACTAGGTTTATTGCGATAGTCTGGACCGTTGCAGAAATTCATGATAACGTTAGTACAGTCCAATCTCAGTACATCCTTAGACTTTTCATCCATGGGTTTACTGGCGATGCAACTTTCTAGATCCTTAATGATATTGGGAATTGGAATGTTTGATTTTTCCAACGGAACAGAAAACTTAGGACCAAGTGCCAAAGTTTGTTTTACTTCATGGGTCAAAACTGCATTGGTGAAGTTCTTGATGAAACCATCCTGTGTGATAATACTCTGTATAGTGCTTTCATCAATGAGGTTCTTCAACTTATTCATGTTGTTGGACTCAACCTTGTTGAACCGTTGACTATAACCGATATTGCACATCACTTGAAAATCATGCAAAACATTCGTTGGCAATTCCTCCTCCAGAAATACACCACTTTGTGCTAATTTTTGCTCCAGCTGAGAAATTTTCCAAATAGATATCTTAATTTCCATATTGAGCAAAGATTTTCGAAAGCGCCTAAATAATGAGTCAGTCTCACGTTTGTACGGGTTATCTTCAATCTGTAGTGTATTAACACTTTTTATGTTGTTTGTGATATGTGTAGGTATAACATTATTGGTCCGACATTGTAGTAAGAAAATGCGACGATTCCGATAAGAGGCTAGTTGAAGAAGCGTCATTTGCCATGCTTTCAGCATCTGTATCTTTCTGATGGAGGCATTTGTTTGTCTGATGGTGTGGTAGAATCCCCCAGGATAATTCATGATTAAAAGCTTAGCGTCCTTTATAGATTAATGAAAAGTGGTGGTTATTGGGAATGAGGACAGTTGAAAATTATTCCCGACGTTTCGGCCTATAATTCAGGCCTTTTTCAAGGGCTGAAACAAATAAATACAAGTGTTATTTTTTCCTAATTATACAGTTGGTAAAAACTTACTCAATTTCAGTAAGTGACAGTACATCAAAAAAGTAACATAGCATTACGGACACTAACACTGATTATACATAATTTAGGACGAAACCGGTAAAACAGACTATGAAAGCCGACAACGATAAACGAAAATCACACATGGAGCTCAAATTAGTCATTAAAACGATAATTACAATATAAAAAAAAAAAAAAATCGTCGCATTTTCTTACTACAATGTCGGACCAATAATGTTATACCTACACATATCACAAACAACATAAAATGTGTTAATACACTACAGATTGAAGATAACCCGTACAAACGTGAGACTGACACATTATTTAGGCGCTTTCGAAAATCTCTGCTCAATATGGAAATTGAGATATCTATTTGGAAAATTTCTCAGCTGGAGCGAAAATTAGCACAAAGTGGTGTATTTCTGGAGGAGGAATTGCCGACGAATTTTTGGCATGATTTTCAATTGTTGTGCAATAACGGTTATAGACAACGGTTCAACAAGATAAAGTCCAACAACATGAATAAGTTGAAAAACCTCTTTGATAAAAGCACTATACAGTGTATTATCACACAGGATGGTTTCATCAAGAACTTCACCAATGTAGTTTTGCCCCATGAAGTAAAACAAACTTTGGCACTTGGTCCAAAGTTTTCTGTTCAGACATCAGACATTCCAATTCCCACTATCATTAAGGATCTAGAAAGTTGCATTGCCAGTAAACCCATGGATGACCAGTCTAAGGATGTACTGAGATTGGACTGTATTAACATTTTCATGAATTTCTGCAACGGTCCAGACTTTCGCAATAAACCTAGTCCAACGCTAAAGAACTTCAAAATAACAAAACGATTTTTAAAAGAACATGACGATATCGTTGTGGCAAGATCGGACAAGGGAAATGTTACGGTCCTCATGGATAAAGTGTAATACATAGAAGGAATGATGTCGCTATTGGATGATAATGGAAGGTATTCCATAATTGATAAAGACCCTACAAACATCATTTAGACCAAAAGCAACAAGTTGATTGAAGATCTGAGACGGAATAACTACATAGTGGACAATACGGCAAAGGCTTTAAAGAGGTATAATTCCAATCCTCCCAGACTTTACGGCCTTAGGAAAACTCACAAGGAAACCCTAGCAATGAGACCGGTCGTCAGCTGTGTGGATGTACCCACTTATAATATTTCCAAGTTTCTACATGATATTCTGTATCCTTTCACGACTACATTCAAGTATGCTATCAAAAACTCTCACCATTTTGTAGATTCATTGTCTAATGTGCAACTGCCACAGGGTTACATCATGGTGTCTTTGGATGTGGTATCGTTGTTTACTAACATCCCAAAGGCATTAGTTGTGAACATTGTCAACAAATACTGGAGATAATCGAGTCTTTTACTGAGATGCCACGCAACGTGATTATTGATCTCATGGTAATAATGATAATTGCAAGTTTTTCCTGATGCCTTTTATTCCCGGCTTGTCGTACAAACTGAGTAACATGGTTGATGATATGCACAGTAAACTAGTTTTCTTTAATGTTAAAACTGTGGGTAGACTTTTCTCTAATATCAAAGATACTTTGCCAACATTGTATAACAATAATGTAGTTTATGAGATCCCATGTTTATATTGTGATATGTCATATGTTAGTCAGACGAAACAGAATTTAGAAAAGCGGTTGAAACAAAATAAAACGAGACATTGTTTTACGGTTATCCGATGTTAAACGGAAAGGTTGGTACAGAACCGTAATAAATGTCTAGAGTTACATCCATGTGAGTAGTGCCCTGCTTATACCGGTTTCGTCCCGTGATTGGACTCATCAGTAAGGCAGCTGGCACCACTCACACTGACGCAACTCTAGACACTACCCTAATCTGGGTAAATGTGCAGTGGTTGTTTTTGGACAACCACTGCCATCTATTGGTTCGCAAGTCTGCGAACGCGAATAGATGTGGAGTATGTTCGAGCTGTACCTCTCGATCATGGAATAAAGAGACATTGTTTTACGGTTATCCGATGTTAAACGGAAAGGTTGGTACAGAACCGTAATAAATATCTAGAGTTAAATCCATGTGAGTAGTGCCCTCCTTATACCGGTTTCGTCCCGTGATTGGACTCATCAGTAAGGCAGCTGGCACCACTCACACTGACGCAACTCTAGACACTACCCTAATCTGGGTAAATGTGCAGTGGTTGTTTTTAGACAACCACTGCCATCTATTGGTTCGCAAGTCTGCGAACGCAAATAGATGTGGAGTATGTTCGAGCTGTACCTCTCGATCATGGAATAAAGAGACATTGTTTTACGGTTATCCGATGTTAAACGGAAAGGTTGGTACAGAACCGTAATAAATGTCTAGAGTTACATCCATGTGAGTAGTGCCCTCCTTATACCGGTTTCGTCCCGTGATTGGACTCATCAGTAAGGCAGCTGGCACCACTCACACTGACGCAACTCTAGACACTACCCTAATCTGGGTAAATGTGCAGTGGTTGTTTTTAGACAACCACGGCCATCTATTGGTTCGCAAGTCTGCGAACGCAAATAGATGTGGAGTATGTTCGAGCTGTACCTCTCGATCATGGAATAAGGAGACATTGTTTTACGGTTATCCGATGTTAAACGGAAAGGTTGGTACAGAACCGTAATAAATGTCAAGAGTTACATCCATGTGAGTAGTGCCCTGCTTATACCGGTTTCGTCCCGTGATTGGACTCATCAGTAAGGCAGCTGGCACCACTCACACTGACGCAACTCTAGACACTACCCTAATCTGGGTAAATGTGCAGTGGTTGTTTTTAGACAACCACTGCCATCTATTGGTTCGCAAGTCTGCGAACGCAAATAGATGTGGAGTATGTTCAAGCTGTACCTCTCGATCATGGAATAAAGAGACATTGTTTTACGGTTATCCGATGTTAAACGGAAAGGTTGGTACAGAACCGTAATAAATGTCTAGAGTTACATCCATGTGAGTAGTGCCCTCCTTATACCGGTTTTGTCCCGTGATTGGACTCATCAGTAAGGCAGCTGGCACCACTCACACTGACGCAACTCTAGACACTACCCTAATCTGGGTAAATGTGCAGTGGTTGTTTTTAGACAACCACTGCCATCTATTGGTTCGCAAGTCTGCGAACGCAAATAGATGTGGAGTATGTTCGAGCTGTACCTCTCGATCATGGAATAAAGAGACATT